>BJBW01000045.1:522466-559540 GCA_004320125.1 Scolopax mira
TCATAAGACTTACTCTCCAGACCCCTCACCAGCTCTATTTCCCTTCTCTGGACCCGCTCCAGCACCTCAATGTCTTTTTTGTGGTAAGGGGCCCAAAACTGGACACAGCACTCGAGGTGGGGTCTCACCAGTGCTGAGTACAGGGGGATGATCACCTCTCGGGTCCCACTCACCACACTGTTACTGATACAGGCCAGGATGCTGTTGGCCTTCTTGGCCACCTGGGCACACTGCTGGCTCATGTTCAGCCTGCTGTTGACCAGCACCCCCTGATCCTTTTCTGCCAGGCAGCTCTCCAGCCATTCTTCCCCAAGCCTGTAGCGTTGCAGGGGGTTGTGACCTAAAAGAAGCTAAAAACCATCATTGCACAACACTTGGTTAAAGCATAGGACTTTTTTCCAAAGATACTTTAGATGATTAATGTTTGCATGGATTCAAAGTGTTTATAGACAAGCTCAAATGAGGAGGACATCCTCTCTGACCCTGGAGGTTTGTGAGATGTCTGTCAGCTTTTCCACATCAGCCGTTGTCGCCCGCTGTTGGGAATGAATTGCTGGGCCAGGCAGAGGTCTGGCCTGAGATTCTCACAAAGTAGAGCACAAATAATCTTCTCCTGCATGCTGAGAAACAGAGTGGTACTAGCTGGTGCACACATGACATGCTGATGCATAACACTGGGTCAGGAATGATGGATCAAAATGATCCCTTTGCTGAAGGGGTGCACTCAAGGCCGTGGTGTGCGGCCACATCTGCCTGCAGCTGAAGCATCGGCCAGACGAGTTAAATGTTGCTGACTCCCTTTCTTCTGTTTTTGGTTTTTAGGAAACAAATCCACTGTACAGAGGCTCAACAACCACTTTTAAAAATGTAACTTACAAGAACCAGGAAAAACAAAAAGGGCCCACGGCTGCAGATTTCTATTAGCACCTCCGACACTACAAAGTTAGTTTTACTGGCAAGAAATGTAAGAGCACTCGATTCTTCTCAGCTGATTATGTGGTATTTGTCTGTACCTTGCAGTGGTATAATCATCTGTTAAAGAAAACATATCTTGTGTTGGGAAGACTATAGATAGTGGTGAGGTTTACGAGAAATATTAAAAAAACCCAAGTTAATATTAAAGCCCCCCATCTTAAAGAAATAGCATCACAAATAGTTTTAATTTTCTTATCAGTACTGACAATTAAAAAATATCATATGTAAGCCTATTTTTGTGAAATTAGGTATATACAATGAGATGTATACTACTTTGTTCATACACACAATCTTATATGTTTGTATTTAGGAATGTATTTGCACCGTTTTATTTGGTGGGCTGATCTAAATTTAAAAAGATAACTTTTCATGAATATTGCTTTAGCTGCTGAGGTTAGAGGCTCCCCATCTCACCTGTGTGACTGAACACTTTTCCATCGGAAACAAGTAATGTTATTGCATATCTTCTGCATATGTGAGGTACACAGAAACTCCTCCACTCTAGCTCTTCTATCTTGTCCTATTTCCCTCTTTCCTTGTCCTCGTTCCTGTTTGATGTTCTTTAAGAACCCAGTCCCTGGGGTTATCTCAGGGAAAGTTACATCAATCCTTTATTCATTTGCAGAGTTGTTTTCTGTTCCAGGCATAGATTGCCTTTTCTTTTTTTGTCCTCTTTCCTTTAATTTCTAGTAGAGAGGATCCAGAGCAAAAGAGGAATATTTGTGAATCAGAGATTCCAGTAGAGAATCTTTAAACCAGAGGATTATCAGAATTCCATTTCACCATTTGCATCCTGTGTAGGCACTCAAAATAAACCTCGCACACCGGAACATTACATGAACCATTGCAGGAGCCCTTTCCATGCAGGAAAAGTTCCCACACAAAGACTCAGTATCACACACAAAACCAGTACTCTTTTAATGCTATATCCAAAATTGTTAGGTTCTTTCAATGCCCAGCAGTGAAACCATTTATTCGTGTGTAAAATAATGCATTCAGCAATTTTGGGCCTTTTTTTTTTTAAATTCCAAACTAAGCAACAAATAGATCTATGAATTCCATTTCATATTCATTTCCATGACACTAATGAGGATTTTGAAATCTCAATTTTACCTAGTTACTAATGACTTGCCATAAATTCTTAAATTATAATGCTGCTGTTATGCACGGCACTAGGAAAAAAAAAAAACCAACAAACAACAAAATCAGCTACCACGCTGGCATAAAAAATTACATCAGGCTATTTTAAGCTAACAATAATTTACTTTATTTTTTATTACCACTTTTCCTCTCCATTTTTTAGTACTCTAGAACAGACAGTCAACATGTACATATGAATATACTTACAAAAGATGACTTAGAAACTAAAGGTACATTGACACAGTCACAAAAAATTATGTACGTTCCCTATATATATAAATCATATACTTGATCTAAAAAACTTCATATTTGTTTTGTAGTAAGTATTTGCAAAATCTGTGCAACTTCAGTCTCTGTATCCTCTACCATTCCTGGATGTGGGACTGATACATGAGCTAGCTCTGACCCATGCCTGTTTTAGGGCCTGATCCAAAGCCCACTGGAGTCAATGGCTACAGACAAGGATCTAGTTTCAGTGAAACTATTAGTTTTGGTTTACAAAGATTGTTTTGTTTAAACAAACTGGTTAATGCTGTCTATTAGTGGATTAGAACCTATAGTATATATTTCTGTGCAAAGAGAAATAAATACTATCAGATGCCTTTTAAAAGAAGGTGATGCTATAAACATGTACTAAATTCAAAATGTCTGTGAAGTGAAGGAAATTATGGCTGTTGTTCAACTGGAACAGGTTCACACCTGTACTCTTCAGTATTCCTGCTTACTCTGCACAGACAAAGGCTTGCATCTGCAGCCCTTCCAATCAGTAGACTCCCACAGATGTCAGTTCAAGTTACACTTGGGACCAAATCCTGTTTTCCTGGCACATGGATAAACTTGTAGGAGGCAAAGCTGACCCCTGGATTCTATCTCAGATTCCACTTGAATCAGAATTGCCTAAGAGACTAGGGAAATCTGGATTTAGCCCATGTAAATTATCTGTTACTTTTGTTTTTCATATAGTTATCTCTGAAAGAAATGAAAATATTTTGATTACTTTGAAGTAATAAAAATCTATACTGTTTATTAAATACCTTTAACGTTCTGTTTCTGAGAAAGCTGTTTCCGCTGCTCAATATTAGGGTTCTTCTCTAGGTCACCCATTTCAACATTGAAACACATTTCAGTATTTAAATGTTATTAACAAAGTAGTGTTCATATTTCATATCAAACAGTTAGTGGTCTACACTCCCTGTTCTTACAGGAGATTTCATTTCACAAAGCTACTCTCTCTCTTCCTATCACGTGCATCTTCTGATCACCAGAAAATATCCAATTTGGTATGTAGGTAATGTTTACAGTCCAATTAATCCTCCTAATTGTCAAATATGTATAGAAATGAGGCAGTATGGTTTATTTCATTTCCTTTCTGTGATTGACTGTACTATAAATGTTCTGTGCGCCTTCAAAATCGTCAGGATGGAAATCATACAAATAACTAAGAATTCATCAGAAGAGAGGAAATAGAAGGCCTTGGTGAGGAAGGTCTCTATTATTGAGGGCTATCCAAGAACTAGGCCCATTCATATGAGCCATTCTGTTAACAGCATTAATTTAGGTCATAAATTTTGACTAAACCCCCAGATTTCAAGAACTTTCAAGGTTTTACTTGGCATTCACCCTAGAAAGAAGAGTAATGTTCATCTTTTTTTATTGGCTATACAATTTTTATCTTGTAACGTTAGTACCAAAGTTAATTTTTAGGGTTTTTTTTCCTCTATCAAATTATGAGTGGGATTTTGTGTGGTGAGTGGGATGAAAATGTCTTTCTGCTGATTCCAAGAATATTGTTTTGACCTGAGGCTGGACCTTGACAGTGGCCAAAACATTTTTAATAGTAATGCTTCTATTCACTGAAGAGTTAAACTAAATAAAAGCATAATCATTAGAAAATTTATGGTATTTGTATATCTTTTACACCCTGTAGAATGGTAATTTCAGTAATATATGTTAAATGAATAAATTTGCTTTTGATTTATAGAAGTTTCATGTTAACCTGTGTTATATATGTTCAGACTGCATGCAACTTTATTTTGTAATATAAGTAGTGGGAAATGGGTCTAGGAACTAGGGTCAGATGTCAAGTGCAATACTCTCCAGGTGTTGTATAGCGTTATACATGTCTAAGTTTGTTTTGCAGTGAGCATAAAGGAATTGTTGTTCCACAAAACTTATCACGCGCAATCTGAAAGTAAAGAAAGATAATTTTTTTTCTTTGTCACAACTTGTTTTTGTAGAAAAGGAATTACTTAACTTTGAATAAAAATTGTAAAACTGAATACATTTTTACATATACTTTTATTGTTCTTCGTTTTCTATTTCAGCATGTGTCTATTTTTTTTTTTTCACATGTTGGTTAATCTTAGCAAATTTCTCAAGCTTTGGCATAACCTAGAGCTTATTTTATAACTCCTCTCTTTTTAAGACAGCATTTGAAATTTAACTAGTCTGGATTTTCTTCTGTATCTCTTCTGTCTTATCTTCTATTCTTTTATTTCTTCTATGTTTCTTCTATTTCCTTCTTTTTATTTCTATTTTCTTCACAAACAGAAGTAACTCCTTTCACTTCTCAAGGAAATGAGTTAATGGATGACTGCTGTAAGCACCCATTTCTGGAACTCCCAATTTATTACATGTGGCATTCTTTTATACAGTGAAACCTGAATTGCACAACTTGCTTAAAGCTAAAGGTCCATTAATTTTCTAAGTGTAACAGCAGTAATAACTTTTTGGAATTCCATGACAAAGTGCTTATTTTCTATTTAATCAGCAAGTTACCCTTCCTTTTTTTCCTCTAATTAAAAGTTATGTATTTTGATGTCTGCTAATTTCCCACTCTGAAAAAGAACATTCCTCTGCACCCTTGACAGAACTCTATTTTAAGTCTGTTGTGTTCTCTGGGCACACAATAAGACTACATTCTTGTGCATTTCACAGTAGATTGTGAAAACTGGAACTGATACAATTGCATAATGTATACTTGTCGCATGTAATTTGGAATGTATTCTACCCCTAAAAGTCTATACATTTGTTTGTTTGTTTTTAGGAATGGTTTGTGTCTAGAAACTTTTCTTCTGTTTCCACTGATGTACATTTCAGCTAATATAGACAGCAACAAGAGCACAATAATGACAGGTAGTGTAGATAAATACAAAGGCTTTGGCTTTTCAAAGATCTTTGTAGATGAGAACTTTGTTTCTTGTAGCCAGCTCATTCTCTCTCTTATGTATAAAGAAACAGGAAATTTGTACTTAGTGTTCAGCAGTTGGATGTTACCTGTGTTTGGAAAATCGTGTAGCACCAACTTCAGGCTTTAAAGTTCAGGCCTTTAGTTCAAAGGCAAATTGCGTTTCCTGTTGATCTTCTTAGGTGAGAGGTTAAAACTTGTTTTCTCTAAAACTCTACACTGAGTTAAAAATCAGACCTAAAATTATAGTATAATTACCATGTAACAAATTCTCAGTTGCTTCAACTTTATGATATGATAGATTCAAAAAAGGGCAGATATGAAAAAAACAATGCAAATAACAAAAAACCCCACCTCAATCCAAACAGGGAAAAACCAACAACACAAACTGAAAATATCCAATAATCTCAAAGATGATGGAGAAATTAAGCCTGAAAATATATCAAACCAGGAAAAAACAGTTCAAGGTCAAGAGCCCTAAAATCCTTAAAATTGTTATCAAACCCATTGGACACATTTCCCTCCCACTAGTGCCTGCAGGGAGTGAAAGTCCTCTGTGATAATGTGTCATGAGCCAACTCAAGGTGACAATCAAACGAATCATGGTCAAGCAAAAGAATTTGAATTTTTACAGATTTTACAGTGGGTTGTACCTCTTGTATTCATCCTAGAGTACTTGCAGCTACTGCTTCAAGCTGTCCGGGACAGCAGCTGTGAAAAAACTGTTCAATGTTTCCTTCCCATAGACTACAGAACTGGGATTCCCCTTCTGACACTCTCTGAATCTGGCAGATACAGAGCTTTATCCCAAAGAGACGTTATCGCTGAACATAATGCTTACTGGGGATGATTAGTCAGCATCCCAAAAGAGCTTGTGGAATGACTGTCCCTTGGGGTTTGTCCACTGCCAGCACTCGGGAAATTAATTCCAAAATAAATCTAGGAATTTATTGTGGGCTGGATAATTCACATGAAAATTGTGTAGACAACGTTCACTTTGAATTGTACTGCTCTTAGTCTAGTTAATCTTTATTCCAAACTAAGGACAAAAGTGTCTGAACGTGTTTAATTCCATTTATGTGATTTTCTATACAGTTACTGATTTAATTAATTTAGATTAAATTTTAGGTTCTTCCATGTTGAGATTGTAAGTGGTAAAGGAGGAGATAGATGAATAGCTGGGAACTTTCCTGCCTTTCTTCATACCAAAGGCCAAGATACATGGCCTGACTGGCCTAAGAACATTGGTGGCAAGTCATTCCCACTGGTCAGAAAGTCACTAGAGGCTTCCAGTGATTCACAATCAGCCTCACGTTAGCAGAAGAATTTCCCTGCAGAGAAATTACATTATCTTCACAAACATGTCCACCTTTTTCACAGGAAAACAATCCACCAGCAAATGTTATTCTCCTCCTAGCTGAAATGAGTAGTGACTAAAGATCATTGGGTTTTATCAGTTTAATTTTATTCTTCATGCTTGTTAATAAATTTTTAACAAGTAGTTCATTGGTGCCTACCCTTACATGTGCGTGGATGTAATATAAAATATATTTATACAACTAATGAAGACAGATTCTAAGACAAAGCAGATAAGACATTGCTAAGGAGGAAAATACCTTGGGCAATCAAAGGAAACAGATGAGTTTTATCAGCCTGTAGATAGCAAAAAGACACAAGGAACCTAACTCGGGAAAACTGGGGCATTCTGTTAAAACTGCAAGGTTGAGGGTTGTTATGAAGCATTGAAAATAAAAAGTATGTGTCCGTTAGGTGAAGTCATAACGTGAGAACCACACCACACCTCCAAATCTTAAGCCATACGCCTCCTACTCACATAAGCACATATAGTAATTTAGGAATGTACAATACCTTTAATTTGAAGGAAGAATACAAGTAGCTGATAGGAATTTATTGTGAAAACATGAGCTGCTGATGATAATTATAATATGCTAATTAGATGATTTTTGTACAATGTATAAGCCCGTATGAACCACCTACTACCCATCTCTGTGCAAAAGTTAAATAGGTATCTCGACTCTGTGTGTGGATCGGCTCTTTGCTCACCAGATAAAGAACCCAGATTTGGGACAACACTACCACTGTGTGAAGCCAAGGGGAGCTCTGGCTTCCAGGCTTTCTTAAATCCTCGTTCTTAAATCCTCAAATATGAGACCGACTACATATCAGATTTACCGCAAAAGGAAATACTGGAGAGAACAAACCCCTAAGTGTCAGTTCATTTTTATTAAATACAAAGTAAAATATCTAACGCAAAAACAATTCTACCTGACAAGAAACTGGTTAAAGGAAAGAGGCAGAGTAAAATTGCTTCGGGTTTCTCTGTGGGCATGTTCTCTAATGAGCACAGCAGATATTTGCATCAGCTGTAGCCTAATTGTGTGTGCCTGGCTGGAGATACCCATCTCCTCTGCAGAGAGGTGCAAAGGTGCACCCTCTCCCAGCCTGTGAGCTCAGGGCAGCACCCCATTATACCCCAAAATTTCTGCAAGTGTGTATCTATTCACCCAGCCCATTATTTCTTTTCCCTGACTAGACTGATGGTATGTTGTTAGTGGTTGTCTGTCCTTCCTAACTTGCTGCTCTTAGTCTCCAGCGCGATGCCCTACCCTCACTTCTGCCCACTCCAGTTTATGCCCAAGGCCAAGCCCAGCTCATGGACACGCTCCTGTTTCAGACACCATTAGATCATTAGGATGCACAGAGAGGCAATTGGAAGCTGGCAAGGTGTTTTGGTGGTGGCCACTGGAGACCAACAACTGCAGGTTTGGACTCCTGCTGTGCTGCCTTGCAGCTCGGCTGCCAAACATGCCAGCATGGGCACGCAGACGTGGAGGGAACATACTGACTGAAGGACTCACATTGAAAGCATCAGTTTTCCTGGAGCTGAGAAAAACTGTGTCCTCAATGATTCACTGTGAGAATCCCTTTTTTGGTTGTTGTTTGATTAGAACATTGTTATTCCCTATTACCCTGATTTATGAAGCTTTGTTCTTATAAAATAAAGGGGTGCTGTGCTTAAGGAATTGATTAGCACAGGATAGAAGACATATCTTGCCAAACAAATCTGGAGTAGTTTTGTCTACATACCTGTTAGCATATGATTAAGAAACACAGAGAAAACTACCAGTCTCTCAGGTGTGTTTAAACAGTGAAACAAAAGTTGTGAACGTTCTATGGGATTCATATTTATTGTAAAATATCTGCCAAGCAAGTAAATGTTGGCTTTATTGGTTTGTTTAAAAAGGATAACATTTGTTGATGTGTAATTTCTGGTATTGAGTACAATGAGTCATAGGTTTGTTTAGTAAACAAGTCTACAGTCTAATATTAATAGCTTTTATTGGGAAAACACTAACTGCTCTTTTGTAGCAAATCTTTACAAAAAAAAAGTCTGTCTTATTCTACTATTGATTTCACTACAATATTACTAACAATGGAAGTCTCCCTTGATGGCAGACGTGTATGTTTTCAGCATGCCGACCTCAGGTTAGCAAAGTACTTATGTGTCTCGGTTACCTTATAGATGTAGGTGGGCGTATACAAAGGCTTGAAGTCACAAAAAGCACTTAAATGCTTAAAAGGTAAGCAACAAATTAGCTTGTTTGCCAGAGTTGAAGATTTAAGTTAAACACTGAGGCCAGTGACAAAAATCTTGACAAAAATCTTGACACATGACAGAAATCTTGAAATGCTTTAACCAGTGGATAAGCTGTATGTTACGGCTCTGAGCTCTGCAAACTCATGGTAACTAACAGGGACAGGAATACTCTGCAAAATATCTCTAGGCATAGGCTGTTCAGGCCAACAAATTCAGTTGTGGGGCAGCTGGGAGCAGAAGTTGTTAAAGGCTGCGTAAACACGTCAGACAAAAATATGGTTCTACTAACTATTTGCTCTTTGCATGTAATTCCTCTTTCTGCGGTGCCACTGTGATTGAGTTTTGCTCAATCGATCCAAAGTCCTGACCTAGGACTGGCTTTTCTCAGAAGTTCAGTAAAAGGCAATGGCAGGAAAATCCACAACTGTTCCCTGCGCAACCTGGCAATGTCCCTCCCCTCAAGGAGTGCAAGAGAGGACATTCAAAGGGGAAGAGGTGAAGATTTGCTTAAAAGCCTTGTTTATGGGAAGAATACAGGCAAAGTGGGAAGATACGTGTTTCTTCCTACCTGTTCTCTGGCTTGGTATTCTCATTCTGGCTGGTAGGAAAAAAAAACATGAGACCTACTCTCAGACTTCAGGTTATGAACAGAAATTACTGAGTGAGAAGATGCTGAGCACACAAGACACTGGATCTATGTGTGCGCCTTGGAAAAGCAATGGGTTTGTAAGAAAAAAGAATTAGTTTGACTTTAATGAGGGCTTTTATCTGTGGGTCATGAAGACACATCGGGTTCATATCTCTATATAGGCCTTGTACAGAAGGCTGAGCTAATGTCTAAGCAAAGATAGGGTAATGTATTGAACATCTATGTAGAATACCTAAATAGCAAAGGCAGAGCAGTTCAGAAAAGTGCATATAGACGCACACACACATATATATGGGTCCGAGTATATACAAAAAGAAAGAGAACAGATCCTCAACAGAGCAATGAAGACAAAAATATTTACAAAAAGTGGATACCAGACAGAAAATGAAATAAAGGAGCCCAAACTCTATAGCAAGTGCCTTGAAGGAATACAGGCAAAGCTTCAAAACCATAAATAAATAAATAAGGAAATGATACAATTTAATGTGCAAGGTAATATAAACTATGTCATCAAGTTTACTTCAGAAAATGCTGTTGGTTTACAAGCTACCATGCCTGCAAAGATGTCTTATTATGAAGTAGGTATAGCTTAGTTATAAATACCCAGTCCCGGATAACTGCAGCCGTAGTAGAAAAGATGTACCTGTTTAGTAAGAATAGAATAGAATTCCAAACACTAAAAAAACGTTTAGTCAAAGAAGACCTGAATATCAACAACAACAACAACAAAAAAAAAAGCAAGGAAAACTACTCAGAATTAATAAGCTGCTAATTTGCATTTAATAGCATATTTACAAGAATGTTGAGATATTCATTATTAGGAATCTGTAATCCAAATGTGCTTACTTGGTGTTACTGAAATGAAAAGTACAGCTGAGATGGGACTCCTTCCCACAGGCCAGAATAGCCTAACTTTTGTTCACTGGCACTTTTCAAAAACATAGTACCATGAACACAGCACAATCTCTCAGTGTGACCCAGAAACAGGTTCTGGAGCAAGATAGCCCTTTTCTGGAGATCAGTACTCAAAGCTGTGGCCAAATATTCCTGAAGAGACGTAGGCAGTTCCAAATGGACTGATTTTTCATAAATGGCTCGTTAACAAGCCCCTCTCTCAGAATCTGAAATTCTCTGAAAGCTGCAGCTTTCCTGAGAGGTTACAGTTACAGAACGTTACAGTTCCTTGAGAGTTACAACCCTTCAGTCTGGCAAAGTCAGGTCCATTCTAGAACAGCTTGTTCAGCAACATTTCCTGCTGTTTGTCCTCTGCCAGACAAAAAATTTTATCATCTGTTAAATGTGGAGAACTCCCTCCAGTTAACTCCACCTTTTTAAGCGTCTGACTTCCCTTGCTTCTCAATTCCTTTTTCTACCAAACTACCAGGGAGCCCAGAGGTTTTTGTTTCCATCCTTGTATCATGATTGAGGTGGACACATGGGAAGAGAGGCTCAGTTCAGTTATGCTCCAACACTGTACATTTATTTTTATGCATTTGTGTATACACTTGTACGCTATGCATAAAGAACAATGAAGAAACATGCTTATGCAGATTAAAAGCTATCAGTCCTGCTGATTTACAGCAAAACTTCTTTATCTGTAGCCCAGAAGTTCTGCTTTTGACTTTCCCTCTGCTGCTCGTAGCTTCTGTAAAACTGAAACTCAACCAAGTGGGGCAACTCCTGCAAATATTTGAATGAAGACATAGATGAACAAAACGGAGGGCGGCAATTAGTTTTCCCCATGCCAAAATAAAAAAAATGACTTTCGAGTTGTGTCCCGGTCATTCATTCAGTGGCCAGACCAGCCCCAAAGCACGACAAGCTGACCTAGCTGAAGAAACCAAGTCTTTGAGTGGGGTCTGTAAAAGCCGGGATGCCCAGGGACAGCGCAGCCACCGTGTGAACACGGTCCCCCACCTCCACTCCCTTCGCGTGATTTTCTGGTTCTTTTCAGAAGCACCTGGAGCGTGGGCGTGAGAAACCACGTGTTTTCAGATGGAAAATCACATTAATACAGGAGTTTTTGTCCGCTCCAGTCCACAACCCCTGCTCGGGGCAGACCCAGCCCGGCGGGGCAGACCCAGCCCGGCGGAGCAGTCTCCGCCAGCCCCCCCCGCCCCCGTCCACCGGCGGGCGGCTGCAGCGTTAACTGCCGCGTTAACTGCCGCGACCTCTCCGCCGCCCCTCCTCCTCCTCCTCCCTCCTCTCCTCCCGGGCGCCCGCGGGGTGGGATCGCTCCTCTGCCCTCCCCGGGGCCGGGCTCGGCGGGGCCCGTTCCCCCGGCGCAGAGCGGGTGGGCGCAGTGCCGCGGCGATGCTGGGCGTGCAGCTGCGGGTCCTGGCGTGCTGCCTGCTGCTCGGCGGGGCGCGGGGGGCCGCCGCCGCCGCCCCCCGCCGGGACGAGGTGCCCTCCCTTCGGAGTGAGTGACGCCTCCGGGGGCGAGGCGGGGGGGGGGGGGGGGGGAGGGAGGGGACGGGACGAGGTGGGGGGACGCGGGGCGCGACCCGCGGCTGGTTGCGGGGGCAGCGGCGGCGTCCCCGCTCCGTGCCGGGCGTTCGCCTCTCAGCCCTGTCCTCCCGCCCTGCGCGGGGCTCGCAGCGGCGGGGAAGCCCAGGGGCCTCCCGCTTAGGGCTCTCTCCCGCCCCCCGGCAGAGCCCCGCGGTCTCTGAGCGCTGCCGGGACGTGTGGAGGCCGGGGCGAGTGGCCGGGTTGGGGTCAGGCCGACCCCGGGCGGGATGAAGGGCTTGTCCCGCACAGGGGTGAGGGGCTTTGGAAGCGTGAACCCCAGGGAACCTGCCCCGCTGGCCGTGCCTTGTGCCCTTTGCGTCCTCCCCGCTTATTATTCCGCTGCCCATCGCTTTCCTCGCATCTGCAGGGAATATAGGTTATGTTTTTCTCATTTCCAATAAATTAGTTTTCTCTGTTACTACATAAGCAATTCTCACTGCTTTCTTTGGGGGGGGGGGGGGGGGGGTGAAGAAGGAAGTGGGAGGTGAGGAGGAAGGAAGTGAAGTTATCTTGTTCTCCTAGTTTTGTTACAGTAATTTATTCACCACTAACTGTTGAAGCTAAGTAAACAGGAATTTGGAGGTACTGGTCAGCTGTTGGCTCTTCTTCTGTGGCTTCACATGAGCGTGAGGCCTCACTTTGTTTCTTAGCTGCTTGTCCTTGTATGAAGGGTGTATGTATGTATCCTTGTATGTATGTATCCTTGGCCTGGATGAAGGAGGAGTGGGGTGTTTCCAAAGGCTTCCCTCCACCCTGCCCCTTCCTAATGCATAGACTATCTCCTTTTCTCCTTGGGAGATCTGCAGGATTTTGGGCACAGAATCCTCCCTGACCCCAGGAGCTTTGTAAGAAAACCCATCTGGGAAAGCACCTGTAAAAGGGATGGTGTAGCTTTGCGAGGTGAAAGGAGGGGAGCCCTAGAGGCGTTCCCAGGGCTTGGTGTTGCTCTAGTTCTCTCATTGCCCCCCTTGAGGAGAGGGCTGGGGCCCGTGGAGCTGTTGCTGAGCCTGTCATCTCTTGTCTTTCTTCTGCCTTGAGCTAGCAGTCCTCAGGCCAGCACAGCTCTCTCGCCAGTTGGATTTTTTTTTTTTAGTTGGGGAATGGAAACCACATTCAGAAGGGGGCTGTGTGGATTAAAAATTATGGTCTGGCTGTTCTTGGCTGCAGAATGAAAAAGGGAAGCATGCTATTATTCACAGAGATCCTCCAGCTGGGTTATTTGTGTACACTGTGGTAAGACCCTTATCTTTGCTCAGCAGTCATTGCAACTCTTAAGAGCTTTACAGATAAAGGTGTTCAAAAGTTGAGAATCCTTCATCTTTGGGTTGTGGTGTTTCTACCCTATCCCCAGGAGCTGCTGGGTGCTGTCAAGGTGGAGGTAGTTTAGGAGTTTGTGTAAGGAGTTTAAGCGTGAATCCCAGCATCATGGTGAACTAACCTCATTAATTGGTGTTTACTGGTGCTAACAACATCCCAGCTTCCACTTAACTAGCAAATTAACAGTGTATTTTCTTGGTCAACCAAGATAAGACAGCTGTGGGAAAGACATACCCTAGCATGAGGGGCAGAACCCTTTCTGGCCACATAGATAGAGATGCCTGTGTTGTCCATAGAGGATTGGGTTGGATAAGAAGGATGAATGCAAAATGTACAACTTCACTGAGAACTCCAAAGCAAAGGGCAAAGCTGGGTGACTGTCACAAAGTGTTGTCTGATGCCTTTTCACTGAGCTCAGGCACCTGAGAGCTGTAGAAATATGACGGATTAAAGGAACCCTGCCCCAACTGGTTAAGGATCCTCTGGGACAGCTACTAGGTGCTTGGGAGATACAATTACATGTGACAAGATGGTTCTCACCTGCTGGCTGTTAGAAAGGCTTACCCCTGCTCTTACACCACCCCAGGTTACCAATGCCTATAGCCACATGGAAAACAGTCCCTGTTACCAGCGGCATAGTCTGCAGTGTGATTCTGCCCTCTCTGTAAGCCAGACCACTTGATGTGCTCTGTGCAGAATCTATAGGCAAAAAGCCACTCTATACTATATCCTCTCTGTTCACTTGTGTGTGCACATTATATTGGTGAGCTGATCTCCCATCTGTCTGGTACACAGCACTGCTGCTTGGAAAGACTTTATTTTCTAGAGCTACACCTGAACTCTGTGTACTAAACCCACAGACAGCATCTGGATGGACCTCTGCATCTCATACTTCAGTTTGAGAGGGTTTTTTTTGAGTTGTAGGCACTGCTTTGAGATGTCAGGTGTAGTGAATTACAGCATCTAGAAAGAACACGTGGCAGAAGTCACCACTGTAAAATTTTAAGGCAAAATGGAAGTGCTGCTCAGGTTTTCAATGTGTAATCTCCCGAGGCATAAAATAGATACCTTGCCTGTAATGTGTCAGGAATTCGTTAATTACCATTGGATTTCAGAGTGAATGAAGTAGCTGAGCTGTTAAAAGGTTATATTTTGCTGGTTTCCAGTTCTTCAGCTGCCCTCATCTTTTGTCAGTCTATATGCTCAGTTAAACATTTGTTCCCAAGGCATTAAACAGCTGACTTTTTTTCACATACTTACCATATGATGTCACATAGTTCAGTGAATTTCTACACGATTCCAAGAAAGCAGGAGTGTCAGGCTAACCCCACAACATCTGCCGTGGTCCAGGGTACCTAACAGTATGCATTGAGTAGGGAAGGCATACTTTAACCCTTGGCCACCAGCTCTCATGGTATGGATAAATCCTACCCTTTCTGTATCATATTTACAATGAAAAATATTTTCTTTCTGCCTCTGTAGTTGCAGAGAGTGAAGAATGAATATGGCAAATAGCCTTAAGCTTTGAGCTTTTACTTTAATTGCAGTCTTCAGTAGCACCCCCTGAATTATTTTACAATATACACTATGACTTCTTGTAACGCTTAAACCTGTGCTCCATTACTGGGTATTTCTTGGTGAACAGTGTTGTTTTGTTTTGTTTTTTTTTAGCTTTGAAGATGACTGATGGTTTTGGGCAACCCATGTTTTTTTGCTATCCATCTTGGGAAATATTACCGAGCCTTACTTTTGTGATCTTGCAAGTGCTCCGCATGTTAAAAACTCAGATGGCAGTAAATTTAGATTAGTACTCTTATTTTTTGAAGTGCTAGTTATTCTGATAGATACTTTCAGTTTTCTTCCTTAAATAACTCCAACTGAAACATTTGTCTTTTGATACGATTTAATCAATTACAGTATTCTATGGAGTGAAACTTTTTTTTTTTTAATTTCTCTACAGATAAGGGGATATTTATTATCCAAAGTGAAGACTCCAACTTGTGCATTAAAGTGGACGCTGTTGGCCTTGTTCTGGAAGACTGCGGACAACTCTCAGAAGACATGTTATGGAAATGGGTATCCAGCCACCATCTTTTCAATGTAGGCAGAAGTACCTGTCTAGGACTGAACATCAGTAGACCAGAACAGCCGTTAAGTATGCTTGAGTGTGATTCAACTCAGTACTCATTACGGTGGAATTGTGATGGAAGAGCATTAGTTGGTGTATCAGAGTACAAATTAGCTGTTGAAAATGGCAAACGTATTGTGGCCAAAAAGAAATCTACTTCTCAGTGGAAACAGTATATGTCCTATGACGAAGACCTCTGTGAGCAACCATTTCAAGGTAAAAATAAAATTTTGCCGCAGAAATGTAGATGGGAAAAGTTTTCAAAAGTTCTTTTACAGCCAGGTCAGGTGGTTATGATCCCTTCCATCCTCTATTGTGGTTTGGGGCTCAAAGTTTGGCTTTCTTCTATGCAATGGTTGTGGTGAGCATACCACAAAATTGGTTTTTTCCCTTATCTGTAATATGGACCCAAACTCCACCAGTATCCTTTGCAAAACAGGAAATTCTCATTTCAAATCCTCTGTAAAGTAAAAAAGGGAACTAAGGGTTTGCCTTGGCCTGTCCTACAGCTTTCATTATCAGATAAACCCAAAGAGAGATAATGAAGGATTTGGAATTCCTGTCACTGAAAATCAATGTCATCACAGCGTGCGTGAACCCAGTGTTTGCAACGTTCGGTGCCTGGACTCTGAACATGCCAAACTTCGGAGCAGAGATCAGGCTTTTTTTAATCCCACTGTACATCGAGCAAAGGCGTAGGAATGTGTGTCAAGATCCAGTTTTCCAGGTATAAGGACTGAGATAAACCCATCGACTACAAACACCAACAGACAGACTGTACCTTGACCCCTTCCTCGGCATTTCTGTAGAAGGAAAGACCTAATGTTTGCACAGCCTGTCTCAGGCTGGAGCTGCTGATTCTCCCCGTTTGAACTGGGTGTTTGGGCTGCAGATCTGGTCTCAGTGGTTTCCTCTGTAGGTGTAGCTGGGCTTGGCTTCTGCTTACTCCAAAGTCCTTCCGTCGGGAGCTGTGAGAACTTGGGAAAGCACTACAGCATCCAACCTGTTCTTTTTTTAAAACCAGACAGAAAATATTTAAACCCATAAAAAGTCTTACGCATTTGCTATGTACATGTAGCGAGACGAAAGCAGACCTAGTTTAGCCCTAGTGCTGTGACATCTGGGAGGAGAGGATCAGCATTAGGCAGATGCTTGTAGCTTAGTTTCAGGACCAAAGTAATTAACTGCATTGGCAAAATCTCTTCCACCTCCAGTTCCTGTTTTCCTCCTCTACCTTAGCTATGCACGTGCAAATGCAAGGCAGCCTCTTATTCATCCACTGGGTTAGGGTAGGGTGTTTCTGCCTTCAAAGAAATAAATATATGAGACTGTGTGACTGTGGTGAATGGTCTACTGCTGTCTGATTTGGTTTCTTGCCAGGACTGAGATAATCCCTTGCACCTCCATAGCTAGCAGCATGGTAGCAGGCAGACAAGAAAAGCAACCTTGATTTATTTATTTTTTTTCCTCAACCCATGTTCTTTGTATCATCTGTTCATATCAGAAGGCTTTAAAGGGGATTTACAATGTGTAAACTGCTTTTTTTTATATGTGTGCAGCCAGCCATTAACTCTGGAAACCTCTAGGAACCTGGCAGTGTTTACTGATTCTGTACTTGGAGGACTTTGATCTTTAGGCTATCAACATGGGATCTTTGACAAACAATTTCATTCTAAGTGTGATTGTGGTTCTTTAACCTTTTGTAGAAGCTCTGAGCTTAAGGAGACACTCACTGAGGTCAACCTGTTACAGCTTTCAGTTGCACTGGGTTATCTCAATATTTTGGTGCTCAAAGGACAATAGGAGAAAATATTTTAAGTAATTTAGAAGGCATTAATTGATTGTGACAACAGATGTATGTAACATCAGTTCTTTAGCTAGATTGTTATTCTTCATGGTATAAAAATTATTTTTAAACGTTTATTTAATATTCCTTTGTCTTTCACATTTCCTTTCCCATAGAATAACAAAGAGAATGGAAAAAACCATTAGAAATCCACTTCATAAAGAGTGGAAGGAGCAGGGGAAGTAATGCTAAATTGCTCATCTGTCATAGACTGACAAAAAATGAGTAGAGTTTGCATCTGAGCATGTACTGGTTCTGATAACTATTGTTTTATGTAGTTGTTCGGAAATGTACATGCTGATTTTATATGGTAATTGTTTGGGTTTGGGCTGTTTTTTTAAAAATGAGAATGCGCCTTGTTTCATGTTGACAAATTTCCTAAGCTGTTATTTCCAAATTCCTCTCACTGAAGTTATGTAGCTCATACTTGTAATGCTGTTATCAATTACAAATTAAAATTAGAATATAACTATAGACATTTTATTTTTGTCATTGCTGCTAAAAATGGGAATAATGAAATATGGGGGCAAAGAAATTTATGTGGTCTGCATTCTTTGAATCTCTGCATTTTACTTTTTCCAGAAACATACACCTTGCTGGGGAATTCTTTTGGTTTCCCATGCATTTTTCCATTTAAATATAACAACAAGTGGTATTATGAGTGTACCAGAGATGGAAAGGAATTTGACTGGTGTGCCACAACAACTTACTATGAACAAGATGAAAAATGGGGATTTTGCCCAAATGCTGGTAAGATGTTGCACGTCTTCTCTCTCCCCTTGCCCCCAAGAGTATCTTTGCTCTTTATTGGTAATTCTAGGATGTGCTCTGGTTTGGATTATTTCTCTTCTGTTTAAAGGGGAATGTCTCTTTAAAAAAAAAACAACAAAACAAACAAACAAAAACTGCTAAAAGACACCTTCAGCAAATTTTAACATAATTTATCATGTTTGGCCAAGTCCTCATCCCCAAAGCAAAACTACAGGGGGGTGAGCAGAGGGATGTTATTCTGCACAGGCCATTGACCTCTCTCTCTTCTGTCCCAGTGATGTATAGGCAGCTTCTCTGAAGCATGTAAAGTAAGGGATGCTCTTGCAAAGTCACGTTCTGTGTTTGACTTGTTACTTCTTGCCCATTCCTTTTCTTCTGTGCGGTACGTGGGCACATCTTGGGCCTAAAGCACTTAGAAGCAATAGCTTTAAAAATACTTGCTATCGGAAAGATGTCGGATATATAATCTTCGTGAATATTCCAGCTTCTTGCATAAATAAGCCAAATAGCATTGTCTATCAGCAGAAATGGCTTGGAAGGGCCCTTCCTGCTCAAGCTGTTTCAGATCTCTGTTCCAAAGCATCTTAAAATGAGCTGTAAATGTGTCTTTGTAATGGGAATTTCCAGGCAGCCATTATAATAGGTGGTATTTTCAGTCTTGCTTATACTTTGTAATTATAGAAAATTTACTCTCTTGAGTGCAAGATAGAAGGAGGTCCAGTGACTGCTCCTCCATGAGTTGGGTGAGGTGTTCATAGTTTGCATATTTCAAACATTCGGCTTTAGGAACAAATTGTCAGCTGGTGTAAATTAAAACATAGCTCTCTTGGCTTAAATCACTACCAGCTGCAGATCAGCTCCTGAGTGTTTTATCAACCTTATGAAATGCAGAGCAATATTTTATTCTGTTATTGCTTATTTCTCTATTTTGGTATCTTCTTTAACAAAGGAACGTTTAATGGGTTTATAATTGTGCTTCCATTGGGATGCTACTGTCATTAATTAATTGAATGGTTCAAGCTGTTATGTTTCTGGTTAGCATGTAGTCTTGGGTTGTTGGTGATGAATCTGTTTTTGAGCAGAGAGTGGCTGCGGTGCTTTTTGGAAGAAGAACCCTCACACACACCTTTGCTACCAGTTCAACCTTGGGTCTATGCTGACCTGGCGCGAGGCACGGGCCGCCTGTCAGCTGCAAGGAGGAGACCTGCTGAGCATCACCAACCCTGAAGAGCAGAACTACATAAGTAACCTAAGCAGTGAGTAGACATGTCTCTACATAAGTAACCTAAGCAGTAAGTAACAGTAGGTACATAAGTAACCTAACACGTCTCTACAAAAGTAACCTAAGCAGTGTGTCGACATGTCTCTGGGGACCTTGTATAAAACTGTAGTTAGATTTCCTCTTTATGCATGAAAAAAGGGGTAAGCTCTGGAGCCTAATGCTGTGTGACATCTCTCCCATTGCTGCTTGCGAGGCTTCGTCACTTAAAACACCTCAGTAGAGGTGTTCAAAAACGCAAGTGTGAGGTAACCCTCGGGTTAGTAACCTGAGTGCAGAAGCAGTACGTGTTATGTGAGGGTGTCTTAATTCTCCCTCCCCAGAGAGACCCTTGTTTATTCTTGCAGCCATGCTTATGGATTGTGTTTGTTTTCTTTGGAGAATGGTACAAGGTACAAATATTTACATTCTCTGCAATGTACCCTGGTGTCCCTTTCTCAAGATAAGTTTTCTTTGCAAGCTGGACTCTACCACACATGAATGATGGGAGCGTTTCTGCAGGTGTGAAGTAAATGTCCTGCTTGGGAGAAACGCCAAATCTGCTTCCATAAATGGATGGCATTCCTTCTCCGATAAGCTTTTTGCTCTCCCCCGTGCAGCAAGCACCTCAAACAAATTTGGCAGGGCTTTCCTTCAGCATGGCTCTCCTGGATATTTTAGCGTGTGTGAGGAGGACCAAGTGAAGGAACGGGTGGCAGAGCTGTGATACAAAAGGCTGCCTCAGATGTCTTGCCTTTCGCTTCCCGTTATTGCTGATTTTCAATTACAGGATATAAGCTAATGGGAAGTTTTTAAGATTATTTCATTAGCTTTTTGATATGCTTACAGGACTGCAAGTTATTTGGTTTATGGAAAGCTGAAACAGGCTGGCGTTTATGTCACTGTTTGTTGGGTTTGCAGAACGAGTAGCTTTTGAAAGATGCAGACTTCTGAGTTTATTCCTTTTCATCTCTGTGTTGATTAATGAAGTAATAGACTATTTTCTAAGGACAGGTAAAACATCTTGAACTTTCTGGAGACTGATCTGAGGTTTTGTTTTATTCCTGTTGTAACAAGTCAGGACAGCAAATCTACACCTGTAGGTATTTTAAAACTCGGGGAAAGTGTTTTTCTTTGTTTATTTTTTCCTCTTTCAGGGCAGTTAAATGCCACAGATGTGATGCTGTGGATGGGCCTGAGTCATCTGGAGAAAGATGCTGGCTGGCAGTGGTCAGATGGAGCACCGCTAGCGTTTGTGAACTGGAGAGCAAGTACTTGATGTTCCTCTTGGATATATTGTGGCAGTGTCATGATGTGCTTTTTGTAACTGCAGCTGCATTTGAAAAGTGAATCAAGTAAACCAGTGTACCTCTTTTATTTTTTTTGTAGAAATATTTAAAAGTCCCTTCTAGGGACATAGCATCAATTGGGATGGATGTGTTCAAAGCATTAATGATCTAGTCCTTTTGCGGTTTACTTTTAGAGTTTTTTTTAGGATTCCAATTGCATATTTAAAAGCTATGCTCTAGCTGGTTTCATGGAAGAAAGGAGTTTCAATTTGTTTATGTTAACAAGCTGTAATTAACATTAGCACATTAACACGAGCTTTGAGACTTGGTTTGCTACATTTTGAGGTCTGTCCACCAGCAGATTCAAAGGAAACACTAGAGTTTATTTCAGCCTCTCACCTGATAGCAGCAGCCACGGAGGGATGGCCGTGTATAAAACATGGTCAACGTTCAGCTGTCCATAGTATTGGTGTAATATCACTAGAAGTTTGGGTGTGCAGGCATGTTTATACATTCATTCAATAAGATGTGGAGAGCCTTACAACACCATTCTACAAGTAAGAATGGAATTTTTGTAATTTTGTGCTTCTCAAACGTGTGTTTGCAGATGTCTCTGATAACCGTTTTAGAGAGAATCATTGTGCCGTGATTAATCCAAAACTGGAGTTCGGCTGGCAAAGTTATTTATGTGACTCTGGATTGCCTTTTGTATGCAAAAAACATTTAAATAAGACAGAGCATGAAACATTGGGTAAGTCTTGCAATGTTACTGTAGCCTATTTGTGGGTGTGGGAGGGGAACAAGAGGAAACCTCACGAATGTAGTCAGCAGAATAGAATCTTAGCTGGGCTAAATGTATGGGTTTACTCGTTGAATAGTTTACCTTAACTGAAGTAGTAAGACTTGTATTTAAATGCAGTCCTGGAAAATGTGTTAAGAATCTTAAAATGAACAAATAATTTTAATATATATAGCATTTAATTGGTTCATTGCATGATCAGAGGCTTACACAATGCTCATTCTCCTTCTATTACAATAGACCCACACTTTTGAGTTTAAAAATAGATTTCCATATTCAAATGGAATTAACCAGTAGCCCACAGAGAAGAAGGTTGTGTAAATGCAGCTCAAAATTTGCAGTTATTTTTGTCATTCTGTACTTTTAATATAGAAAAAAAAAAACATTTTACATATAGTTAACTGTGTATTTAATGAGTATAGAATATATAGTACATAGAACGCTTCAGACTCCTGTTCTGTGGGAAAGTTAAACACAGAATTGAGTTTATTAGAACAATAATTTTTATTTTGATAAGAACAAGTTATACAGTTTCAACTTATTCCTGATAACATAAAATAAAGTTTCACTATTTGTTTCTGATAATGAGTAATGCATTTAAGAAGCTTTATCTGGTTTTGAATCAGGTTCAGAGGTAATAAGAGTGATATAACATGTTTTAAACTGAATAGCAGTCCATTAGTGAGTTTGCGCTCAAATGGTTGAATCATAAAGTGGGAGAAATTTCAGTTTACGTAGAATGTGTTTTGGCCCCCTTAAGTTGTCTTGGATGACTGTTTTCAGCGTTTGGATATAAAAAAGTAGCTCTGAATTTGTTATGAACTTAGCATAACCTTGGCAATTCTATCTAATATACACAAAATTTGTCTCCTTAATTAAAAGATACGTGGAAGTATTATGCCACTCGTTGTGAACCTGGCTGGTACCCACACAATCGCAACTGCTACAGACTTTATAAAGAGGAGAAGAGCTGGAACGATGCTTTTGTCTCATGCCAAAGTGACAACAGCGGGCTCATTAGTGTATCCTCCATGGCAGATGCAGAGCTGCTCCTTAACTTGCTGGAAAGTGGTGAGTGTTGGGAGTTAAAAGTGTGCATTGTTCTTGAAGTGTTCCCTGATGCTCTTTTGTGCAGCCCTTTAACAGTATTAGCCACTTAATCACGGTATTACATGGGATGCGCAAGTGATGTTTACAAAGAAAGCGTGATGCACACTCCTCCTAGAAGCATCATCTTCTAACCATACTTAAAAGAAATGCATCAACAAAGTAAACACAATGAGGCCACAGTAAACCTGCTAGCTTTTGTCCTTTCCTGTTCTTGGTTGTTTCTGTGCAAACTGTTGCAAAATACTCAGGTGATCATCCTGATGCAAGAATTGTGCTTCGAAGCAACAATTCAGAATATCTTTTGCTTTCAAGCTGCCTTTGTTCACGCTGCAGAGTTGCTGCTGCTGGTATGTTGGTGGAGTCCCCCGTGGTGGCAACAGGGTGTATCAAAGGAGTTCTGCTAGTCCTAAGAGGTAGCGTAATTACACAAGGAATTTAATGAACAAAAGCTCTTTGGTGCATCAGCACCAAGACTTTTGTTGACATAACAGAGGCAAAGAAAAGTGAATATTTTGTGCCAAGAGCTGACATCAGTGTTCGGCCATGAGTTTAAGCTTTCCAGTTTAAGCTGGGGCACAGTGACATGTTTTATCAACTCTTTCCCATCAGCTGTGGTTGCAGGACAGTGCATTACACTGGATTTACTGGACATCATCTTCCATTATCATCCCTCTTGCCATCCATCCTCTTTGCTGTTTTGTCTGTCTTTCTCCTGGGACATTAACTGCTGTATCGTCTTCCTCATCTCTATTAACACCCTCCACAGATACCAAATACCATCTTTTCCAGAGATGCTGTAATGGATAGATGGAATTGTTCTCAGATTGCATTCAGCTTCAAAGTTTACTGCTTCTGTGACAAACCTACTTCAGGGTTCTCTTCAGGTGAAGGGCTTTTGCTCCTGAAGGCCTATCTGCTTTTTCTGGCTGTAGTAGCTGTTCAAGTAAGTCATCACATCCAACCACAAGGCTTGTCTTTCCTATGTTTGTCAGGCCCTGTGGCTACAAAGGTGCAGTCACTGGAACTTACAAGCATCAATCTGAGAAACCTAAAGCTGAGCATGCCATGGAAGATTATAAAAAGAAATCTTTCACTTTCATGTCAGCCTTTCTGCCCTTCACAAAAATGCTCTTGATTTGAAATTTCAGGATTTCAAAGCATATTATCACGTATGTTGATCTATTTTTGAAACAATTTAGTCTTCAAGGGCAGAAGAATGTTATCTCATCTCATCAGTGAGGTTTCCTAAAGTTCATACAGCTACCTTTTTGTCCTGAAGGAAGATAATTCTTATGAAAATTGCACGAATAATTTTGAATAGTGGTGGTGCTGTTACAGGAGCAACAGGCATTATTTCTTCACCATTAAAATCTGAACTCGCTCTTTTACAGAAAATGCAACTGAAACATGGATTGGGTTATACAGCAATAACACCACAGTTGTTTTTGAGTGGTCTGATGGCACCCCAGTGAAATTCTCTAACTGGCACAGCCAAGAACCTGACACCTTTCAAAGAACAGGACAACTCTGTGTTTCAGCACAAGGATCAGTAAGTTTCCTTTTATTTTTGAAAGAATCAGACAGATTCTTTTATTTTGGCTCATAATAATTTTTTTTCTCAGTGTGCACACTGTTTTAAACTGTGACCTTTAGACTTTGTCTTTCGATTGCTAATATATTCACATTGTGATAGATGCAATGTAGCCTTTAGAAGCCAATACATTTTGCAGTCCTGATGCACAGAAAATTAATCACAGATTTTTAGCTTATGTCAATAAAAAAAGTTACATACGTAAAACTTGCTAAGTAGAAGAGAACAAATGAGAGTATGCATTTTGATAAAGACAAAGTAATTTAATTTATGATGCACGAGTCCCTGTCTTGAAAGCTTCAGACTTATGTTTTGAAAAACTGTCAGCTGTGTCTATTTTATCTTGCTGTCAGTATTTATAAATTTTATGTAGTATCCTTCAGAAACAGATAGTGATCTATATCTACTTAAAATTCTAGAAGCTGACAGCAGTCAGATTGGCACCAAAACAGTCAGGTGTTGGAAAACTGGGAGTAATATTCAAATAACGCTATGTCCTGTCAAATCACAATTCATGGCACAGTGAGTTTTTTCATGATGTGCACATAAATTTACTTTACTTTGAGAATTAACAGTATTTAAATTCACTGGCTTACAGAAGTGGCACTATAATCCTTTTTTTTCCCCTGTAAATTGTTTTGTTGAAGTGTGGAAACTATATCAAAAATAGTTTTAGTGTCTCTCCAGTTGTGGGTCCAGGTTGCAGTCCTTAACTCATGGGAATGCCAAGACAATTACAGTGACCTGGAAAAGGGGGTTCCCACTTTTTTAAGCAGAAAATTGGACTTTGGTAAAATTTTGTGGTTTAGATACACAAAACAATATTTTACTCAGTTTGCAAATGTAAACAAACAAAAATGTAAAATAGAAAGGAAAATGAAGTTCAAAGTATAATTCTTCAAGAATTATTTTTGGTACATATTTAGTATGTATAGATGTCTAAACTACATCAAACTTTGTAATATCTTGAGTGAAGACTGTTCAAATACAAAAATTAATCTTACAAAGAACTGTAATAGATAGGAAGAAAGCTGCTATCTATTCTGAAAAGTAAAAGTTCTAGCATAGCCATAGTGTTAGTTAATTAAAATACATTATATCCCAAAGACTTTTTGTATGATTTGAAAAGTCCTGCTGATGGTATTGGTAGAAATAAATGATCCATCTAAGGATAAATAAATGAACAGAGTGAGGAAAAATTACTTGGTTTTACTGAAAAGTTAAAATAGGATCTAATCTGATGTGTGTGGATAGATATGCATGAGAATGTGGATACGTACAGAACATAATTCTTTATTCCCCTTAGGAAGGAAATTGGAAAGTTAAAAAATGTGAAGACAGATCTTTTTATGTTTGCAAAAAAGCAGGGGAATTTAATCATGTATCTCCTGATCCGGAATCGAGTTGTCCAGAGGTAAGGTGTTTGTGCCTTTCGGTTTTTTTTAGAGCCTTACTAATAAAATAGAATTATATAGGAAATCTCTAAATATAGCTAAGGAAGTTAAGGATGTAAATAGATAGTTTTAGTTTTTCATATTAACGACATGCATGTTTTTTTTTTTCTAGGAAAACCTCATTGTTTGCCTTAAAAGTATGTAAACTACATTTTAATGTAAGATTAAAAGCTTTCCCAAGATGCCTTTCACGGCTCGTTGCGTTGTCAGTGGTTGTGACCCGAGTTCCTATTTCTTTCTAGATCAAAAGTGAAAACCCTTTTGTCCACCATCTGTGCAAATAATGGCTGTTATATGATGCCTCATCCCACACATGGTTTTCATACATTGAAATGGAATGTCAGGGTGAAAAACAATCAGCTTCATTGACACGGAGAGTGAACTCTTCCACTCGTACATTAGCATTCCTTTTACTTTCAAACAAAAATGGGAAGGAACACAGCTATCTAAATAGGACATTGCAACAGGTTTTCAGACTTGTAGTCTCTGCATTCTGGTAGTAAAATGTAACGCGTTAAAATAAGATTTTATTGGCCAGCTAGTCCTTTTCACACTGTGAAAATAACAAACTTGTAGACTTTGGTGTTAAAATTTTATTCCGAACTCTGGAGGAGTTTTGTGAACGTTTTTTATTAACAAAAACTCTCTTCTCTAGTTTGCTTTTAGCATGTTGTCTTCCTTTTTTAATTTCTTGTCCTTTTTTCTTGAGAAGTCAAGAAACACCACCACTTCAGGTGAATTATAAGAAGGTTGAAGCTGAGCTGTTTGGGGTTGGAACGAGTGTTTCCTCAGATATGCAGTGGTCAGATCCAGCATTCTGGTCGTACCATTATGGAGGCAGAAGTTAATGCTTGGTTCCAGCTTAAAATTAAAATTTCCAAAAGTTTAGGGTTACTTTGTTTGTTTCATTTGGACCAGTGTGTTTCATAACTCAAGAATTCTGTGTGTTATTGGTGTAAGAAAGGTTTGTCACAGTCCTGACCATGTGAAAAATGTGCAGAGCATCAGGACTTCCAGTTGCAGTCAGGAGCTTGACAGCACTTCAACTTCTGGTCCCTCACAGGATTGAGACTGGAGATTGAGTCCCTGGTCATAGGTAGTTTGGCAAACTTCCTTCTCAGGATAAGTTCCTGCTTGTTGATGTTTCACACGCTGTAAAAACATATACTGAACCCTGTTACACTCCCTTGGTTTTGATAGATAATTTTCTTTCTAACGTGAAAAGAGTTATGGTTATTTAATCAAAGCTACTTTTGATTTCAGACATTTTGTCTTTACAACTCACTCTCTTTCAACATTCAGGGTGTATGTTGTTGCTAGTTATTGGCCTAATTTGCAAGGGCTGAGCTTTTATTTCATACAGATTTACCCTGTTTTTTCCCCATTTTTCTGTAGCAAACTTACTTTAAATGTACAGAGTATCTATTGATGTTTCTCACATTTGATCTTCTGCTTCTTTAACCTTGTATTGTCATTCATGTTGAATGGCTGGGAGATTCTCAGGGAGTTTTGGCCTCGGGCACAGTTGTTTGCTTTTCTAAAGCTTTATGGGTTTATATGTTATTACTGAGCTTTCATCTCGTGTTGATTTTATGACTTGTGCATCAGATGAACTAGCCCTTAACATTTTCTGTGTTCTGCTGATTGCAGTTTTTGCAGTATGTCCATATCAAGTTACCAGAAACCCAAGCACTTTTTTCCCTACACTTCTGTCAACCTAAGACATAAAAAGTGCTAAGTGCTTTCTTCCCTTAACAGGTCAACTATTCTTTTTTGCTAGTCAGAAGGCTATTACGGAGAAAAATATTTTATTGCAAAGGTCAGATTCTCTGGGCAGTTTTCCCCAGTAGTGAAATAAGCGTTTTAAACATTTTCTTTCAACCAGCTTTTGAAACAGGTTGTTGAGCTGTCAGCTGCTTGATAATTGAATTGGAGGTTTCTGTGTGCAGAACTGACTGTATCTGAAGTGACAACTTTCTCCGGTTCTCTACACTTTAATTAGTGCATCAAAAAATAGCAGTATAGTGCTAAATCAAGCATTTGTCTTTATGGCTGTTGTAACAGGAGAGGATTGTACTTTTAAGAAGAGAAGTGCTGTTAAGGCTACAGAACCTTGTAAAGAGCAGAAGGGCAGCTGTTTGGAATAAGGATCTATTCAGCCTCCCACAGGTGGGAGCAAGTGCTGTTTGGGGAAGAGCAGGACAGGGCAAATAGATAAAGCTTCCCCCGATTTTCCCTTCACCCCCAACTATTCAGGGGATTTTCTAAGCCTTTTAAAATTTGTGTATCTAACAGCCCACATTGGGTATCCCCTCCAAGTGCTTGATGGTTCCCCCTTGAACTCATGCAAATTCTTTGCATTCACAACATTACTTGATGAGGAGATCTGCAGATCTGCTACCCTTTGACTGAAAAAATGCCATCTTCTTTCCGTGTTGAACCTTCCTCCTGCTAGGTTAGCTTGCTTTGTTGTCCCCAAGGTCTTGTATCAAAGTAGTTGCCCACCTTCATGGCACTCATAATTTTGTAGACCTGTGTCATGCCCTCCCTGAGGCATCTCCTTTGTCCACGTTGAAGAGTCCCAGCCTGATCAGTTACTGCTTCTGTGGAAGCATCGCCATACATTTCATCATCCTTGATGCCGTTCTTTACTAATATGTTTTTCTGAGATTGGTAATAACAAAAAGTGAATTTAAAAGGATAGAGTAACTTTCTCTGTTCTTTCTCTCCTCAGAATTCTTAAGGTTCAGCTTGAATTTTTGACTGAGCTTAATCATCAGAACCCCAAATCTAGTTCCTGCCTGCTGGGAGTAAGATAACTGTCCCTCATTTCATACATTAAATGATTGGGGATGCGGGGGAGGCCCCCATGTGCATCACTTCAACTGTACAGAATGCCATCTGCCATCTTATTGACCAGTTACTCAGCCTTTTAAATTTGGAATTTCTCAATCTGTGGTTGACTCCAATGCAAGCTTACCAGCCTCTCGTCACTCCAGAGTTTTGTTATTGTTTTAAAGTGAAAATTAGTGTCACATTACTCTTTAAGAAGAATATTATACAGTGCCAATCGCTCCAGATGAATATTTCTGAGAGGCGAGGATGGTTGTGTTTGCCTCACTCCAATCAACGCATGCATTTATCACTCCAGAATTCCAGTGGAAGGGAACCAGGCATTTGCTGCTTCTTTCCTGCGTCCTCATAGAGGGGTTTTTAATCAATACTTGGCCCTCTTCCAGCCCCTGCTCCCCGAGTTTAAGTGCACATCAAAGCGAAGAGGCGTTACTGCCAAGAGCCCATTGGGTTCCTGGTCTATGCAGAGCCCTTGGTGCCTGCCGACGCGTTTTCCCCATGGGGATGTCCCAGCTCATTGGTATGGAGATAGGGAAAGAGCCTCCACCCAGATGCTTATTTCTGTTCGCAAAGACAAGGTCTAAGCCATGCACGTGTGTCATTCAGGTGGAACTACAGAAATTCCTACTGTAGCTTCTTTTGCTTCTCTGCTTTTGTGCCATATGAAGGGCTGTGCCCGGCCATCGTCCATGCATCCAAGGAGGATGATAGCAAAAGGCAGCAGAGCTGTCAGCCATCCTGATGGCAAGCTCACTCCTAACCAGAGGCTGAAATTTGCCTCCCCAGAGTCAGCAGGGCTGAAGGATGCGCATAATGCTTGACTGCTGTCCCAAATAGCTCTTCTTCTGCATTTTATTGTACCTGGGGATGGAGAGCAGAAAAAGAGCTCATCTGTTTCCCCTTTTTTCTCCTTTTGCGGTTAATGTCTCCATCCAGCAGTGTTTGATGGTGCCGACCTGGGTGCTGTGTCTGCTCTATGAGCAGCACCTTCCTCATGGAAGAGGCAAAGCGAGATCGGCCGCTTCTCCTGTCTGTGTGTGCCTCTAGGTTTAGACAGAGATTGTTTATTTTCTCTTCATTCTCTTGATTATTTAAAATACTCAACAGGAAGACCAGGCAGGTACCCTGCATGTACTTATACAAACAGAACTTGCATCGGTCCTGGTAGTGTCTTCTCGACACCCAGATATAAATAATCAGAAATCAATGATTAAGAATAAGAAGAAATGAGGCGGGCTGACCACTGGCTCAGTTTTCTGGCTCATCTGATAAACCGTGAAAATGTGTCATTTTAATTCTACGTTATTAGAGTAGGATAATTTTAAATGTAATTTATTATTATTATTATTTATTTGGAAGTTCTATTTCAAAATGAGAAAGGGAGCTGAGAAAAGATAAATAACCAGAGTGCCTTGCTGTGTGAAAGGCCAGCACTTTCTGGAATAAGTATTTCTGTTTACAGTTGCAGACAAATGGCAGCTGTAATCCTTTTTTATAACAACTTAACTGAATCTGACACTGTTTGCCCTGCACTTCAGGTATTAGATATCAGCAATGAGTTACCACAAGTGGAAACCAAAAAGTGTTACTACACGCTTCACGCAAAGAGGTTTCTGTTAGAAGTGTTCCTGCCCAGAGCTCAGCCCGTAAAACAATATTCAAAGTATAAAATTGAAACAAAAATAGTATGCAGGGAGAGCACCTTAACTGTTGCCTGCATTTTTGTCATAGCCATTAAAGGAATTAGTATGTGTGTTAAGCCAGTTTTTGCACAATTTAAGGATTTAAACTTCAAACTTTTGTTAATTTTACCCATGAGTTCAGTGACTTTGAGGGTAACTATGCTTGAACCATGGTAGAAAGGAGCAGGATTCTAGGGTTGTCAGTGTGGTCAGGCAAAAGGTACAAAAGGGGATCAAGCTTTTTAACAACTATCTAATAATTAATAATATATAAAATAATGTTCATTTCTTTTAAGGGATGGGAAAGACATGGTGGATATTGTTACAAAATCGACAGTACCCCTCGAAGTTTTGAACATGCTTCCAGTGGTTATTTCTGCCCATCTGCACTTGTATCAGTAACAAACAGGTAGTTAATCCTATTAGACAGCGTGAAGATACTTCTAACAAGAGCTATTCTAACTTTAGAAAGTGTTGCATGGCAAAAGGTATTTATCATTATGAAATAATACTCATATGACAGGCAAGCATAATTACTAACATTGGCTAAAATCAAAGGTGCATTTTGCTTTATTTTTTAATTGAAAATAAATTTAGTAAAAAGCAATTGTTAGGCTAATAAACTCTTACAGCAATGTACACACATGTAACTGTGCAGAAATATAAACAAAAGGCTTTCTACAGAGGTATGTAACATCTTTGAGAAACTTTATTAGCATACTTGGAAACTATAGTGAAAAATGAAAATATATATTTAATTTTTCTAATAAAAATATCATATTTAAATCCAAATAAATGAATGTTTTATAGATGTTTCTATTTGTGTATGCATATGGGAGTTCTTAGCAAATAGGGGGAGAGTAACTGTTTGAAAGCATTTGAAGCCTGTCTTCCCTTGCTTTGTTCCTGTTTACCTGTATTCCAGCTTCAGCAAAGGCTTTTTTCTCTGCAGATGTCCACGTGCCTGGTTTTTTTCTGATCTCTTTGTAATTTACACTATATGTTGGATTTCTATTAAAGTTTATGACCTACTGATAGGTATATTACATATATACTTTAATGTCCATGTAGTTATTTAAAAAAAAAAAAGCATAGGAAGGAAATCTCTCTTCCCTTTAGAAAAAAGGTGGGGGAGGAAATCTCCCTTCCCTTCAGGATGGGAGAAGTACTGTAACCACCATCAATCAGATGAAGGATAGCTAGAAATTTTAGGAAAACACAGGCTACCCCACATAAGGATTTACATGGATGGGAGTTTGGCCTGCCAGCTGGTTTCAAGTTTGTGCGCGCTGCGTTCGGCGCTGCACTGCAGCGTGGCAGTGATCCTTACGGGGGAATAAAGGGCAAATTCTCACAGCTGAGCATTTGCAGCTCAGATGTCACAAGGAGCTGAGGGCTCGCTGCACAGCACTGGAAGCCCATCTTCTGTTTTTTGTTTTTTTTTTTTCTGCTTATTTCTTTTTATTTTATTTTTGTTAGGTGTAGCCATCGCTGTTATTATGTTATCCCTGTTCCATTGTTGGAGGGGCAAAGGAAACTTGTTATTAGTTTAGGGTTGTTTTTTTTTTTTTTTTTAATTATGTCTGAGGTTTGTTCTGGTGTGAAAATGCAAAAGCTTTTCATTGTATTGATCCAAAAATACTCATTAGAAAGTAGATTGTAGAGGACAGAGTTAATATAAAAAGAGAACATACAGAGAAAATGAAAATTAAATAAAAGTTCTCACTCTCAGTGTTACAGATATATTCATTTTTTTTTACATTAATGTCATTCTTACAATATTTAGCTATTCTTTTCACAACATGCAAGACCAAGAAGTCTTTATCAAACTGGGAATTTACTTCGCTGTACATATTTGCATAGGAAGCTGATTAAATGTGCTCATAAACTGAAGCATTTTTAGTATAATGCTATACTAATTATATCTGAATAAATTACATTTGAGTGAAAAATGGGTTACTGTATACAACAACTATTACTTGCAAAAAGATGTAAATCTCTCACTTTGCTTCAGTGAGGAAATTAAAGATGGGAAAAGTAATTCCTTCTGTAGTGAGATCAGCTTGTGCTTTGAGCCCTTCAGTTCTGTTTCCTCAGTGCTGTTCTAATAGGATACTTCCGTGCAGAGCTTTTTCTTTACTTTCTTCTGTAGCTTTTTCAGACCCCACTATTTTTTCTTCTTCATGCAAGAAGTGTCTTATTTTCATCTGTGCATCATTAATATATTCTGTCTAGTATAAGCACTGAGCTTATAAAATCTTTATCTACTGTTTTTCTGATGTGGCCAGATGTTGGGGTGGGGCGGTGGGGAGTGGGAAAAATTGTTTTATACTACAGACTTTTGCTGGAAGTTCCCCACATCATTCTATAAAGAAAATTAAGTTCTTCTTACATATTTTTCTCTTCTCTGAACTTAAATCATTTCATGAGAGCTATTCGATGAAATACCAGTTGACCTATGCTATTCTAATAAGCTTTTTGTCTTGATTATTTTATTAAGGTTTGAACAAGCTTTTATCAACAGCATGATTCGTAGCATGGTAAAATCTGAGAGAACTTATTTTTGGATAGGATTGCAAGACCTTAACAACACAGGAGAATACTTTTGGCTAAGCGCAGCGGAGAGGAATCTCTCTGTGAGCTACGCAAACTGGAACCAGTACCAGCCACGTGAGTAACACGCTGATAAACGCGCCTCTTTAGTTTGATGATACTTGGTTTGCTTGCTTGATTTTTGTTTGGTTTATATTAATCCAAAGTAAAACATTCCAAGAAAACAAACAAAAAAAAGAAGATAAATACTTACTCGTCTTTTGAAACGTAAACCTCATAGCAATACCTGAGAATAGAGATATAATAATAAAGACACTCCATTTTGGTAATCGCTTCTGAGTTTTGGACTCTATATATTTATTGCTTTGCTGCTGCAGTTTGTAAACATATTTTCTGAAACTGCAGTTCATCTCCTGCATTTCATGAGAGGAATCCTTTGTCATGGTTCATTCTACAAGGTCAAGTCAGCCAAAAAGGCTTATAAACTAGTCGCTGCCCATAGAATTTGCTGCTGTTGTGAATTCATTTAGGTTTTATCCATAACCTGATGCCAATAAAACAGTCACTTCACCAAGAATTCACAAAATTCAAGTGCTTTATTCTGATAACACTTCCATGTCTAGGTCATTCTGGAGGCTGCGTGGCTATGCGAGGGCAGCACCCTGTTGGTTACTGGGAGGTGAAAAGCTGTAAGGACTTCAAAGCAATGTCATTGTGCAAAAAGAAAATAAATTCTTATGAAGAACCTGAACTTACTTTTCAAAAACATTTGAGTTCCTGCTATTTTGGATGGGAGTCAGAAGCTAATCTACTCAGCTGCTACAAGGTAAATGACAAATGTGATCTGAATTTTTTCTGATTTTTTTATTGACTTAGGAATACGCTGTTCCTAAAATACTTTTTATAAAATTATTATTTCTTTTACCCAACAAACAAAAATCAATTGTTACCATCCTTCACTGTGTTTTACCACGAGTGAAAGTCTTAAGACTTGAATCAGAACTATACTTGGAATATACGTGGGTTTATTGTAGGAAAACCTGCAAATAATATTTGATTTTTATGGTTTCTGAAACAACTGCTATCCAAAATCCAAAACATTTATGGCAGTGTTTATTTTATTGCAGATATTTCACAATGAGAAAGTTCTGATGAGAAGAACATGGGAAGAAGCAGAAGCATTGTGCCAAGATTTTGGAGCACATCTTGCTAGCTTTAGCCATATCTACGAAGAGACATTTTTAAACAATTTATTATATACAATTTTTGATAGGTAAGTACATTTATTATAACACCACCAAGATTTATCCTAATTATACAAATATGTAAAAATAATCTACAATTTAGGTTCTTCCATCCTCTTCACCTAGTGGCTGAAGAAGTCTCTACTCTTGACTAACATGAACAGTGTATTAGCAACACTGTAATGTGATTCATTTTGAAAGTGATCTCTGTAGTAGATGTGGAGCAACTGTTAATGGCAAGGTGACCAGGTGACCTCCTGGTCTAGTGGGAGGTGTCTCTGCCCATGGCAGAGGGTTTGGAACTTGATGATCTTTAAGATCCCTTCCAACTCTAACCATTTTATGATTCTATTATGTTCTTGTGAGTTAACAAACTCATTGAAATGCAAGTTTGGCAATTTTAATCTTATTTTAACTGGTTTAATTTTTAAAGATACAATTTAGCATTTTGGTAGGAAAATCAGAGTTTACATAAATATACGAACAAGTAAGGAGATGTGTTATAAAATGATATATTGAATTAAAAAAATGAATATGGGTATTTGCACTATTTAAAAAATAATCTATTTAATAGGAAAAGGTGCAGGAGAAGTGTTATTTCTTTTGTTTCCCTCATAGAACAGAAGAAAGGCAGTTCTGGATTGGATTTAATAAAAGAAACCCGCTTTCTGGAGGGACGTGGCAGTGGTCTGATGGAACTCCTGTAACTATCTGTATACTACATATTTTAGTAACTTTCCAAGTCATATCTGAGCTTATGTTCACAAAAATAAGCCTTGTGAATGAGTGTTGGCCAGGAAAACTATTTGTTTTTCATGTCCACCTACTTCAAGTAATTGTTACAAGAGGGTCAATAGTACACTGCAATTAAAATAGCAGCTTGTGCAGCTGCGAAAGGAATTTGGTAGGGTTATAAAGGTTTGCAGGTGCGTGCTGTCCTGCCAAGCACTTTGTGCTTAACCCAGGACCAGGTACGGGCAGAGAGAGCACGTGTGTGTGTATATATAGATATATATGTGTATGGATGTACGTTGGAAAGCCTTAGAGTCGTGATTACATGCTTTATTTGTTCTATGGCCATTAGGTTTGCATCTGCATTCAGAGCTAGGTCTTTCCTTCTTTAATACCACTTTTGATTTTGCATCCTTGAAGGTGCTGGTGCTGCACTAATGGTTAGTACCTGGGATTTAACATCTAATACCTGAAGAAGGGTAGGCCTTTAAAATCTAACTGGTTTTCAGCCCTAAATAACAGCATTATTTAAATAATTTCAGAATGCAGCTGTAAAATTCAGTCATGCAGTTGAACCAAAGCAAAGGCTGTGAGGTGTGGGTAACCACTACTGATCAGGTCAAAAAATCATTAGGTTTCATAGCTATTCAATTATTTTTATGAAGGAGGAGTCTGATATAAAATGGGAAATTTAAACAGGACATGTGAGATTATGGATCCTCTTTTCTGAATTTTAGTACCCTAACTGAGATGGTCCTCTAGTTATTACTTACAATGTTCTTGCCATACGCGCATCTCCAAATCTTTCCTTTTTCTCCATAATGAGATTTTAAAATGCTTCCTCTTGGATTGTTGGTTAAAGATAATGAATGTGCTGTTTTCAGGTTGTATCTTCATTTTTGGAAAGCAAGTATGTTGAAGATGCCTCAAGAAACTGTGGTGTGTTCAAAGTGAATAGTACGGTCTTTCCAGCACGCTGCAATGAAAAGCGTGAATGGATATGCAAAATACCAAAAGGTGAAATTTTAATTAATATACACTGTCTCTTATACCTGTTACTTGCAATTCAGGAGAGACAAGGAAACAAAATATGCAAAAGCCTGCTTTTTAGCCACATCTGGACTTCATTGGTCTTCTGCATGAAACTGTAAAGCTGTATGTGTTCGTTAGGGTTTGTTGGCCAATTAACAGGTCTAATATGTGCAGGCAGTTTCAAAATGGATAGCAATGATTAGCAGTTAAGAAATTAAATTAAGTTCTTGCTTATAAAGGATACTAACAATGTTGTTTAGTAAATGTGGCAAGTATTTTATTTTATTACATGTCTAACCATTTTTTTTATTTTTCCAGAACGAGAATAGCAATATTCATCATTATTTCCATTAGATCCTTACCATGCAGAGAAGGCAATTTCAATGAAATCTCCCTCTTCATTCTTAATCAGCAATTTTTTAATCTATTTATATGTTTTTGCAGGTGTTAAACCAAAGAATCCAGTTTGGTACATAGCTGGTATGAAAACATTTTCTTTTTTTTCATGTCGTGAAGCAATATAATTTAAGCCATTGATAAAAAAAAAAAAAAAAAAACAAAACCAAATGTTCTAAGTTAAAAACTTACATTAAGAAACTTTTTAGGAACTTGTTGCTACAGATCAAAATCTGCCACTCTTTTGTTTAAGAACACTGAAATATCAAATACTACTCGGGTTAGGTAAAGGAATGTTGCCAGTAATAAGCATAGGAATTTGAAAACCATCAGGTTAAAACTGAATTTTTGCAAAGGCTAAGCAACCCTGTTACCATTATTGCAGTATCACAGGATAGAATATAAAACCAAAATTTACTTCTTTTTTTTTCATAATTTGATATGTCAAATATGGTTCTGCTTTGACTGAGGGTGGGCCACAGGTGTAACAAAGAATGAGACTTGAAATGAGTTTTCCCCCCTGCACTGCACTGACCCTCTTGCTTGTTTTGTAGAACTGCCATGGTTGTATTATCAAGGAGCAGAGTATCTTTTCCATGTCAGTCCTACAGATTGGGAAACCTATGAGTTTGTCTGTAGCTGGCTTCGTAGTGGAATGGCAACAATACATACTTCTGCTGAGCAAGCCTTTATTCTAAATAAAATTAAGAAGGTAAGAAAAACTACCCCTTTGGAAAAAAAATAAACCCTCATGCAGTAACTGGTTATTTGCTGCTGGATCTTTTGGAATATTTGGCTGCCTGTTGCTCTGAGAAGGGTCTGAAAGACATTTTACTTCAGAAATAGTACTTTTGCTGTGATTGTTTCCCACATCCTGAATTTCACTGAATTGAATTTCACTGAATTTTTTTTGGAGTTGGAAGGGACCATAGAGATCATCT
>BJBW01000045.1:559699-578176 GCA_004320125.1 Scolopax mira
TTGGCTCCCTCCTCCTTCAACCCACCCTTGAGATACTTGCATGCATACAAGTATCTCAAGACAATAGTCCTTTCCTGAAGCACTATTTAGCTAGAGAAGTAATTTCAGAATCTGCAGCATAATCTCTGCTAATGAGCAGGTTGGTTAGTCTGCCTCAAAAGACCCAAGAGGAGCAAAGACCATCTTCCCATCCCAAAGTTATGAAAGTAGGTGTAAAGAGAAATGTTTGTTGCATGTGGTGTGCGTCCTTCTCTGTTTCTTCTTCTTTAACCACCCTTCATGACCAAGGGGACCCATCATGGATCCTCAGGTGTTCACACAGTGGGTCTGCATCTACCATGATGTCTCCTGATCCCTCACAGTTCCATTCCACAGTTAACATTCCATTCCCACTCAGCAACTCACAACTGGTCATCAGGGGCAATACTGAGGGACATTTCAGTGGGTGTATTAGCATGACATGGGCAGCAAGTCCAGATGTTTGAAATGGTCTTCATAGTTTAAACCTTTAGTGTGATGATTTGAAAGGTTACTTCTGGGGAGAGCTGGCCAAGAAAGAAGAATTACTAATTTCTTTGCACCCTAATGAAATCTAGAACTCTAAACGATAGAGGTGGATGCTTATGACCATGGAAAATAATTACCTTTTCCTCTGTGTATGCTTGGCAACATTCCCATGTGTACACACATTTGTATGATGTCTCCTCAATGTCTCCCTTTGTGACTATGGATATTTATATACCAAAAAAAAAAGACATAAGCATCTAAATTCCCTCCCCTAAATGAAAGCAGAATTTCTGTAGAAGGACTCTGATGTTACAAAAAGATTTGAAACTGAGAAATTAATCTGCAGAAGCAGATCAATTCCTGAGAAACGAAGTCTGGGATTTTTTTGAGTGTTGTTAGTAAGAGCAAAATAAAGAAAATACAAAAAAAAAAAAGGAATAAAAATAATCTGTCTACCTTACTGAAAGCAAAATTATATGGCTGTAATGTAAAGGATATCATAGCATAATCTTTAAAAAAGCAAGTTCTTTGTAGAGAAGATCTTATCCCACACTAGTTTTGCTTGCACTGTGTACAGCCTTCTCTACTTTTAATAGAAAGTGTAAGTAGAATTGTGTTGTGTTAAAATGGAGTTTTAAGTTTCCAAGGGATTATGCATCATTTTTATCTGCTATTTAAGTAATATTTTATTAAAACACAATGAGCTGGATTTAGACCAACAGTTCATGGCAGAAATAGATTATAATGAAAGAGCAACACAGCTGACTAGGCTACCTTCCACATTTACCAGAAACTGAGTTGTGATGCAATTACTGCCTTACCTACAACTGGGTGTTTATGACTTAAAAAATGGTATAAATTTTTTTAAAAATATGTATTTTTCCAGCTTAAGATCACTTCAGATGGCTAATTTTAAGCATTCTGTGATGAAAAAGCCGAGTTTGCTCCCTTGGCACTGGAAATCAGGTTAAGTTTTGTCTCAGACTATAGGCATGGGATTGTAAAGTCTGCTGCCTTTGGCTAAGATTTCCCAATTTGGCAAGTATGTCCTGAAGTGACTGTAACTGGTTTCCTGTGGAAGCAGGAATAAAGATGGCAATCACTAAAATAACACTCAGCAGTCCCAATAGATTTAGCACGTGTCATTGGAAAACTTGGTTAAAGTTTCTTAGCATGGAATTTGAAACTACATTTTTCACTGTTTCTTTAAAAACTGTAATGTCTAGGCTGAGTGCTGTGATTAGAGATCTAAACTCAGGGGCCAGGCAATACCAAATCAGACAGCATTCCTGAGTCTAGTTTTTTTTGGTCAGAAACATCTGTTTTCTGCAGTTGATATTGCTATATGAGCTGTAAGCTGGTGAAATCCTAACTGTAACTCCAAGGACAGCATGGCTGCCACAACACAGGCTGCACTTCCGTTCTTTATGGAAAAAAATAAATGCTTTCCAGAAACAGGGTGGCTTTTCCATGTCCTGCACATGCAGAAGTTTTTTCCCTTTGTTAGCTCTTTCCCAAAGACCCCAAAACTGTGACCGTGGAGTCACCAACCCTGAAAGTGAAGCTCGTTCATAGTTTAAGGCAGAATCAAGTCAGCACAGCAGTAGTAAGTGGTTGTTTGAATAACAACAGTTCTCTGACTTCACCCTTTAGGACTGGAAGTCTGGAACCTTTCAGGAGAACAATAATCAGGCTGGAAACCATCTCTAGGAATCTCTTGTGTAAGAAGTCAGTAAATGTTCACAGAAAACATTTTTGAAACATTAAGAAGGAATCAGCAGTATATTAATGCTGAAAGGAAATACTTGCTATTGTCTATTTTTAGTAGTTGGGGAAAAACACATTCTAGCCTAAAATAACAGTCCTTTTCAAGCCAGATAGGCTGTAAATTCCTAAAATGGAAAACTCCGAGTTTACAGAAGATACACTAGCAATCCAGTGGAAACTGGGAGCTAAATCACGCTCTACTTATGTGAATAGCCTTACTTATGAAGTGACATAAATTAACACGGGCAGGATTTAGCAGCTTTTCTTCCCACTGGAACACAGTGGAGATGCTCTTCATCTGAATACGAACTGCCTGATTGTAGGGGTTTATTAAGGCTTCAATAGAGGGCAACAACAATTAAACATGTGGCAAATTATTTTTAAATTTTTTTTTTATAGCTTTCGAATAGTGATGTTCAGTGGTGGATTGGATTGCATGCAGAAAACTTCAGTGATAAATTTCGGTAAGAAAACCTACACTTCTGCTGCTGGGGGTTGGACTTGACATGCCCTGCTTACAGACCACCATGCAGTCTGGTGGGCTAAAACAGTTTGATGACTGAGTGGGATATTCAAGAGACAACTTCAGTTCTCATGTAAATATCATTCAGGATATATTGCCCTTAATTTCTTTTCATGTTACATTTTTTCTTCTAAAAGAGGTTTAAAATATACAAGCCAAAGATATGAATATCAACCGTGGTTGTGGGTGATGGTGGTCTTTTTTTAAAGCTTAGTTAATAAAGGGGCACTTTCTACCCTGAATCTGCTTACAAACACTTAATGGAGGTTGTATTTTGAGGTAAGGCTAGGAAAAAGTGTAACCACACTCTTAACATTTCTATGCAGCTGGAAGGATGAATCACCAGTAACATACCAGAACTGGAATGAAGGGAGGGAGAGAGATCTGCAGAAACCGGGGAAAAGATGTGGATTCATTTCATCACAAACAGGTTTATTTTGTGTTTCCTTTTGTTGCAGGAGTTATGACTTGATTCTGTTGTTGGCCAAAAGGGTTATAGTTTTTTTAATTGTTTTCAAGAAATGCAATCCCTATTTCATGGTCCTGTATTACATAGTCCTTTTACGTGGTTATAATTTGCATAACTACTTTCAAGGTTAAGAAAATAATATTAAAATATCATCAATATGCTCAGAGACTAGGTTGCAGGATTTAAAAGTAATTTAATAGTTCCAGTACTTGAATGTCAAAATAGAAAGATTCCAGTTGTACTGAATCTTTACTTTTGCTTAAGAATCTGTTATGTGGCACAGCAAAAATATTAATACATTGCTGGTTGTCACAGTCAGTTTTCTCATGAACCAGATGGACAAGCAATAATTTTTCCTATGTTTATAAACTGATTTTCTGTCAGCACAGAACTTTAAATACTCAGGTTTCTAGTTTGCTTTTGTTCCTTTAGCCAATCTGGTGAGAGATTTTTGCATACCATGGTTTTGGTGCTAGCCTTTATACCACATAGCTCTATAGTTTGCTTGAGTAATAAAAAAAAAAAAATTTACAGTGCCACTGATTCCAGTGATTTCTGTCATCTCTCAGTCTCTGTTTTCTGAAGATCTGCAAGTCATAAAGTAAACATGTCAGGTTCTGTGAAAAGGAAGAATACCCAGCTTTGTATTTATGACTGAAAAAAATTAGTGCAGATGCACTCCTATAATCCCAGCGTCCAGAGCCAACACTGAAAAAATGTAAAGCCTTCTTTCTTTCCACACATAATCTTGGGGCTTTGATTCATGAATGCTTGGGTTTTATGTTACTGTAGTTAGTATTAGATAAAAGAAAGGATCACCCACCTTCCCCCATCAGCTGGCCAGCAGATGGGAGCTGGTCAATGTTGTTGAGTGTACTGTGTTCCACTGAAAAATGTATTTTCAGGTCAGCGTGTATTCATCACGTCAGCAGTTTATGTCAGTACCTGGATCTTGTCAACAATTTTCAATGTAAGGAAGTCAAACTATTTTATCTGGAAGGCACCATTTCAATACCATTCCTTTTTTTTTTTTCCGCATAATGAGTTTTTTTTTTTAAATACATGATGATAGAGGCAGATGTTATATAACTCAGTGTAGAGGAGTTGCTTTAACTTAAAATCAAAGTGGGAATATATGTATGAGTCCCATGGATGATCAAATCCACTGCAATATGGTATGTCCAAATATATTTGATGCAGATTCTTGTTTTACTTAATGACTAAAGGATTCCCTTTGTATTCCCTTCTTATCAATATCTAAGCTAGCTAAGAAAAATCGCTTTCCAATTCTTAAGCCAACATTGAACTGCAATTTTTTTTCTTTTTACACAGGACTCTGGGGTGATGAAAATTGTACCATCTCTCTTCCTTGTATTTGTAAGCGTAAATTTGCATGGAAAATAGAGAAAGAGATTCCAAAAGACCAAAACCACCAAGGAATATGTCCCAAAGGCTGGTTGCACTTTGGACTCAAAGTAAAACATTTTTTCTGTTTGATAATTCAAAATGCATTCTGTACTTCTGACAGAAATTGTATTTCTTAAGTATTATTTGATATTTGAAGATTTCTTACTTTTTGAAAGCAGAACCTGTAGGTTTATAACTATTGACAGGCTTACAGCTTTTAAGTAGCTTTGCACACAGAAGTTGTCTTAATTAGATGTCAAAAATTTTACTTTAGTTGAAGGAGATGAATACTCATATATGCAAAAGCTATCTAAGTGTATTTGTGCTCTTGCTGTAAAAAGCCTGTTCCATCTTCTCTTTTCCACTTACGATGATTCCAAGAGTCTTTTATGGTCTTAAAACAGAATTCTGACCGCTGGTTGTACTAAATGGTCCCAAACTGCTGCCATCCTCCAAAAGATGCTGTTTCAAATAGGGCTTATCAAGGATAATTATAAACCAAAGTATATTTGCAATTGAAGGTTGAAAGGCAATGATTTCATCAGCCTTCTCTGAAATACATACATTCTGTAACAGCAGCATGCATTGAGGTGGCTGGATTTATCCTGATGCTAAACTGCAGGGACCACAAGGATAAATTTCACACAGATTGTGTTTGCCTTTAAACAACTGATTTGAATCCAAGCCTGATTGCAGCTGAACACTGAGGCTGAGCATGTTGGAGAAGACTATTGCAGGACAGAAACTAATGAAATACTTAGTTTTCAGTAACAGCACGTGAAATGTTTTAGTGATCACTCTTAGTGATTGATAAATGGTTTTTAAACTGGATTAAAAAAAAAGCTTTTTTTTTTTTTTAAACAGTGTTTTTTGATACAAATTCCAAAGGATCCAGAGCATCTGAGAACCTGGTATTCTGCACAAGAGTTCTGCAGTAGCCATGATGGGTCACTCGCTTCCCTTGAAGATGAACTGGAACAAGGTAGAGTACTTGAAAATATTGTTAAATAAATTTTCATCTTCGTTAGGTAGGATGCTGTAGTAAAGTTTTGTCACGGATACAGATTTCAAAAGAAAGATCGCTCAGATCCTGCTCGTGGTTTCACGGCTTTAAACAAATTAGTGTTTCTATTTCCCCATTTCTTAAAATGTAAAGATTCAAATATCTACTGAGCCATATGACAATTACATTTTGAGGAAAAATGGTAAGTTCTTTTATTCTTATTACCAAGGATTAGAAATAAAATAAAAAATATGGAATACCCACTTAAAATTTTGTTATGTAAAATTTCTAACTTAAGAATGCAACACCACATTGTTATAAAAGCAATCTTATTTTTATCCATTAATACGGGGATTTTAATACTTAAAACCTGATCTATAGTATACCACATAAGCATAGCACTAGGTTGGAACTGTCAGAGAAATAAATACCCAGCACATTTGTAAACATTTATAATTCCTATTCATAGTAATCTGTGGTTGAATTTCATATGTTTGTAAAACCACTTATTCTGGAGGTGGGAGGAATCTCATTGTCTGTCTTCAGTGCAGAAATTTTATTTCCAACTAAAACTGAGAAAAGCTTTTTCAGTGGGGAAGTACCCTGAACTAATACTTAAGGTGTTCAAGCTGCTTGAAAACTTGTTAGTTAATGGGCTGGATCCTAACCCAACTAAAGTGAATCAGTTTAACTGAATTTATAGTTAGATCACACTGAAATGCTGCTCATGGTCTTACTTTGTAGTAACTATGTAATGACATTGATTAGTAATTTCATTTTTCACTGCTTTAGTATGGTGGAAGAGACTTGTGGTTACCAGTTATCTATATTTTATTCCTGTTTCATTTTCTAGCTTTCATAACAATGAATCTATTTGGACAGAAAACTAGTGTTTGGATAGCTTTCCAAAGTGACGATTATGAAAAATGGAGGAGTGAAAAGCCTTCAGTGTATTCCAACTGGTCTCCAGTTGAAGTAGTGGATGTGAGTATTTCCAGGGGGTTTAAGGGCAGTGGGAAGATGATTTATCCATAAAAATAATAACTGCCACAAAGACAGTTGCTTGTTCCAGCAACTTAGTCTTCTCTTAAATTTTGAAACAACTGTGGGCACAGATTTATAGGCGTAACACAGGTAGCAAAAAAGGCACTATTGAGAGAGTAATTTATGTAACTTGTAGCTATAGTCGCATTCCCTTGCAATTGCTTTTAAGCAGCAAAGTTTAAATTATAGGGTTAGTGTCATATACTGGGTCTGAGGAAAGTTTAGGAATAAGGTTATTAATTTCATATTTTAATATATGTTTTATACTATGTTAGTCCATATTGGGCTCAGCATTTTAGTTTGTTCAGTGAAACAGTATTGGTTTTGTTTCAAATTGTGTTTATAGAAGTATTCATTTTTCTACCTAAATATTTATAATAGTTTTTATAATAGTAAATAGTAATTATAATATAATTACTATTATATAGTAATTATAGTATAGTTATATAGTATATTTTTATAGTATATTTATAATAGTACATAGTATTATAATAGTATTTATAATAATGACTTTCAGATAATTGTTCTTCTAAATTAATGTAATCATTCTTATGCATTGTTTTTACACAGTGTCTTTTTTAATTAATACAAGGTTCTGTGTTGATTGCAGAGACAGCATTATAACAGCGCAAACTTTCAAGAACAACTTCCACTATGTACATTGATATCAAATAACCCTAATTTTCATTTTACGGGGAAATGGTACTTAGAAAACTGTCAGAAAAATTATGGGTTTATCTGCCAGAAAACTCAGGGTAAGGTTTTCTTTTGCTTTGCTTCTGTTCTCTTTTCTTACTATATTGAATTCATTTTACTTTATTCTTATCTGGAAGCATCTTCTTAGAAGTGTCTGTGAAGCCAGGAACAGAAAAGATTTCTCAGATAGTTCTACTCTGATATTTAGACAGATAGTTCTACTCTGATACTTAGACAGATTAGCTCTACAGACATTGATTTAATAAATCAATGGTGTGATGTAGAAGTAATTTATGAAAAAGTATTTTGCTACTTAATTTTCTTCCTAACTTTGAGCTTCCTGTTGCATAACTAAGACTGAGGAATAGAGATTAAATTTCATGTTTTCTGCCATTGTAAGCAGAGTAACAGCATGACATTGCAAAAGGCAAAACAGGGTAATTTTGATAAAAATATGATTTTAAAATATATATTAATTTTAGGGGTTGGTACTTGTAATTTTAAATCAGAATAGACTCTAGAAAAACGTATTTCTGTGAGCAGTGTGGACCGACTGGTCAATCAGGTAGTTTGGCTTTTCTCTTTGCCCTTTAATTCTGTCCCCATAAAGTTGACTTGCCAGGAGCATGGAGCTTTTGCAGTGAACGCACATTGTTTGGCTTCCTCAAGCCACATTCCATAGTGTTGCTTGTTGTCTTGAGAGCTGCTGGCATCCATCCACAGGGCACTCGGGTGGCTTCGGAGCCTGTCCCCAGGCTGCGGGAACCTGCCAGAGCTTGGTACCAAAAATAGACCAGCAGCAAATTATTAACCCTAAAGCAAAGGGAGGGCTGCAATCTGAGACCTGTAAGGAGTGTCCTTGGGTGCTATACTATGCTGGGGGTGGTTTTACATGGCTCAACTTTATATATCACTTCTTAGTGAAGCCCTGGGTCTAAAGAGACAAGGCTCTCTTGCTGGCTGCCTAGGAGCTGAGGGAGAGCAAGTCAAGAAGCAAAATAAACAATACAAGTGCTTACATGTGGCTCTAGCAAACCATAGCTGTATTTGACATCATTTATTATGAACTACAGTTGTGGGCATTGCTGGAGTAATCCTGCATGTAGTGTAGAAAAAATAAATAAATGTGTTTTCCTGCTGCTTTGTTTCATTTACCTCCCAGAGGTTTGCATTTTAACCCCTTGCTGCTGCTTCAAACAGATGGAAAAGGCATTAAAGGTCAGGAAGGAAAGCTTGTTGCCTTGGGGTGGCCATGCTGCAGGGTGCCAGGTGGTGTTGGGGCTGTGGTGGGTGCTCAGGACCCTCCCCACAAAAGAAGGAAGGGAGAAGTGAGGCAGCCTCTTAGTGGTAGTGAACTGCTAGATTTGCTCAAATGTCTAAATGGATGTGTCAATTCCTGGAAAGATGAGCTGGTGCTTTGCTTCTGCCACCCCGTCCACATCCCGTCTCCCCTTTTTTGAATTACTTTCTTTGAATTAATTACTGTAGGAGACTAAAGTGAAATAAATCAGCAGGAGATCTGAACTGAGCCCTGATCTCTTAGTGATGCTTGAGTTAGGATTGTCGGCGTTAGCAGGCATTGCCTGCCTTTTATTTAGGCAGTGACACACAACTGCAAGCTGGAAAAAAATAGAGTGCTTCAGTTAGCTCAAGAACAGAACTTCTTGCTTAGAAATTTCTAATTTAAAATTATTTATGAATGACAGATAATAAATCAGTTTACTATTTTAAGGTGCCTGTTAACACTCCTCTTCCATTAGTCATAAAGGGAACCAAGTCTAAAAACATTCCACTTCGTAGCAAAGCAACCACTTCATATTGTAATCACAGAGAAGCTTTACAGACAGAAGTAATGAATCCAAACTGACAAACAGGATTAAAACTGAGGTATTGCTTTATTTTTATAGTCCTGTCTAAACAGTGTTTTCGGCATTCATACACATTAGCTAAGACATTTGCCTCCTGTAAAAAAGCCAGCACAGCAGCATCACAATCAGGGCTGGAGTCTCCTGTTGGGTATTTTGGTCTCTGTCTCCTGTTGGGTGTTTTTTGTCATGGGAGATTCTCTTTATTTCTTAAAACTAAAAAGTCTGTTTGTTTTTTTTTTTTGGACATCACTGTGTTAGTTTATCATCAAAAAGATTTAAATCTACATGCATAGAGGAATTCTCTTTAAGTGCCAGTATTCACAGTCTCCCACAGCATCCTCATAGGTAAGCTTAGGAAGTGTGGGTTAGATGAATGGACTGTGGATTGAAAACTGTCTAAAAGATAGAACCCAGAGGGTTGTGATTAGGGGCACAGAATCCAGCTGGAAGTCTGTAACAAGTGGTGTTCCCCAGGGGTACTGGGGTCCAGTCCTCTTCAATATATTCATCAATGACCTGAACAAAGGGATGGAATGTACCCTCAGCAAGTTTGCTGATGACACAAAACTAGGAGGGGTGTCTGACACCCCAGAAGGCTGTGCTGCCATCCAGTGAGACCTGGACAGGCTGAGAGAAACCTAATGAAATTTAACAAGGGTAAGTGTAGGGTGCTGCACCTGTGGAGAAATAACCCCCTGCACCAGTACAGGTTGGGGGCTGACCTGCTGGAGAGCAGCTCTGAGGAAGAAGACCTGGGAGTTCTTGTGGACAACAGGATGACCATGAGTCAGCAATGTGCTCTTGTGGCCAAGAAGGCCAATGGCACCCTGGGGTGCATCAAGAAGAGTGTGGCCAGCAGGTCGAGGGAGGTCATCCTGCCCCTCTACTCTGCCCTGGTGAGGCCCCATCTGGAGTAGTGTGTCCAGTTCTGGGCTCCCCAGTTCAAGAAGGAAAGGGAACTGGTGGAGAGGGTACAGCAAAGGGCCACAAAGATGATTAAGGGTCTGGAGCATCTCTCTATGAGGAAAGGCTGAGGGACTGGGATCTTTTTAGTCTTGAGAAGAGAAGACTTAGGCAGGATCTGATCAATGCCTACAAATACTTAAAGGGAGGGTGTCAGGAAGATAGGGTCGGTGTTTTCTCAGTGGTGCCCAGTGACAGGACAAGAGGAAATGCGCACAAACTTGACTATAAGAAGTTCCATCTAAACATGAGGAGGAACTCCTTTACTGTGAGACTGGTAGAGCTTCCAGGTAGACCTGGAGGAGGCTGCCCAGGGAGGTGGTGGAATCTCCATCTCTGGAGACATTCAAAACCCGCCTGGACACATTCCTGTGCAACCTGCTCTAGGTATACCTGCTCTGGTGGGGAAGTTGTACTAGATGATCTCCAGAGATCCCTTCCAACTCCATATGATTCTATGATTCTACTCTGATCTTCCCTGCATTGGCTCATGGATAATAAAGATGAGCTTAAGAACTTTCCAAGCACGCACTTGTGCCATGAACCAGTTTGTCATCCTCTTGATTGTGCAAGAACAATTATTTGTGAGGCCAGGCTTTCTGCTGTAAACTGATCATGGAAATTATTAAAAATAACGGGTGAAAAAAGAGGCAATGTAAATTACATGCACAGTGTCTAAGGTAAGAGCACTCTGCAGCCCACTGCTGCCTGTCCCTTGGGATATGCCCAGATCCCAAGTGATTTCTTACTGACCTTCAAGGATGCAGTCAGTGGAACTAACTCTATCTGGGGTTTCTTCTTTCTGGGGGCGGGGGGTTATTCATTAAACTCATAAACCCCTGTGATGTTTTGTGCTGTGATGGAATTTTAGATACTGTTATATTAGCACCCTCTTTTTCCTTTTGCAGTTCACAGTGCCTTCCTAAAACGATGGAGTTTGTAATTTTTAGATTTGTTTTTAAGGATGGTTCTGTTGTTTTAGGAGCTGTTCTGCTATGTGTGAGACATCTCTCATGAAAAATAAATCCTTTCTTTTTGTTTATAACAGACGTATCCAGACATCTAATCAATGCATCTGACATGTACCCTGTGCCAGATACTTTAGAATATGGAAACAGAACGTATAAGCTAATACGTGGGAATTTTACATGGTCTTCAGCTTTAAAAACCTGCATGGCTAACGGGGCAGAGTTGGTCAGTATTACCAGCCAGTACCACCAGGCTTTCCTCACCGTCATCGTGAACCGGCTGGGATTCAACCACTGGATCGGGCTGTTCACGTCGGATGTACGTAGTGGGCTCCCTGGCTATGAATATGGTGCTGCGAAGGAGTTTTCCCAGTAACAAACAATGAGCTGTGCCATTCTTTTGAAGTCACAGGAAGTTTGGATCTGGAAATGAAACCTGGGAAAGCTTGAGCCCTAACAATCTCTTTGCAACGCAATATTTAAATGTAATGAGAGCCAGTTTGGTGCAATAACTGATGAAGTAAATTGTGAGGATACTTGGATCTGTCTTTTGTAGATCCCTCTGGATCTATCCAGCTTTGGGAGGCATCAGACATTCTTAAACATCTGGTGTGGATGCCATCAGAAGAAGATGAACTTCTAGAGTGCTAAAGCATATCAGAAAGATAATTTTAAATTTGTTTTGGCAGAACGGGCTTAACTTTGAATGGTCGGATGGGACTAAGTCTTTGTTTACCTTCTGGGAAGATGATGAGTCCCAGGCTCTTGGCAGCTGCGTTTACATTGATACTTCGGGGCACTGGAAAAGTGCTAACTGCGAGCGACTTCTGCGAGGAGCAGTTTGCCATGTGCCACCTAGTAAGTCAGAGTGAAGTTTTATATTAAACCTTTGCAGCTGCAAATGTGTGTCTTGACAGTGGAAGTATGTGAAAGGAAATTAATTAGTTTGAGGTTAAGCAATGTTGCTTAATGATGGTTAATGAAGGTTAATGATGATAGTATTATTTAAAACTGAAGTATATTGCTGGCATTTCCTTGCTATATCTCCTATTTGCATAACCATTTTTTCCTCATAAAATATTGGCCATCAGGCCTGGTCCATAGGAGAATGGGAAAAGAACCTTCATAATAGAATAGAAACAGTAAAATTACTTACCCTGTCTCTTCAGTGAATGCTGAAAAATGATGATTGCTAATAACTTAGCTAGAAGGGAAATAAATTCCATTTGCTGCAATTAACTGCAGGATGGGAGATGGAAAGCATTTAGACCAAAGTGAAAAATTAGAGTTGCATCTTCGCTGATTGCACATAAAGGATTTTGCAAAGTTCTTCGCAAAGATATATTCCTCTATCCTGAAATATATTGTTTCCTGCAATGTTCTGTCAATTACCTGGACTTCATTTGAATCCAGAATTCAGGTCTGGATTTCCATTCAGTCCAGGACTGTGGAGTCTTTGGCAGCATCCAGTTCTCAAAATAGTTCCTATCCTGGTGGTATTGATCACCAGGGGTTCACCTACAACTCATTATAGCTTTTGGATCTGTTGAGAAGAAAGCCTTTTTAGAATTCCTTCAAGACCAAAATGATTCTTTAGTATGCTTCTTGTTTTGAAGCTGAGTAGTTTCCTAATTTGTCAAGTTATGTAATCTTATATAGCCTAAAGTTTACTTCAGTTTTAAAAAATGCGTTTTGTGGCAAAGGAGGAGGCATGTGAGACCGTAGGTCACGTAGCTGAATCTCCAGCACTGCCAAAACAGGGACGCTGGGTATCGCAAAGTGAGCCTGTAGAGTTGCCCTGAGTCAGAGGGACTCTTTGCCGCCGCACGTTGTGGGCTGGAGGGGCTGGAAACTTTCCCCTGCACCTCGGTATTTGGCAGACATCGTCTCTGCGGCTTAATGGGGAGAAACTCCACAGTCCTTGGAAATCCCCAGCCCTCTGGGAGACGCTGGGCAGCCCCGAGGGCTCTGACGTGCCTGGAGTTTGCTCACAACTCGCTCTGCGCGTCTGTACCAGTTAGATTGTCCTGATACTGGTGTTGCAATCCAGCAACGGGCTTGATCAGAAATAAAACAGGCTTTACTCTCCTAATACAAATATATACAACCACTAGATTTTCACTTTGGAAAACAGAGGCATAACGCAATAGCGAGCTTATTAGCATCGCTCCAAAACAGCGTGTGGAATGTTATATTAATGTGTATGTTGTTGTGCCAATAAAGCTGTGCTGTTATTTCTATCACAGAAAAGAAACTCCCTGCCTATAAAGGCTTATGTTCAGAAAAAACTGTTCCCTGGATCAAATTCAAAAGCAGTTGCTACAGCTTTTCCACAGTTCTGCAGGGCACAAGTTTTGATACTGCATATGAAGTCTGCAGAAATCAAGGTAAGTGGTTATTTTGTTGCTGCAAAATTTCATCGTGATATCTTAAAAGAACCCACATATTTTTTTGAAATGACAGAAATCATGGCAGGTGTTTTCTCTAGTTCACGCTAATGATAGCGCAGCTCATAAGCCAACTAGGAAATTGGAGGGAACAGAGATCGAAAAAAATGTTTCTTTCCATGTGAAAATACTGATTTCTGGAATAACACATAAAATGAATTTTTCCTCCGTCACACTTTACAATAATGTGAGAACAGTTTTATATCAGTCTAAGCATTTTCACATTAATTGCAACTTTAGGAACTTACAGTGTATAACCAGACTTTTCAAGCTTTTCAAATAAGGCCTGTAATACTAACTTTTTGAAATGCAGTATTACGTTTTAATGGTGTGCATTGTTTGAAAATTTGTTCTGTGTTTAATCTGTAGGATCAAATCTTCTAACTATTCAAGATGAAGATGAAAATGCTTTCATTTTGGAAGAATTGCGCAGTTTTGGTTATTCTGTACAAATGGTTTGGCTGAACATCCTGCTTGTTACAGACAGTAAGTTTTGGGTGGAAGAGAGCTGCATGTAAGAAGCTGGTTTGGGGTTTGGTTATTCTAATGCTGGTGTCACCATCTTCCAAAACGCTGTTATCTTTTGAGATTTTTTTTTTTTTGCTTACTACCTGATGTAGTAAAACCAGTCAAGCTTTCTGTAATCACTACTTAGTAGTATTCTGACTACTCAATATGTATGGATATATGTCAACACCTTTGTTTTCTTCTTAAAGAAACACTACAGGCTTTCTTCTATGTCAGCTACGTAGGATGTTTTTAAATCCTTCAAAACAAACAAACAAAAGTAATAGAGTGGTCAAACAGATAAAATCTTGGCATTCCATTTTTCATGTGACGGTAAGTCCAACCATAAATGAAATATTTATCAAAATATGTGTGATATTTTATAATGATTTATAATTTCTGCCCTTAGATGAGACAGTCTCCTGGTTTGATGGTTCTCCCTTAAATTATTCTAACTGGGGCATCAGGGAGCCTGAATTTGAGCATCTCAAAGGGAATTCCTGTATCAGCCTGAGGACTACAGATGGAGTCTGGAAATTATCTCCATGCAGAGAAAAAAAGGGATTTATATGTAAAATGGATGCAGGTATGTGCTTCCATTAAAGAAAGCAGTTCTGTCCTTATAACAACTATTTTACATTCTTCTTGTTGCTTGCTTACTTGCTCTTAGTTCTCATTTAAATAATTCTGTCCCATGATATTAGAAAAAAATAGCTGTAAAAAACCCAACCAGCCAGGGTAACCTCCTTTTGAGGAACCTGGGCAGCTGTTGCGTTATGGCTGACTGTGGTGGACTTTCTTTTGTGTGGGTGATCCTGTGCTGAGCATCAGGCTGAGCTCTACAGAGCCTGTAATAAGGGCAGGTGCAGCCCAGGAGAGCAGCATGGGCACCACGGCTGTAGGAACATGGGTCTGTGAGAGCTGAAAGGTTTCCAGAGCCCACCCAAAATGCCCAAGTCACTGTTGGGCATTAATCTGATTAATGATTAATCTCCCACTGCACGGTTCTGCTCATGCATTTCCACTTTAAAAAGCAGATAAATATGGGTGCTCATCCTTGCACAGATGTCAGTTAATATATTCCGCCAAATTTAAGGGATTTTTAGGTAACAGATTAGGTCATGTTTAATTTGGCCACTTGGAATCCTGTTGACATGAGTCAAATTAAACAAAGAACAGCCTGCTCTCTATGGTTTTAGGTAGATTGTCTTCTCAGTATCAATTTTACACTGAGTATATAAGATAATTTTTGTTAGCTCTGTGGGTAATTTTATGACAGTTCTGGATTCTCTTTCAGATATTGATGCAACAGAACCCTCTGAAAAAAGTAAGTTGCTTCTGTTCTTTCTTTATTTTTTTTAATAAGGAATAATACATTTCAAGCTGATATTTTGTGAAGTAACATGTTTCACTGTTAAACCTGTAATTTGAAATGAGTGACATATAAGGAGTAATAATGTTTTCTATAAAACATCTATATGTTTATATTTAAAATTATCAATAATTATAGGTGTATTGGCTTAATAACAATTCCTGTCCTTCCCTTTCAGCATCATACCATGGGCTTGTAGCTCTGGCTGTTCTTGTGACATTAGTGATGCTGGCTGCCATTTCCCTTTTTCTGTGGTGCCTGTTCAAACAGAATAACCAACTCCTCCGCAGGATACTGTGGGTCAGAAATGCCTATTTGCCGCAGATTAACGCTGACGTTCCTGCTTTGGAAGAAAGCATCCTCATTTCTGATTTTGACAGAAGTGACAACAATTAACTGATCAGCAGTAGCAAGTGGTCACGTCTTCTGTGTGAAACTCCACCACCTACAGTGGTTTTCTCCTTCCTGGGAGTCTTTCCGGGTACCCATAAGCAGAGAAACCCTCGCAGCCATCGGTGTGAACGCCATAGAGGCTCCCTACCTTGGAGAGCTTTTGCTTTGTGACAGGATGAGGTGAGAGTGCAAGTCAGAACAACGATTCCTTTGGGACAAGCCAGGAACTGAAAATACTCCCACACCATAAACCTCCAACCGCTCACGTGGAGCAATTGTGTCCGAGGCCTCGGAGCAGCGGGCATTTTTCATGCAGCTTTTTCCTTCGGGAACTTTTGGGCTTTTGTGTTTTGTTTTTATACATTGCAGAATCTGCTCATGAGCCATTACTAAAATTTAGCCTTGAATTTCAGAACTCTGAAACATATTCCAAGGATAATGGGGTAGATACTTTTTCTTAACAGCCATGCCTTCTGCAAAAGGAACGGTTACTTTCCAGACAGTGGATTCTTGCCAGATGGATTTCCAAGCTTGCAGAGAGATGAAGTCACTTTTGACTTGGGAGTGCCAGAGTTTTGGTGGTTTGGCCTTTGATGCCTAGTTCATGTTATAAAATGAATTAGTCTAGAGAGATAATGGCGCATGGGCTTTGTCATCCTGAAGTTAATATTTTCATCTGAGGTATGTCCAGTGTCCTGGTAGAGATTTAACAATATGATCTCTCACCTAGGTTATTTCAGAAATGGAATCCCATCCCTCTTTTAAAGAAATTTTTGGGCAATATCTCTTTGAAGAAGAAAAACCCTGTTATAAATCTTGCTGAGCTTACAGTAATAAATTGCTTTACTGTTCACCTACAGTATTTCTGCAAGCAGTATTCATGTATGCTCTTCTGAGACCCTGCTCTCAAAAGCTGAGGACGATACGTGGAGGTGCCACGTTGCTGTTCCCAAAAGGTGCTATAGTCCTATACCCCCATGTAGCAGCCCCTCAGGAGGACACTTTTCATTTTCAGTGTTTGTAATAAGGTGCTAACAAGGAGATACATTTTGCAGACCAGCTGGTATCTAGGCTGATGGTTGTGTAGGACCCAGCTCAGGCCTCTTCACTACCTCAGTTACAGTGGCCCAGGAGAGCAACACTTTCTCTCTGTGGGACTCCTGCCACCCTAACTAGTCCTCCACCTACGTCTCTGAAAATACCTGGAAGGTTTTCAGGGATTTTATTTTTTGTTTTTATTGCAGTGTGGAAAAACAAATGGTTAGTCATGAAAAGTTACTTCAGAATGGATTTACTGTGCCTTCAGTCATCTCTAGAAGCTGCCGCAAAGAGCTGCATTTATTGTTGTGTTTGTTGGTTTGTTTGTTTTTAGATGACTCACTAACAATTTCGCAAGAGCCCTAAGATGGAGGTACTTTCCTCAGAATTAAGCAAGCAGCTAAGGCCAACAGAAATGTTTTGACACAGTGTGTGTGCACATGCACAGGAATGTATGAGTGCCTTTTAGTTAGATTTCACATGGCCAAGTCTAGAAACAAAAATTGCTTGTTCATGTCATAATTGTGTACAGGGCTCTTTTTAAAAATTATTTAGTACATAGAATATTTCAATGCTGGCTTACAGAACCATTTAAAAATGTTGTCGAGGCTGCAGACTGTTTTGATCCTAATACCATTTTCAACTTACTGTTTTTGATAAGTTCTTTGGGTGTGCCTATCACAAATTCTTATGAGATTTTTCCATCATCTAAAATATAAATAGCTTTTCTGTGTATGTAATGGTTTGACCCCATACACTAGTCTTCAGTAATGTTTTAAAAGTTTGGGTTTAGTCCTCTAGATTTATCTATGGGACTGATTTTTATGTGAAGTCCACTATCAGAGTTTGTGGACTGCAGCTTTTGAGTATAAGTGCCAGATAATCTGCTGTTTATGTATGTGAGCTGTGATAGCTTCTTTACCACCAAAAGAAAAGAAGAAAAAAGGTTGGGACCATCTCTGCCTTCCCCATGAGAATTTCAGCTATTTAAAGTACAGATGGAGGAACTTGAACCAACAAATCCCCTTTGTCACATTCACTGACAAAATACTGCTTTCTTACAGCACAGCGAGCAGAAAGGCTCTCAGGATGGTTTTTGTTCGCAAGACTAAGCTCTGTCATCTCTGAGAACATGTATTCATCAGGCTGCAATGCCATTACTAGTTATCCAGACTCTGGTCAGATTTGATGTGGTTAATGAAGGTCTATTTTTTTTTTTTTTCACAAAACTTGACATAGGCATTTTATCAATTTTCCTTGAGATATGTTGTAATCATTTCACTGAATATCACTGAATATCACTGAAATTTTTGGAGTTGGAAGGGACCATAGAGATCATCTAGTCCAACTCCCCTGCCAAAGCAGGACCACCCAGAGCATGTCAGAGCATGCCTCTCAGGACTGCATCCAGTCGGGTCTTGAAAATCTCCAGAGAAGGGGACTCCACAACCTCCCTGGGCAGCCTGTTCCAGGGCTCTGTCACCCTCACCGTGAAAAAGTTTTTT
>BJBW01000046.1:0-45198 GCA_004320125.1 Scolopax mira
CCATTGAGTACAACCCTCTGGATGTGACCATCTAGCCAATTCCTTATCCACTGAACAGTCCACCCATCAAATCCGTATCTCTCCAATTTGGCAAGCAGGATGTCATGGGGGACTGTGTCAAAAGCCTTACAGAAGTCCATAGGTCATCTCTTATCTAGTGACATAGTGACTCCATCATATAAGACCACTAGTTTAGTCAGGCAGGACCTGCTCCTAGTAAAGCCATGTTGGCTGTCCCGAATCATCCCCCTGTCCTCCATGTGCCCAAGCATGGCACCGAGAGGGATCTGTTCCATGATCTTCCCAGGCACAGAGGTGAAGCTGACAAGTTGGTAGTTCCTAGGGTCCAGGATGTATTTCATCAGGTCCCATGGACTTGTATATCTTCAGATTCCTTAGATGATCACGTGCCATGTCTTCTATATATACATTATCCAGTATATCTGCCAATTCATTGTGTGAACGTCATGAAAGTCAGGCTCACTTTCCAGTCTCCTGTTTTAAAAATTTACTATTTAGGATAAGCATATTAACAAATCTTATTTATATATTTAGCATATCTAAAGGCCTAAAAGAAAAATACTCTAGCTAACTTGGTATTTTAGAAAAACCATCCGTTGAGAAAACATTCTATAAGTTACTATGTATTCTAGACTCCAAAACCCTGTGTTGTGGATTATTTTCTAGTAAGGGTTGAAATTCACAGCCAAAGCCAGGTAGACTGTACTGCTATTTAGAGTCAATTCAGTACAGCTTCACAGTTCTTAGTCTCGGTAGATAAACTGTGTAGAAGGAATAAAATCATTGTTTCCCATTTTTGTAATGAAATTATTTTTTTTGTGTGACACTTCAAAGCAGGTGCTTGGCTTTTAGTAACTTTAATTTTTCCAGAATTATTTTGCTAACATCTTCTAAATAGTGTAGCTGCTTCTATATTTAAATTATAAAAATACAAAAACGCTGAAGTAGGACATCTGGTACCTTTTGAAACTTTAATGCAGGCTGTAATGAAATTTGATTGCCTTAGTTATTTGAACTGTTTTGAAAAACTCAAATTTTTAACATCAAAATTTTGAAAGGATTTCTGTGAAAAGAGTCATTGAACAGATTCTTTATCCGATTCATGTTTTTTTGTTTGCTTTTACAGCATGCAATGAGTGTGATTGGGATTTTTGCAGAGGAACAGGCATTGGTGCTGCAGATAGTGGCAGGAATACTGCATTTGGGAAATATCACCTTCAAAGAAGTTGGCAACTATGCAGGAGTGGAGAGCGAGGAGTGTAAGTACCTCTGGAAACCATTACAGAATTAGCAGTGGGCTGAAACCCAGATGGCATGAGGTGAACTGCAATCTTGAGCTGATTATCCACACGCAGTGCATCGTTTCTTACAATGTTAGGCTGCTAATTCAGATTCTCTTCCAAACCCAGTAGTTCTGCGGCCCCTGTTTTGTCTTGTACAATGCCATTGACTTAATAGGATATTGAATTTAAGAAATCATTTTCCAGCCTTTGAGTATGAAATAGCAGAAATTGTGTGAAGTGCTTTCAAGCAAAACTGAATTCTGGTCTCTTCAGTGCATCAACACACATCCATAAAAACACCTGCTTCTTATGTGGTTTGTCTGACCTTGTTGCCGTGTGAAAACAGCTACCAGCTTGTGGAATATCCCCAGTCTCAGGTACAGACACCACTCAGGCATATACATATACGTACATACATGCAGAAGAATTGACTTGGAAACAGAAATTCAGAATTGATTTGAAAACCATAATTTACATACTACACTTTTTTGTCTCGAATTTCTCAACCCATACTTTATTATTAGGTACATCTACTGTGTAACTATTTAGTTATCTTTCCTTATCCACAGTGTATTGGCCTTGCATCCTTCATCTCTTGCTGCTGATTCATATCAGCTAGGTCCACATCAGCAAGATGTTGAAAAATTAATGGAACTTGAGTTTTAAACATTTTTGTCATGATTTATACCTTGCACCTAATGTTGATTTTATTCTACCTTGATAGTTTAAGGACAGAATGGATAAGCATAATGTATGTAGTAGCTTATACATACTGTTACCTTAACTGTAATTTCAGAATGGTGCTTGTGTTTAGGTGCATTTGTTTAGTTTTAGGTAAGTTAAATATGAAAAAATATCTTGTGTGGTCAGCTTTCCACTCAATTATATTAGTATTCTCTTCCCATTTGTTTAGAAATTGGTAAATAAAAATTACTAATTTTTAACCTTAATTTCCTAATTTGAGAGAATAGTAAATGAACCCAAAGAAAAACATTTAGTGGAATTTTATACATCCAAAGGAAAATATAGAATTTCTTGTATGCCTCACAATTCCAAATCAGCTACCATGCTTTCATTTAAATTACAGTATTAAACGTTTCAATGAAATCAAGACATTCAATAACCAGACAAGATAAATACACAGTATGTTGCAACAAAAAGTAACAAACTGATACGAGTTGAAAATAAGTTGGTAAATGGGAATCTATTTCTTTGAAGAGCCACGTGTATCATATTTCTCTTGCTCACTGGGATATAAATATTGTGTATGAATAATACATTGAAAAAATTAGTACATAGAATGAATGTAGAATTTAGTTGTAAACATAATGCATTTTAAAGAAGCCAGAGAAGAAATAGCAATGTCTAGTACAATTTCTGCATTATGAAGCTAAAACTTGGGTTCATTTCTCTTTCCATTAATCCTCCCACCCATTTACTGTTTGTCCTTGCCAAAATAGTAAAGCGTTGGTGGCCTGGATAGCCACAAAAGATAAAACACAATAACGACCACTGATAAGTCGTGTTTTGTGTAAGTCTGAAATTAAAAAAAAAGTTTTAAGGATTTGGTCAATAGTGTTCTTGTTATTATATAGGCAATTGCAGGAAAACATGCCAAGGCCATTCTTCAGGACACCAAAATCTCTAGTCTCTTACTCTTGAGCCAGAATCAAATCTGTGCAACCATTCTTGACTGACATTTAAACAAATAATAGCGGATGAGAAGCTTACTATGAGCTGGCAATGCACACTGGCAGCCCAGAAAGCAGCATCGTAGGCTGCATCAAAAGAGTGTGGCCAGCAAGGGGAGGGAGGTGATTCTGTCCCTCTATTCTGCTTTTGTGAGACCCCACCTGGAGTTCTGTTTCCAGGAGTCCTCAACACAGGAAGGACATGGACCTCTTGGAATGGGCCCAGTGGAAGGCCACAAAAATGATCAGAGGGCTGGAGCACCTCTCCTATGAAGACAGGCTGAGAGAGTTGGGGTTGTTAAGAGAAGAGAAGGTTTTGGGGAGACCTTATAGTAGCCTTCAGGGGGCCTACAGGAGAGATGGGGAGGGACTCTTGATCAGGGAATGTAGTGATAGGATGAGGAGTAGTGGTTTTAAATTGAAAGAGAGGAGATTTAGATTAGAAATTCTTTTCTGTGAGGTTGGTGAGGAGCTGGAACAGGTTGCCCAGAGAAGCTGTGGATGCCCCATCCCTGGAAGTGTTCAAGGCCAGGCTGGATGGGGCTTTGAACAAGCTGGTCTAGCGGGAGGTGTCCCTGCCCATGGCAGGGGGGTTGGAACTCAATGATCTTTAAGGACCCTTCCAATTCAAACCATTCTATGATTCTATGAAATGCTTCTTTAAAACTGCCACTCAGTTACAGTGCTTAATTGTATTAATAGTTAAAAAAAACATTCTCATTATTTGTTCTAAATCTTTGATGTTGCGAATCATGCCAAGTACTCTACTTGTTCTCTCCTGGATGCAGAAAACGATTTAAACCATCCTTCTTTACACTTCCATTGTATTTAAAAATTTGTTTTACACTTCTGGAAAAACAGTGAAGTGAACCCAGTCTTCTTTAGCTTTTCTTCACAGGTTGTATTTAAAACTATTTCACAGAACGCTATTGATTACTTTTTGATTTTTTCAATTATATGCATAACCTGCTTTACAGTAGTTTCTAGACAGTAACTCTGTACTCCATATCTGGGGAAAATAATAGGCATCTTAAGAATGTGAAGTTATATCAAGTCATGTCCATCTGTTCTTCAAGTCATACTCCAGCTACAGTAAATCATTAGCACTGTGAAGGAGGAGTTTCTGAGGTATGTGTGGTGGTTCTTACCATTAGACTACCCATATAAACTCTTACAGTAGCATTGGCTAAATACTTATTCTGGCACCTTTACAGTACACAAGAGCATATTTGGTCTGTAATTACCTACATTCTTTTCCATTTTAAAGCATATGATGTTTGACCTTTTCATGTGCTCTTCAACCCAAGTTTTCAGTGAGTTAACAGAGAAGTTGCCAGTGGCTCAACTTTAGTTAGTTGTGTGGTTCCTAGTACCCTGGGGTAAATTTAATCAGCTTACTGATGTTAATAAATCAGATTTCAGAAAGATGGAGGTTATTTTCAATTTTAAGAACAATTTTGGATTAACATACTGAAGGGTCTAGTGAAATCACATTGTGACGTTACGTATCTGTACAGCGTAAGTGGCTGATGCCTTACTGGTGTGAAGAGGATGTAAAATAATCACTAAAATAGATCTGAAAACACTGGAAAGTGGAGGAAATACAGTTAGAGGATAACGTGGTTTAGCAGAGGTGCAATGCCAACTCCCAAGAACTGCACTTGGGAGCTATTTTCATATGTTTTCAAGCTGTTTCTCTTTTTCCATTCCTTAAGGTGTGTGACACCTGCAGCTAATGTCTGCACCATGTGGTAAGAATGTAAAGAATACTGGACTGGTGGCTGCTTGTTGCACAGATGTATTTCTTTGCTTTACTTTTGAAGTTTGAAGGACTGAAGGTACAGTAATAGGTGCCACACAAGTACAGAGTTGAAAATGTCCCTGGGGAGCTAAGGGAAATTTTGAAGACATAAATCCATCCTCTTTTTTTTCTTTTTAAGCTGCTTGCCCCATGAGGCTTTTACTGTTGATTGTTACTAGAGATACAGGTAATTTTTCTTCCTTTGTTCTGTACTGGTTTAGTCTGTAAGTCATAATACAGCAACTCTGATCTTTCTTGCAGTTTTGGCTTTCCCTGCTTTTCTCCTGGGAATTAACCAGGACCGCCTAAAGGAAAAACTGACCAGCAGACAGATGGACAGCAAGTGGGGAGGCAAATCTGAGTCCATTAATGTAACGCTAAACGTGGAACAAGCCTGCTACACCAGGGATGCGCTGGCCAAGGCCCTTCATTCCCGTGTTTTTGATTACTTGGTGGATGTAAGTTGGATTTGCTTGATTCTGTTAAAGTATCAAAACAAGTACAAGTACACTAGGGATGTTCCTTGCAGTACTTGTCTGTCATTTCTTTTACCCAATATATTTCTTTGCCTAAACCTGAGCAGTGCAGTGGGAGCATGACCGCAGGTGTCAAATATGAGGTATTGATTATATGACAAATGATACACTTCCTTTGAAGCAAATGTGCTGGGCTTTCAGCACTGTATTTACTCAGTCTCCTGCTACAACTGTCCCATATGATATTCTGACATATCCTTCCTGCCAGTGCCTGTACTTCTCTTGAGTCTTGCTTTCCCCAACCCAGTTGAGCCTTTTCAGATGGCAACCAAAATAAGTTGGTTATGGTTCCCTGCTCTTTTACACCACTCTCCTGCAAAGAACCCCTTCAGAATTCTGATGTTGTGGCACCTGAGCAAATGGTCAAATCCATTCTCCATGCTGAAGTATACTTTATTCAGAACACGACCCTGGGCTGGATTGGTGGGGTAGAAGCCTTACCTTTGGCCACAGGTGCTGGCTAGATGAAGCAGAAGTCTCCTTTGTGGTGGCACTGATAATGTCTCCATTTCCCTCGTCATGACAGCTCTGTAATTCCCACTGTGTGCCTGCACTGACCCTGCAAAATAGGGGACTACAGAAATAGGTGAAAAGATTCATGGTACCATCTGCAAAATGCATAAAATATCAGACTTAAAGCTGTTCTTTCTTTGTTGGCTCCTTTAAGTGAGCAAGTTAAACAAAAAGGGAAAGATTTTTACAAACAGTAGAAACAAAGGCTCACTAGCCTGGAAAACAAGATAGTATACTGTTAATTTCTTGGCCGTTAATAACACTTTATTAAAAAGTAAAAGTAAAATACCCTATTATATATCTTTGTATTTCATTCAAATGTGTTCTTATTGAAGAAATCCAGTATTTTTATATAATGATTTAAGGATATGAGTATATAGATATATATAAACTACACTTGGTTTTACATTTTGTTTCTCTTTTATCAGTCTATTAATAAAGCTATGGAGAAGGACCATGAAGAATATAACATTGGTGTCCTTGATATTTATGGCTTTGAAATATTCCAGGTAAGGCAATGCAATACTCAGGATTTTTTACTGATCTGGCCTGAGAGAGGGTTATTTAGAGGGGAAAAAATCCAAATTACAAAAAAGACCCAAACCTTGTGGCCAGAATAAAAGCCAAGAAAACCTAACCCAGCTTCCTGGACATTGAGTTCTCACTGGTAATGTCTCACTTAATAAACACAAAGTATTGAGGAAAGTTCAAAGAAACTAGGTCATTGATCTGAAAAGAAAGATCTGAGATTACATGGAATGTCTATAAAGTCAGCAACCTATCCATCACTGACAGCATTTCTTTGAAGCTTATTGCCAGCATAAGAAATAAGAATTGTTGCATATAAAGCATGAGGCTAATTTTTAAACTGTTCCTTTTCTATAGAAAAATGGGTTTGAACAGTTCTGCATCAACTTTGTTAATGAAAAACTACAGCAGATTTTTATTGAACTGACACTGAAAGCGGAACAGGTAACCAGACATTATTTTTGAATTCATAAATGAGCTATTGCTTTTTCAATTAGTGGAAAATTTGAAAAAGTCATCTGCTAACAATAAAATTTGCCTTGTTAAGCAAGTAAAAAAAAGATCCCTTTGTTGTTGGCTAACCCTGAAACTGTAAACCACATCAGCTACAGACACTTATTCTGTAATACAGTGGTACAGAAGCGAGCCCGTCATCCGGTGTTCTGATGCAGTCGTGTGACTGCCCAGACTTGCTGCGTGTTCTGACTCAGTGACAGAAATGGAAACTGCAGCTTGGTCCATCCCTGTGTTTTTGTTGGACCTGACACACAGCTAAATGGGAATGCGTTACTTAATATCCTCCACACCCTTTGTATATATGAATGAAATAGGTTACTGAGGCACTGAAAGTACCCGCGGTTCTTTGCTCACAGTTTTACTTTCTGTGAGTGTGAGCCTCTGCACGGGAGGGCAGCAGAAGGCCCCTGAGACAGGAGCATTGTGTATGGTATGAGCTCAGGCCTGGCACCAGCTTTAGCACAGTGTTTTCAACAATGCACATACACAATTGCTTTTGTATAAAAGCAACTGATCGTTGCAGTTGAGCACACAAATGGCCTGCTAAGTATTGAGCTGATCTCGTATGTATGCAAATGAGTGGGTCAATTTAATCAAATTTTATTACAAATATTTTCCCAGTCAGTCTCTAGTCTCTTATGGTTACAGTAATTGCGTATGAAATAAAAAGCAGAGCTGTGTCTGCATTTCACGGGCATTTCTAAATGTGCTGATTTGTGGGGGGGGTCTGATCCATGATATGCTGGTCACTATCTCAAATTTTTAAAATAGTTTAGGATATGGATGCTTAGGTGCACTCTCAAGATACTCTGAAAGTCACTTTGTTACTATTTGCAAGGTAAAATATATTTGACAATAGACGTACTGAAGAAATATTCCTGCTTTTCTCAGTAACTGCTCAAGGGCTATGAATGACAAAAGAATGTGTGAGGAGAACAGAGAAGGATTCCAATTCATCTCCTGGGTAGTGAGAGATCATTAGGGTCATTTCTCCCACCTCCCCCAGTCATACATTTGACAAGTTTTTCTGAGCACAAGAAGTGCTGAGCTTGTGTCTACGTGGTTTTTCTTTTTGCTTAACAGGAGGAATACGTGCAAGAAGGAATTAGATGGACACCAATAGATTACTTTAACAATAAAATAGTGTGTGACCTTATAGAGAACAAAGTGGTAAGTATTTAGAACAAACAGATGGAAAAACAAGATTTTTCTCTACAATATTTGGGCAACTACTTTGCTTTCAAGAACATTCATAGGAAAAATGTGAATACTGTTGTTCAGTTACTGAGTCATACTAAGCCTATATATAAAATCTTACATAAGATGTCTTATAAGAGCTTTAAGTTATGATATTTAAGATATATGTTATCTAAGATATCAACCAAAAAGAGAACCATAAGATCACATGATTGATATGTGACTAAAAAAATAGTGATACAAATTAAAATTTTGTCCACCTGACATGAACTTCATGACATATCCTGCTGTATATCAGATAAGGTTCTCTGTGTCCCGGGAGATGTATTTCAGTTTGAGGAAGCTACAGTAGCAGCTTCCTTTGAGGTACTGTCACAAATTAAGCAGAAAAAAAGTGAAGAGGAAGTATTAGGAAGTGGTGTAGATAAATTTTGTGCCTTTTCTCCATCAAATGTTCTGCAGTTTAGAGTCTATATGTTCTGATTTGAGATGACAAATGTTGAGTTGTCCTTTAAGACAGAAGTAGGTTGTTTCTCAGCTAGTTCTTTGTCCTCATGTAAGCCAGCTGATTTTAACAGTAGTTCAAGTTATACTGACTTGCACTCAAACACACATGAGATTTTGCCCATCTGCTATTTTTATCAGAATAACTAGGAAGAGGATAGAATTTCTGTCACAGTCTTAGGTATTTAGCTCTAAGTTTGTCAAACTACAGCATGTGAGTTTAAATACTACCTCAGACACAGGTTTGTTTTTTTGTGGAATGCAAAAGAAGATTGCTTTGTGAAGGAATTAAAAACTAAAAAAAAAAAACCTACCACCTTCGGGCATTTGGTGGTTTTGATGAGGATTTTGTGGTTTTTGTTGTTTTTAAACAGCAATCATTGTTTTCTCCATCATTTCCCACTGTCATTGCCATGACACAAAATGGCATCTCTCCTTAAACTATTTGCATGCTTGTGGACAAATTAATTTCTACTGTGAACTCTAGTGACAGGAGGGAATTCTTCCTGATGTAGCTTTGCTCTAATGTTTTTGTAGCAAACAATTTTCTGTTGGGGGGAAAAACTGGTATCATAATTTATTTATCTTTTTCCTCACTTCTGTTTTTGGTGTTATTCTTCTCCAATGCATTAGAATCCCCCAGGGATTATGAGCATTTTGGATGATGTGTGTGCCACCATGCATGCCGTGGGAGAAGGAGCTGACCAGACACTGCTTCAAAAACTCCAAATGCAGATTGGGACTCATGAACATTTCAACAGCTGGAACCAGGGATTTATCATTCATCATTATGCTGGAAAGGTAATGTGGAAAATCATCACTGAATTCTGTGTAATGTATTTATAAAGAAAAAGAACAGTAATGAGAGGAAGGGGAAACCCTGTAGAGGGCTGTTTTGCTTTTAAATAGCCAGATTATCTCAGGAGACAGTGTCCTCCTTTCACAATGGAGGCATCTTAGAACAAATATGCTCTAACACATGTCCCTTACTTAGGAGAGTTGCATCTGGGCCTTGCTGCTATCAAACATACTAACCAGAACCTAATATTAAGTGTAATAAATAAGTGTCCCTGGTCTTTTATCTTAATCGTTGGTTATAGTAGCAGTACATTCAAAGAATTCAGATATAGAAATGATCCTTAGGTGATGATATAGCAATAAAGCTGGAAATACAATGTACAGTTTTATCTACTTTGGATATATTTCTCAGACTATTCGTGGTTTCCTGCAATTTTAGTTAATAATAGTAAATGCTTACCACGCAAAAATTTTTCTTCAGGAAACCTCAGTATTACATTCACTTGTGTTGTCTTCTATTCACTAGCTCCAACAGTCACTCAATTTAAATATAGGGGTGTTCACTGTGGAAGAAATAACTAATAATATATGCAAGGATTTAGTGATCATTGTAGTATCTTTAAGTTATAACTAACGAAAAAGTTCAGAACAGCTACTGATGAGGACAGAATTAAAATTTTCTTTAATTATTGGGTTCTCAACTTACCACAAACAATCAATTTCCACCTTGGCCCAGGTATCTTATGATATGGATGGATTCTGCGAGAGAAATCGGGATGTTCTTTTCATGGACTTGATTGAACTCATGCAGAGCAGTGATTTGTACGTAAGCAAAACTTGCTTAAAGCTAGGAATAACGTGTTAGTTCAGAGGGATGCAAAGGGCCTGACTTCTCTACTTCGCAGCTTGTGAACTCATTTATATAAAATTGGAAATAAACCACCACTGCAGTAGAACAATATCACTTGCCTTATATTGACCTTCATTTTCTGCAAATCTGAATTAGTAAGGTACTGCAGTGTCAGAATCAAATGGTATAATGACAGCCATTTGGTTTAGCCTCAAATGAGGCCATCGGTGATTTGACATTCTCTCAGAACAGGCACTGTTTTAACATATAAAGTTATATTACTTATTGTTATGTATTTTAATTAATTGATGCTTACTTTTTACAAAGTGTTGGTATCTTTGAGTCTAGAAGTCTGGCATCACATCTTCCAAGGCTCACTAAAATAGCAAGAGATGTCTATGAGGAATTAAGCTCATGGAAAATACTGATCTTAAAATAGATTTGATATAACTCCAGATTAATAGAAATAGCTATTTATATTCTGCTCAACTATCAACTTTTACAGCATATTCCTTGACATTCCTGTATTGAATTGTCTATCTATGCCAACACTGTTTTATTAATTCTTTCCTAGGCCTTTTATAAAGGCTCTATTTCCTGAAAATCTTCAGGTGGACAAGAAAGGCCGTCCTACCACTGCGGGCAGTAAAATCAAAGTACGTCTGGTTTTTCTGTGTTAGATGTGTATATATGGGTGTGTGTTTGTGTATGGATACCTAAATACATTTTTTAAACTAGTCTTTCCTGGTTTTTTACTGTAAAGATAGACATCAGGAATATCTTGATTGCAAAGTGAGGCATTGTTTCAGCTGTTAGAATCCCGTTTTGCCGAGCATCAGTGTCCATTACCATTTTGTTCAGCTGCATTCTACAGCAGGGAAGTTTCCAAATGAGCAATTGATGGTAGCAATAATAGTACTTGCATGTGCATAATGAATGAGCTCCTTCACTCAGCCACTTGATGTCCTACAATTAACTACAGATAACTGATCTCTTTATACTGCAGAAATGCAGTGGGGCCTGATCCAGTGCCCACTGAAGTCAACAGAAGTCTTTCTGCTGACCATAATGTGTGTTAAATAAGGCAGCAAGTGTTTGAAGGCGAGCATCTTTTTGGAGAGACTGGCTGTAAATATGCGCTTAGATTGCACACTTGCAGACTTTAGAAATCAATATTTATCAACCTCTTTCCTTATATTTCACCCTGACAGTCAAGTTCACCTTGTCACTCCATATTTTTATATAGTATTTTAAATATATTACATAGCTGGAGATAATGGTACCTTCTGTTTACTGATAATTTTTTCATGAGGTGTGTATTATTCCAAGACACGTTAGTTATTCGGGAGAAAGATCAAAGTCAACTGTATCATCAGGAGATCACTGATAATTTTTAGAATTCTCTCATAGGATTTACCCTGCTCATCTCAGATCCTATTGCTTTGCCTCAATTTTACAGAAACAAGCAAATGACCTTGTTGGCACACTGATGAAGTGTACACCCCATTACATCCGCTGCATCAAACCAAATGAAACAAAGAAGTCTCGAGACTGGGAGGAGAGCAGGTATGGATAAGCAGAGTTTGTGATGAGAAACCATGGAAGGCCACAAAAAAATCCTAATTTGTAATCATACAGCCTACAGACAGACAACTCTGTACTCTAAAACCTTCAGAAATGAAATCTGGCATGACCTCTCCTAAGCTTTAAAGATAAGTTAAGTTGTGGTCGCTTGGTCTAAATCAGCAGTTAGGAGAAAAACTAAGAACTGCATATACTATCAGTCATGAATAATCATCGTCTGCATAAGAGTAGTACAGTCAGGGTATCAAAGACTCAGTTTTCCCTGTAGAATTTCAAATGCATTACATATCAGTTCCAACTTTTGGTTTATGCTTTTAAAATGGCTTCTATTAGGTAGCTAAAAAGCCGGGGGGGGGGGGGGGTGTCTGTATCTGCTTTTATTATCAATTTTACCAAAAGATCTCTATAGCCAAGAATGTAGAAGGTTCTTTTTTATCTACTTGACTTTTAACTTGTGTTAGCCAGCTCTTTCAAGAGAAGTCACTAGAATATCATACCAGGTGGTTATACAGGCCTTAAATGGATGTCTAAATAATAAGTCTGGCTTATCACATCTGATTTAAGGCATCTTTAACTATATCATGCTTCATAGGGCATCTTTGTATTTTCTGAAAAAAGATGTTTTCACTGAGGTAGGTGATCACTATGGTACATATACTATGTGAGGTCCTAATACAGGTAATGTTTATTACTATATACCAAGTACTTTTGGTACAGATACAAGTGCTGATAAAGCAAGTGATGGTTTTAATCACAGTGAAACAACTTGCAAAGTCTGATAAAAAGCATTCTTGACCATATCACCACATATCAGAATTCACTTCCTGCCATTTGGCATGCAGACTAGCACAATTGCATGCAAATGCAGAGCACTTAGAGAAGCCACATTTGGGACTGCTCTTGAAAGTGTCATTTAGGTCTTGGCAGTAAATGTAGACCCTCTTTCTCTAGCTGAAAAATCCTACTATGCAGCACTTAATTTTCCACTGACACTGAGGACCAAAGGAGGAAAGTGATCCTGGAAAAAGCATGTCTGAAACTTTTGAGGGGCTTTTAAAATCAATCATTTACATATTGGAAAACAGGCTTATTATTGTGGAAGGTGTTGCTAGGAAACCAGTGAAACAAACAAACAAAAACCTAGTCCTGAGAGAAAGCCAGCTTTCAAGACCCCCTTTTGGAGCAAAAATAGGCAAGATTTCTTCTTGTTTTCTCATAATCAGGATGATACTTGGCAAACGCAGCAGCTACTGATAACAGATGAAATACAAAAGACTGTATGATACCAAACTCAGACACAAATGGAAGTAGTTCCTTCATCCCTGTTTAAAACTCCTAACATCATCTCCAATTTCAAACTGTACCTATTTCAAATGTGGTAGCAGTGACATCTGGGGAAGAGACATTTATATGCATGTCACAACTCAAAACTTGACTTTAATTATGTTGTTTCATCATTTTACTGTAATAAAGTTTTGTGTTGAGGGGAATACAAAACAACTGAGCTTATGTGATATTTTGCTGACTGTTGATTTAGGGTTTTTTTGTTTTCTTCTGTGAGCACATATTGCTGTATTATACTCCTGGTACCATAGTCAATGCACTGGGAGTAGTATATCTAATCTGCTTATTAGTAGCATGTTACTAGACAGTGAAAATGTTACTGAAAAAGGAAAAAACTCTTCATAAAGCCTGTTTTTACTTTTTGCTCACAGAAGCCATGTCACTCTGGATTTGTATTGCTGTTGAATAACTCCAGACTATTTAGCACTTACACATAGACCTTATAATATCTAAACCTTGTATAATACCTTAGTTATTCCAAAAATTGGGGTGTTCTTGAAATGTGTTTTTGTTCAGGTCCTGGCACAGCCGCTTGGACTTGTATTCAAAATCGCTGCATTAGCTGAATTCCCAGACCCTGACCTGCTTGAGGTTGATGTCTGGAGGGAGAGATTCAGTGTGCCTTTTCTCAGAAAGAAAAGGAAAAACAGAAAAATGTCTCAGATTCTCTGTTGCTGGACACTAATACTGGCAGGACATTAAGAAAATTGGAGTAATACTGTTGCTCCAGTGCATTATTCCAGATGTGAACAGGAGGGAAAGCTATAAACAGGAAAATGTATTTTTGTCTACCAACTTTCTACTGTACCAGAATTCTTGGAGTGGGTACAAAATACACTTTATTCCTTGAACATAACAAGATTAAAGTGTGCAATATTCTTTATTATAGGCTAAAAGAGTAATATCACTCATCATTTAGTAAAATACCTCTCGTATGTGTTCTTTAAAAAGAATAAATTACTGAAAAGCTTTTGCTATTTGTAGCATGGGATTTCAAAAGTTTTTTCCCTTTATACTATGAGTCATGTGAAAAGAATGTCTCAACCAAAAAAAAAAGGAAGAAAAAAATATTAATGGGCAATAGACTTTATATTGAAATTCTACATTTTAAAATAGCTAGAGAAATAACACTGAATTCACCAAGAGTTTTTCAGGATTTGAAAAATCAGAGAAATAGTAAACAAACCAAAATTAAATGGCTCCTTGCAGGCTCACTTTTTATTATATATAAAGAAGTGCTTATTTATACACTGTTTGTTAAACTTGCAGGATTAAAATCTAAATTCTTAACATTTCAACTGGAAGCCAAAACTTCTATAATTTGCCATAAAAAAGAACACCAAAAGAAACACCAAAAGAATATACCATGTTTCAGAATTAAAAACTGATATTGCGTTTTCCAACCACATGACTTAGAGGAGGAAATTAAGGAAATACATCGGAAAATTGCAAGAGTCATGCATTTTTAAGTAAGCTAGCTGAAATTCTTCAAATCTCCAAGCATTAATAGTAGAGTAGTGGGATACGTAAGGAGGAATATAAAATCCTGGACCACAGCTCCAGAAAGAAGAAGGTGCCAAAAGGATTGATTTTTCTTTTGCTGATTTTCTGCTTTGAGATTCATGGGGGCATATTTGTTCCCCGTTTAGAACCTAAATGAGTGTGTTTTGCATGAGGGAGGTGTAATGGTGTTGGGATAATGGTGTTTTAGTTCACATGTTCAACTAAGTCCCCCCACAGCCATTAACGCTTTCTGGGGCACTGGTACCAGGTTTTGATGTAATTAAAGGATGCCATGACCAAGCTTACCAGTCATGCTTCAGCCAGTCTTCTGCCTATCCTCAAATCCTTCCTTTGCGGCATGGAAAAATTAGGAGGAATGCTAGTTTGTCATGAATATACTGGCCCGGCTGCCTTCTTCCTGGTTCTTTTTGTATTTAATGTATGGCCTCTGGTGCTTTCTCCAGCCATCAAGGTTTGGTCCTTTTTCCAGAACCAGCTCAAAAAAGAGCTACTGTGTGCTATTGTTGATGTTTGAGCTATGTAAAACAGGTGAAACCTGCAATAAAAGAACATGAAGTGATTTCCCGCTCCATTGGATACCAGCTATGTAGCTGTGTAGGTAACAGTTACTTAGTCTTTTATGGATAATAGTGCTAGTTAAGAAATTTATATAATTTATTTAGAAGATGGGAAGTTAAACTCAAAAAAATGCCAAGGTAAAGTTGCTACATATATTTCAGTAATGCAGTCTACCTGCCTTGCATATTTTTCCTACCATGCAGTGTGCATCTAATGTGCAAAAACAGATTCATATACCTGTGCATGAATTTTAGAAGTCAATAGTCTTTAAACATGATACAGACTTTTAAGGATACTTCAATCCACAAATATGCTGAAATAAAGTGGATTTAAATCTTGCGTTGTTTTTGTCCACAGGGTAAAACATCAAGTGGAATACTTAGGTCTGAAAGAAAATATTCGAGTAAGAAGAGCTGGCTATGCCTACAGGCGGGTTTTCAAGAAGTTTTTGCAGAGGTAGGGTAATACTAATTTTGAAGTACACAGCATGGTTGTTTACATGATGAGGGGGAAAACAAGAAGTTGCAAGTTTTGAAAGCTTCTCCTTTGTTATCTACCCTTTCCTTTTTCCCATTTACCTTGCTCTTGATCTAGGTTACACAGAGATTTGAAAGTGTCTAAAAGAGTGGCTTTTTGTCTTTGAAAGTATTTTCATTTTTCTGTAAACGTACCTAAGAACTCAGTTCTTTTTGTAGTGCTACAAGACTGTTCCTCAAAGAATTCTGGGAATTCAGAGTTACAACACTGCAGAGCCTGTCTAGCAACTAGCCTTGCTTTAAAATGTTACTGCTCTAGCTCTCCCAAGGACAGAAGATAGGTGAAGAAATGCATGCCTGCCATTCAAGTGTTAGCCTAAGTTGCTCCTTATATCCTTCCATGGCTGTTCAAACAGCTGGGAATGGTTACAACTCAAACCACTTACTTCAGCTGCTCACTGAATGAAAGCAAGCCAGGGCTCTGTATCCTTTTTTCAGTGTCTTAGGACCAGCTGCTAAGATGATTAACTACCTCCACTAGCTAATGAAATACTCTTAAATAAGAGCATTTTCAAGATTTATACAACATTCAGCTTCTGGGTTTTTAGAAAATTGAGACATACAGCTAATAAATGCCCAAACTGAGACCTTACATGACAAATCAGCTTTTGTTGGAAGTCTTTATGTTACACTGAGAATAGAAACCAAAATACCCAATCAGTTGTTGCAAGGAATGGAGTGTAATTAATCAGTACGGAACAGAGCCCTTGATAATACCACTTCATGATAAGGCAGAGAAAGTTCTAATCATCTAGTACTAGGCAGACCTAAAATATCTTAAAGTATGGACTCAATTTTCATTATGGAATGATGGTAAATCCCTTTTTCTTCACAAACTTCAAGCCCAGATGTAAACATGATGAATATGCTTCGGGTTGCGTTACTTAACACAGACTTACTGAGACACAATAACAGATCAGTAATTTGTATTAAATCCAGCCTCCACAGGTGTTGAGCAGGGATTATGAGTGCTGTGCAGGCCCAGAAATCTCTGTGCAAGAGGTCTGCAGGAAAGCACGTCTGGAAGGCAAATAGATTTCTGTACTTCATTTAATATGTAAAGATCCACAGGCAACTGAAACCATTCTTTATGGAATTCATCCGTTTGTTTCAAATTAGTCTTGTTAAGTTTAACATTTTGTTGTGAGTAAAACTCTTCCTGCAACCTTTCCATCCACAGTTCCCTAACATCCAGAACAAGCTCTGTTCTGACACCCTGAGTCAGTGTGAGTAGAAGTGGGCTGAGGCATGGGATGGACAGGAAATGCATGCTTGTACACTTGTTTTCATTGGAAGTTCCTTGGCAGCTCCATATAAGTGGAGATTTCTGGGCTGAATAGACTTTTATGTACAAAATTTACATTTGCATGCAAAAAGCCAGTCACTGAAAAGGCCTGTGTGTTTCAAAGCATAACCAATCTGAGAGCTGAACTCCACACTCCCGTATTTAGACACAGGACCCAACTGCTTACTGAGAATTTATAATAGATAATTTTTGGGGGGCAGTCATGAACTGAAATTGTTTCAGAAGGAATTTAAGAGCACAGTACTTGTGCCAAAACCCTCTGTAAAATCAGATTACACAGATTACTGAAAAATCCTAAAGACATGACCAGTTTAATGGGAAGCTTGCACAAGTGCATTAGAGTGGAAGAGCTGTATCTAAATAGCAGTGAACAGTGATAGAATTGTCACGTTACAAAATTGTGAAATGCTTAATCAGTGCATGTTATAAAATAATCTGGTTTTTCTGCCTTGTAATCTTGTCACATCAGCAAAATATATTAAGTTAATTTGAGTTTATGAAAAAGGAGAATTTCAAATGTGCTCTTATTTTGTACCCAAGAGTTTTTAGGTATATTAAAAGGTCTTAAGTCATATTTTTCCCTATACCCTCCTTTACAGCTCAGATGTAGGAAAGAATTTGTATCATGCTGAAGTGTCATGTCAGATTCTGTTGTGTGGAAAGTAGCCATTTCAAATGCCTATATTAACATCAGCTTCTTTAAACTCAGACTTGATTAGACACACCCGTACAGCTATATGTTGGCACTTGATAAACCTTCAGAAGACGCTGTTAATTAAATAAGCTGGGAGTTACTTTAACTTACAATTCCTTACTTGGTTGCATCTATTTATCCCATAATACTGGTAGATTACATAAATATATGTGTATACATTGTCTGTAAACACAGACTTCTGTATTCAAGATGCTACGAGGGCTGCTTTGGTATACCATCATGCATAGTACCTGACCATGTATTAACTAATAAGATTAGAACATGGTAACATAAGTAGACGTTTTTGAATTCTACTGAATTATTTCTCAGTTAGCTTTCTCTTTTCATATACTTGCTCTTCAGAGGTGTCCAGGGTTTGTGATATATTCCTTTTTACCTATTTGCTGTATTTGTTCGTGTTATTATTATTAAATTATTATTTAAGTTGCATGACACTGTTTCTTGCTTCCTGGCTGGATAACATTTGAGATATGACAAGAATGAGTAATTAACATTCCCTTAATGAATTTTCTAACAATTCCTTGGGTGATGCTTGAGAACATTTTATTAGGGGCTGTTTAAGTCTTCTTAAGAAACAAGAACTTGGGAATTACAAACTGAATTCTGTACTTTATCTCTTTTTTCATTAGTTGAATAGTTTTACTAATAAGCATGATTTAGTTTATATAACTCAAGTATGAACAATTGTCAAGACTAAAGAACATAAAAGATTTGTGAGATAAATTTGTCAGAATATACTTAGCTGTCCTAGAGAACTTACTACCTTTTAGCTGCTGCTAGAGAAGTTACTTATCCATAGACATGCCAAGGCAGCTAAAAACAAGCTTTTTGGTGGGCAATGGAACAAGGCAGCTTTGTAACTCCAAGCTGTCAGTTCCAAAAGCCCAAGTTATGCCTGAAAAAGTTTACAGTTCAAAAGGGACTGCAACCTGGCATCCATCTCATTTTCAAGGCTTAAAAAGAATAGCACAAGACAGAAGACTACTCACCTCTTCCTGTCAAAGACATGGCATTTCCCCACCGCCCTCCCTAGCTGCCTGTGGTCACTTCCCAGCATCCCCTCCAGGTTGCACCAACATGACTATGTCTTCCCTCTTGTACCAGAGGCCAAGCAAAGGCTTTCTGACATAAAGCCAAGCACAGCTCCTTGCTAAATGCTGAATGCCCAGCTGTTGAGCAGGTGGGTTAGGAGCATGAGCTGGCCACTTGCTTAGAAACACAAAAGGCCTTTGTAAGAATGAGAGAGACAGAGAAAGCGTGAGTGGGAAATTGGTCACGTGCTTGGGAATGAATCTAGAGTGACAAGGGTGTAGGTACTTAAATCCGGACCATAAGTCATTGTTAGTAAATAACCTTGGCCTAGACTTAAGGGGATCACAGCAGAACTTCCTATAATTAATTTACCAAGTGGTAACTTAACACCTGGAAATGGGAGACTCCTGGGCACTGTTGCCCTTCTCATTGCAGTGGTTTGGTCTTGCCAAACAAGTAACATCTTAATATTGTGCATCTTCCCACACTCCAAGCTTCTGTACGTCCTACCAAAACTGTCAGCCCTCGCCCCAGGGTAATACTGACTGAGTCACTGGTATTCTGCTGCTGCTGCTGTTTGATGTCAGCTTTTAATCTCTGCTCCTTGGTGGTAAAGGTATGCCATTCTGACCAAAGCAACCTGGCCTTCCTGGAAAGGAGAAGAGAAACAAGGAGTTCTCCACCTGCTTCAATCAGTCAACATGGATCCTGACCAATACCAGCTTGGGAAATCCAAAGTCTTCATCAAAGCTCCAGAGTCTGTAAGTGTGGCAGGATGAGAGTCTTTAAATATGAAACTGTTAGTGCTGAAATAAGGCCCGCCCACTCAGAAGTTGAATATCATGATATCTGCTAAAGTGGGAGAAGCATAATAACATCAAGCTGGGCAGGCCTGTCACGGGCTCCTTGAGGCTGTACAGGGGGTTTAGGCACTTTTATAACAGGCACAGTACATAAGGACCCTGTGGATTTTAACATTAATACAAAAAGCATTAAATGCATCAAGAAGAGGAGAGGGGATATGAAGATTCTTTGGTGTCAGGTTGTACGTGGTGACTGACATTCCATGTGGGAATCTGTCATATGACTAGATACCGTGGCATGAAAACATAGCCAATGGCCATTAGCCCAAGAAAATAGATCCTCTCCTCAGTACAAGAACTACTGATGAAAGTAGAATAGTCCCCAGCTATAGTAAGAATGTTATGCATCATTGAGTAAATCAATGTTCCAGAATGACTGCAACTTGAAATCCCATTCTAAGAGAACATTAGGGAGGCATCCTAAGGCCATCTTTATCTTGTGGCTGCTAAACTGCAAAAAACTGTTGGAAAAAGGTTTTCTTACATCACTGTTCAGGAAAACTGTCAAGTAAAAACTATGCACTACTTACCCTCATGCATTCCTTAATTATCAGAAGCAATCTGGCTTAGTTAGTATAGCATACCTTGCAGCTGAGCATTAGGTGGTTTCTTAGTCCTTTACCTGAAGTTATACAGGTCAAAACCAAAGCAGAATAGAAGTTTATTGCTCTCATTTCCTTTTCCAGAAACGTATTTTTTCTCCGTAGAGCAACAGTAATTCAAGCAGTGACACTGCTGTGCCCAGTCACACAATACTTCTCCAAGTTGTGATAGAAATTGTGTTGTTTGCACCATAAATAGGGTAACAGTCTCTGTTCGGGAATAATGGGACTTTACACTCCTGTTTATATAACAAGTATATAGTAGTCAAAGTGTAGGTTATTAGAATATTTAGGTACATGTTGGCAGAGCACGAAATTCTAGTATTGGTTTAATTCTACTTCGTCATTGTAAGCAACACCTTAGCTCACTAATTATGAGGAATTGCAAGCTTTGTCTGCCTTCCTCTGAAACACCTGCTGTGGTTTATTTCCACCCCCATTTATTGGAGTTTTGTCTTACAAAGTTGGTGCAATGGCCTCGGATGTAGTGACAGTAGATGTTGTGACATTACCATGGTGACAGTTAACCCTTTACTCACAACCTCGTTTTATTACAGGATGGTGGCGAGTACACATCCTGGTCTGGCATCTATTTGAATTAATAAGGACAACTTAGTTGCTTATAATTGCAAGGGACCAGAAATAGTAATTGAAGCAACATCTTCTAGTTCTGTGGAAGTGATTTTCTTGTTTTCAGTGTGAAATTATTCTGCATCCATGCTGTTCGTTACAGTTAATTACAAACAAAGTACAATCTCAGTTGGGGAGATAAAAAAATTAATTAAGGGAAGAAACCAAAATAATTTTTGTGTGATGGCTGTTTTCTTGACATTATGCTACTTTATGGATATATCAATTCAAAATTTTAAAGTTTGTGTTTTTTTCAGTTTTACGTAATAAATCATATAAGGAACTGTCTTCCTTTCCTGGCTGATGAAATACCCTAAGCTTAGTATGTTTACCCCTTATAAAGAGCACAGATTTTCAGCAGCCAAATCTTCACAAATGGGGTGGGGCTTTTTTTTTTTTTTAAAGAAATGAAATCATTTGCTGGTGCTTGTCTTCTGTTTAATAGCCAAGTGGCAAGTGCTCACATAGATTGATGGATCCAGTTCCCCTTCATTCTGAAGTGGCACCAAAATGTTAATACTCTGTACCCCAACATCACATGTTACTAGGTTGTTTCCAAGAGGAACAAACGGTTTCCCAATGGATGCATCTTCCCATTTTAATGTATTTTCTTAATACTAAGTCCTGGTTGCATGTATGTGCCACTTAATGGCATGTCTGTAAGTTTTACTGATTGGCAGTTAATTGGAAATAGTAAAATGTTTCTGGGTTGCATTTTAATTTAAATTAATGATTTCAATTACTGTATATATTTTCTTTAAAAAAATATTTTTTGAAAAGCCATGAAATACATATGTAAAAAGTACTAAAAGTAGCCCTTTTTAATTTTAAGTTGAAAAGCTTTCTATCAGCTGAATATTCTAAAGCTCAGTGTGTATCTTTTAGTATCAAATACAATCCTCTCTCTCTTATGTTACTGGTGTGTTGGGTAGGGTTATATTACCTTTGAGAAAAATAATCTTCTGGATCATAAATGAAGACTTTTCTTTCTATCAAGGAGAATGCAGCTGTTGTGGTTATCTGTGAGGGGAAGTTTTACAATACATATTTTAGGAAAGAATTTATGCAGGTTTTTATGAGTTATTTTAACTCAAGTGTTTTCATCGAGTTTCCTTAATTGTGACTTTCAACTGCAGGTGATAGCTAATTTTGCGTTAAGATTTTGCAATTAGTGTTATTGTTAAAGAAATAAATGGTGTATATTGATGAGAGAAAATATGAATATTGTTACTATAATCTGAATTGTACAACAATTTGATCCTGCTCCTGCTAAAGCTGGGGAAGTTTCTGCATTGGGAGCACTCATGCCTGTAGCTGAAACCCTATTTAGTGCTTGGGTGTTTGTGAAGAGATTATTTTTTTTTTTAAACAAATTTGCTGTAGATGGCGAGTTGCCAACTGTGAAATAAGGTTTCATGGATGTCAGAAAGGAGGGTTCATTATTTACATTTTCATCAAACACCTGAATAAATAACTCCATATAAGAGCAAGTGGAAATGGTTCTGTGGAAATGGTTTGCAATAGATAGTTTCATTTTTAAGATGAATATGAACAGCAGTATTTTTCTAGATTTGCATAGTTTAGGGCAGCAAATTAAAAAAGAGATCCTCAAGACCAGGTTTGCTTCTTGATATACCTATTTTTACTAATTTTATCTCTTTTGAAAGCTAGAAGTCCTTATGAATATTTCTCACATAGTAGAGCTTATTTCTCACATAATAAGCAACAATCTCGTCAGTGGACTGATTGAGTACTGTAATTGTTAGCTTGTGCTTCTGATGAGACAATAAAACATTTAACTAAACTTAAAGTATGTAAAAGGCTATCGTGAACTATGCTGTATCCTACAATAATCATAAAGTTGTTCTGATGCATTAAATTTACGTATATTTTAGTGAGACTTGGGAAAATCTCAAAGAAGTGGATGTACCATTCATTTCTATTTTAAGAAATTATAATTTCATTTTGAATTCTGACAACATTTTAGACTCAGAAAATCTTACGATGAAATAAAGGATCATAGTTGTAAATCCTGCAGCCAGCTGAGAAACTTCACTGCTGGGGAGGTGGACAAGAGAATATGAAATTCAGACGGGGAAGAAAGTTGCATGTCAATACAGCACGTTGCACAGATGCCCATAGGCGTGGTAGCATTCTGACAAGAGAAAAGTGGATTTTGGAGCATGTAAAGATGGAGGCGGGTGGATGTTCAGTGGAGAACCTTGGGTTGCACCAGTAGAATATTTCAGGGAGAATCCACATTCATCCTTTTTCATCACTGTGTATTGAGATTAATGGGTAGACTGGTAAGAGCCAGAACCACTCAAGCATCAGGAATTTATTCTAGAAAACTTCACCATAACATTCTGATCTCAGATCACATAGTTGTGGTAGCAGCATTAGCTTGGATCCACAGTGAAACACACTGGAAAGTTGTTGAAAGTAAAATACAGTTTTTTCTTGAACTTTTCATGTACAATGTTTGACCCACCCGACTGTCTCTTTGTACAGCTATTTTTGTTAGAAGAGATGAGAGAGAGGAAGTATGATGGATATGCCAGGGCCATCCAGAAGGCATGGAGGAAGTATGCGGCCAGGAAAAAATATGTACAGATGAGAGAAGAAGGTAGGTTGGAACTTCTGAAGACAGATATTTCACACGTGGTTCCAGGAACAGAGAGATGAAGGAAACACCTCCCTCTCTAGAGCAAACCATTACATTGCAGTTGACTGTCTGGGAATGATTGCAAATTGTTGGACCGCTAAGGTACCACTGATGAGGCTGGCTGCTCTGCATGCATGGATTCCTTGGCCTACCCAGTGTTTTGCTCTCAAAACAAAGCCAGACTGAGTAGGACAGAGACCAGGGATGTTCCAAGAGAAGTGAAAAAGGAAAATCTTTTACAGTTGTACAGGACCTAGATGGTCTGTAGATGACACATCAATCCAAGGACTGTAGTACTTAGTTGCGTGTATGACCTGGGTTATGTGAATGAACAACATTCTGGAGTTGGAAGAGCTCATTTTCAGCTATGAGTGAGAAATCCCTTACTTCCAGAAGTGCTCCTGATTCATCAGAGCTTCTGAGCTTGCCATCAGTGCATTTCATTAGGAATGGATTTAATAATCACACAGATCCTTATAAAGGATTGGTAGCAGGGCTTCACTATTTTTTGCATATTATGAACAATTTGGTTATCACTTCTTCCCAAAAGGTTCTGTTTGAAACAATTGGCTCTTTCAGATCATGCATTTAGAAAGATTCAGTAAATACTACTATTTTTGGTATTTTTATGTATATATATAAAAATAAATGTTTATTTTTGGTATTTAAGCATCAGATCTATTGCTGAACAAGAAAGAGAGACGACGGAACAGCATTAACAGAAATTTTGTGGGAGATTACATAGGCATGGAGGACCATCCAGAACTACGCCAGTTTGTGGGCAAACGGGAGAAGATTGATTTTGCAGACACTGTAACTAAATACGACAGACGGTTTAAGGTAGGTTCAAGAGCAAGGCCCAGTAATGATTCTGCCAGGGAGTTACAGATGTCTGAACTACCCTTTAGCAGAAACCCCACCCTGTCAGCCTCTGTCTAGGATGCCAGCTGGGAGAAAGGGTCTTTGACCTAAAGACATACAGGGACGCAGTTACACCCTTGTGATTGGAACGCTCCCAGCATCAAGCCTGTTGTCCCAGGATGAAGGCTTTATGGGATTTGCTGAGGAGAAAGCTACATTACTTAGGAAATGGGGACAAAGCTACTTTCCTGACTTGCACAATCTGACTCAGAGATCGTGTGATTAATCACATCACTGTTTGGTTGTGGGGTTGTTTTGTTGTGTGGTTTTTTTTTTTTAATACTTGAACCAAAGACCGTATTTCCCCAAATCATAATACATTATATATATATTTGGAACAGCATCACAACATTAGTGCATTGATCTCTTCATACCTATGTATTTTCAAATAATTTTGCGTTGCAGGGTGTGAAGAGAGATCTTGTCCTCACTCCGAAGTGCATATACCTGATTGGGCGTGAGAAGATAAAGCAGGGTCCAGAGAAAGGCCAAGTGAAGGAAGTCTTAAAGCGGAGGATGGAAGTGGAAAGAATTCTTTCTGTTTCTCTAAGGTCAGTACCTTAAAAATAACTTTTCACTGACAGAGAAATTTGTGTAGGATGGGGAAAGTAATTTGGTTGATGAAAGCTGAATTTCACTCCCGGCCCTATTAAGTGTGTGGTAGCAATAGATGTTTATGTTTATAGCCAACACACAAACATTTTTTCACTAGTTGTTAAAATGTGTCACTGTCACTGAGTCTCACCTATTCTGCAAAGTATATATTCAACATGCAGGTTCTAGTAAGTTTTGGCTCAAGCTTGTATCCCAGAAATAATTCTTACTTACAGAAGCACACCTTGTACACGTCCACTGCTTCCTAAAGGGGTATTCTACTCTCCGGTGAGCTTCTAAAACCTTTATTTCTAGTTGGATTTCACATCCCTTCTGGTGACAGAATGCTACCAGTCCCAGATTGCAGGAGATATCTGACCTGTCCACACAGAGCTGCCCCAGTTTGGCCCGTGTGCTGTGCAGACCTCAAACAGATTGCAGCAGCCTCTTGAAATGGGCCAGTGCATTCCAAAGGCAGGATCACCGTGAGTCAGCTAAAACTACAGCTCCCTGCCAAGCTGGTGAAAGCTGTTACACTCCTCTTACATGTAAATAACAGTTCCACAGAGCCTTCCAAAGCAAAACCAAATGGGCCTAGTTCAGAGGGAATACATATGTAACATTATGTCCAATATTGCTTTGAACTGAGTTTATTGATGTTATTTTTTTGTAAAAAACATTGTATTGTGTATATGCTAAAAGTAGATTCAAAATCACAAGCTATCAAACTGTCCAGATATTCTTACAAAACAAAAAAACCATATGGGGGCAGTAGGGCTGTTTCTTATTACCATGTTAGAGTGGCCCAAGCTCAAAATGAAAGGAGGTTGTGCTCTTCCTCTGTTTTTATAGATTTCTTATGGTTTTTTTTAAATACTAGTTAGGTAAGCCTGTAGTTTCATACACACTTTTCCAAACTATTTCAGGAAAGAGTTCAGAATTTGTAAGAGGATCATGGTGCACACAGGTGGTAGGTAGATTTTAAGAAAAACAGACAGTAATACAGCTCACCATTTGCCTAACATTTCAAGTAGGAAAGAATTGTATTTTCATACCTGACAGTCAAAAGCACTTCTAATAGCACTAAGAAGCTATTTTTAATTCTGTGTAAAAAGGTACTCACGGTCTGTAGAGGAGTCATAGCCTTCAGCAACCAGGTGAAAAGCAGGGGTCAGAAAGCTAGGCCTGCTGCCCCCCTCGGATTTATAGAGTCAGCAATCAGGCAAACCAGCTGGGGGAGGAAAAGAGATGAGCAAGCTTAAAGTGGAAAGCTGTTGATTGCTAGGTAATTAGGATCAGATGAGGGCAAATAGACTAATTTTGTCTCTAATAGAAGGTGGAGGCTTTTTCTTCAAGTTCCTTACATGTTGTAATTACCTAATTTACTCTTGGAGTTACTCTGAAATGTTGTAGCAATACATATATACATTTGGGTGAGATATCAGCACTTTTGTGTCATGAATTGATATGCAAATCATTGAAAGAAGCCATTTCTTAGTGTGTAGTAGTGATATTGATAATAGCAGCAGAAGATTGACCAACAACATTGAAAGAAGAGCAGAGAAGCTTTGGCTTCAGACTCCCTAGAGCAGACTGAACAACCATGAAAAGGAGCCACACGTTTTCTGCCAGAAAAACTCAATATCTAACTAATGCTCCTTCCTTAAACTGGTTGTACTCCATTTTGTGAAGTGTCATGCTGGTGATGTGATAATGGTTTTGTCATAAGGTTAAACAATTCTCAGCTCTGCACAGTTGTCAAAAGTCCTGTGCTGTCACTTGTCCCAGACACACGATTTCCTGCCATAGCTAGCACCCAGGTGGCTGCAGGGATATGGATGAGACACTAAAAAGCAAAGGAAGCAGAAAATTAATCTATCAGGGAAGGGCAGGGGGTGGATTCTAGCACAGGGCAAGGAACAGAACTGCGGTGAGGAGCAGAAGGAAGGCTGCCTTTTCTGACAGCACAATGTTAACTTGATTTAAACTGGTTATGAATTCACACATGAAATTAGAGGTTTCTTGTCCCTTCTAATCCAATGCGAGTGTTGGGGGGGCTACCCAAGGGGAAGTCACCTCCCTCTCTTGTAACTCTCCCACCATTTTCTTGTCTGAGCTAGCACTGTGCTCCCATGCAGTGACCTGGTTCCATAAGCTCATCCAGTGGGATGCTAACCAACCTACTCTGGAATCAACAGCCAGGAAGTAATGGTTGGACCCGTGGCCTCTGTTTTCAGGTCTTACAGTTTTATTTGGAAAGCTTTGGTTATACCTCTTTGTAGAGAGGACGCAGTGTAGTTCCAGCCAGGAGGCGTGTCAACATGCAGCTAGAAGGAAGAACAGTACACATGGAAACAAATTCCAAGCATGCTGGAACAATAGTAATCCTGTCTAGGACATGGCACAACAAGAGTTGTGGGGACTCTGGAAGGGCAGATCAGCCTCACAAAGTACTGATGTGGGTATAATTTTCTGTGAAGGGGTTTGCATCTTCAGCAGGTGTAAAGAGGAATTGATCTGAAGGTGGCAATGGCACCCAGCCTCTGTGGGCTTTGTACTGTGCTAAACCCGCTCAAGCTAAAACCCATGAAAAGTTGAAAGTTTTCATTACAAATTTGCTTGCTTTGGGTTTCAATCTTACTTTAGTTACCTTTAGGTTTCCAGTTCACTGCTAATCACAAGTTTTGCCATTATTGAAGAGATGGGCTTTAATTGTAAGGGCACATGTTCTTTTGATAACAGTAATTACTGTAAAAGGACTAAGTACCATTCCTGTGTCTCAAAAAGGATTGTTTCAGATATTCCACTATCAACTCCTGAAAAAACATCCAAACCTGTTCTCAGAAAACAAAACTCTGTAATTAAAGCTGCTTGACTGTCTTATGTTTTTAAAAATTAACCATGAGTGCTCTGCAAATGTCATTGTAATGCTGGCTATATTTGCTGATGAAATTTTAATCCGAACGGTATATGCTCTGATTTCTTTTCAGCACGATGCAGGATGACATTTTTATTCTACACGAACAGGAATATGATAGTTTGCTCGAATCAGTCTTCAAAACTGAGTTTTTAAGCCTCTTATCAAAACGATACGAAGAGAAAACACAAAGAAAACTACCTCTGAAATTTAGCAATACGTGAGTTATGTTTTCTTCAATGGGCTTTTACAAATAAATAATGATTGTTCTTGCTGTCAGGGCAAGTGAGTGAGTGCTAACTGTTGAGCTCCTGACACTATGCTTTGTTTTAAAATACTAAGAGGCAGCACAGTGTAAAAATCTCCATGCGTATGGAGACCAAGACTTTCTGATTAGCTCATCAGAGTAACGAGTTAGGATTATACCTGGGCCATTGGCCACTTTCCCCTGTCTGTGTGCCTAGAAGAGCTGCCTTCATTCTACTGAACACGAGGCTCAAGGGTCTGCAGCTTCGTGCTACAGAGCAGCTCTGGCCCCACAGCAAGGGCCCAGCACAATTCACACGCTCGTGCAAGCCTCCATCCCTGTGCAGCTGCTGCTTCCTCTCAGGAGAAGGGAGCGTCCTCTTGCAGCTCCTTAACCTTGACAGAGGAGTGGAAACATCACGATAAAGGGTTTGAAAGACACTTCTGGAGACAGAATGTAACATTCTGAAATTCTGATGTTTGCTGTGGGGACAGAGGACTGCAGGGTGAGAGGATCATGAAGTAAATGCTATCAGGAACACCTGTAAAGCTACAGAACGTTTGATGTGCATTTTAGCTGTAAGGACACACTGGAAACTATCCCAACAACATGTGCTTTTGTTAATACTCTGACCCATTAAACAGATTAGCCTCAGCAGCCCTTGGATTTGAATGTTTATTTTATTTCCATTAGAAAAGTGGAAGAATTATAAAAAGTAACAGGAGACAGGAGGACAGTTGTAAGTGTGCAACATTCCTGTAGTGTATACTCCTATAGGCTGGGAATCCAGAGCCAGTATCAGGAGTATATTTTTTGGTCATATAAGATGTAATGTATTGTACTTTCGAGGTCTCGCCCAAAGCCAAACCATAACTTCCTTAGCTCATAGCTGACTACAGTTCAGAGCAGATGGAGAGCATGGAAGTGCTGGGAAAGAAGATGTAGGTATGTATATGTGTGTACGTATGTGTATGTGTGGAAAGACTGAAGTTTATGTACACAAAAATGTTTACTCCCAGAACATGCACAAGGCCCACTCCTAAAGCATATATCAGCATACACATGTATACATATATATATACATCTAATGGTATATAGAGAGGAATGTTTAGGAACAGACCTGTCTAGGTTGCTCCAGTAGAGTCTGCTGCAGAGACAGTGATACTTGATGGCAGACACATCTCTTACTCACACCTTTGCACATGTTTCCTCAAAGCTCATTGTGCTCTCCGTCCTCTTCAGGGCATCTTAAACTTCCTTTGAGTAGCTCTACCAGGAAAGTTAAAACATAATTAGAGGAACATTTTTAAAAACACGAGAAAGATATTTAATTAGGTGGTTTATGTCAGCTAAGTCACTCAGGGAATACAGATTCTCAGTCTAAGCTTTTTATTTTTCTATTTCTAAGTTAATCTGCTACTGAGTGATATTTGATCTGTATTGACATAGAAATGCTTTCTGTTTTTTTATTCATGTGCTCATGTGCTTATATTAGACTTGAAGTAAAGCTGAAAAAGGAGAGCTGGGGGCCCTGGAGCAGTAGTGGTTCTCGACAAGTGCAATTTATGCAAGGCCAGGGAGATAGAGCCATTCTCAAGCCAAGTAATAAAGTTCTGCAGATTAGCATCGGACCAGGGCTACCAAAGAACTCTCGTAAGTATGAATTTCCTTTAGCAATTAGAGAACGTTTTAGAAATTTAGAGAATGGTTGACTCTCTCTTTGTTTGCCTCTACCTTCAGCATGTTCTTACTATTTCTCAGTAAAACTTAAAAGAAGATCTAAAATACAGATTGTAATAATACAGCAGAATTTCCTGCTGCTCTACAGTCATGCTAGAATTTTCTTACTTTCATTATATACCAATCATTTCTGAAATGTTGAAACTCTGCCCTGTGGCAAAAGAATTGTGGGGATTGAATCCTGTGACATAGTACAAATGGCACAATTAGCCAAGCATTTTGGAGAAGAGTCTTTTTGCTCCTGCAGTTCCTACAGCCTTGCTGCTGCTGAAATGTCTCATCGGGACCGGACAGATTGTGATATGAGTAAAGATAACCAAAGTTTGAGCTGCAAATACACCAGTCTCTCAGGTTTCTGTCCTACCCTTTTTTTCATACTAATTGTTCATCAGAAACAGGATGGTCAAAAGAACTGCTGTGTCAGCTGTCCATGGTTTATAATTAAGCTCATAAAGCTAACAGTCTTTTAGGCCTCATTTACTGTAGTATTGAGACAGTTTTACTTTATATCTTGAGGCTGATCTGGATCATAACAGGGAGACTATGCTTAATTCATCCTTGTTGCACCCAAAGCTTTAGCACAAGCTGGGCAGCACTGTAGGACTCGGATTCGTTATTCCTGAAGATTGACTCTTTCTGATCACACAGAGTAGGGCTTTGGCAGCCAGGAGGACTTCCCTAGTTATATAATTGTGACAGGGTAACAAAATGTTGCTGGTTTCTTTTAGGTCCTACTAGACAGAACGTTACCCAAAATAGAGGGTATTCCAACAGGTCTCATGGTCAGACCTACCCTATGAGAGCTGCACCGCCGCCTCCTGGTAAGTCCCAATAGCCTCAGGAAAAAGCAAAATTACACATTCAGGCTTTTGCTTTCCTCTTGTAATCTGCTAATTTTTACCCATTAAAAAATCATAGTAAAGGTTTAAAATCCTCCTTAAAAGATCCTGTCTGGAAAACATACATTGTAGGTATTATCTGAAGTGTATTGTTAAGTCTGCAGACACTCAAACTGGTATTGCACAGAGATATCCTGATTGTCAGGGGTGCTGGCACATTCAGCCACTTGGGATAAGACACCGAATCTCAAACTAACCCCGTAACCACCTCCACGTTTCTTTCAAAGGTAAAAGCTGTGCATTGACCAAGCCATAGAAAATGCTTTGCAGTGAAACTGCTTTCCCCGCCAGTAAACAATAGAATACAATTTCTGTCTCATTGTCCTGCCGTGGTAGATAACAGCTTTTGTGGATGCTGAGTGCTGAGATGTATCAGCTGTGCCAAGCAGCACGGCTTTCTCGGCAGAGGATTGATGTCATTAGGGTGTTTCACTTCTGCCCTTGAGATATACAGCTAATTTAGCCTGTGAACTCAGAGGGGAGAACAATAGTCCATAGACCCAACAGTTCCCAAGTGGTTTTTTTTAACTTACACTCCCAGAGTACTTCTTTTTTTTATTTTAAAAAAACAAAGGGTTCTCTTTCAGTCAGCTGCTATTTATTGAGAAGCACAATCGTAATGGTGTAAGCTGGGTGTGCAACCAGTCAATTGGACAATTCCCAACCCCAGTAAAACCTCATAGCTGTGTGTGTCAAACTGAGACTGCGTGATCTGCAAGAACTGCTTGTGGGAGAAGAGCGTAGTTAAAGGCACCAACCTGTCTGTAAGCACCAGCCTGTAAGCATTCATACAGGATGAGCGAGGAAAGGCTGTTCAGTATTTTCAAAAACTTATTTCAGCAGTTTCATAGCTATTGGTTGGAAAAGCCCTGTGCTTTCAGACCAAGCCCAAACTTACCTCGTGCAGGTATTTGGATGTAGATGTGCATTCGAGTCTGTGGCAGCAGCAGGTGCCCATACCTCAGAATGGTCTTCTGTAACCATAGATCCCCCGTGCTTACGGCAACTCCTCACCATAGCAACAGGGAGCCCTAATTAGAGCCTGCCTCTGTGTGCGGCAAGACACGGGGCTAACAGGCTCCATGGCATTGATGTCATCGGGGTGTTCCACCTCTGCCCTAGAGAGGAAAAATAAACTTAGGCTGTAAAGTCTGAGGAGAGAACAATATTCCATTGACCCACCATTTCCCACGTGTTCAACTGTGGAGTTGAACTAGATGTTCATGGACCAGTGAAACCACACTGTAGTGTCCAGGCAAGCTACCACTGACTTAAATGCTGTGTTGACCCTTATGCATTAGAGTTCCATGTTTAAAAGGTGAGTAGAAATCTTTCATACAGCCTTCAATTACCATAATGTGTTTTGGGAGTTGGTTTGGTTTTTAAGTCAAACTCCTTTCTAAAGTAGCCAACTATAGCTGGAAAAATAAGATTGAAGACAGCTGCTACGAAAGACTTCTTCCACAGTCAGAGGTAATTGCATGATTTGGGCACATTCTTCCTTGAAAGTCACAAACAATTCTCTCCATCCTCTGCTCCCAATGCGGGGAAGTACCACTGTGGGCCATCGTGCTTGATCTTCTGAAATGTATTCTGCTATTTTTAGATCTGTTTTGAAATTAATGCTCCAGTAGCTGAACAGACTGTAATGTATATGTTCAGAATAAAGCAAAGCTTTATTTATATAACCATAATGTATGTGCCATACTAGCTGGGGTCCCAGAGTGAGCCTTACATGAGTTTATGACAAAAGTCTGCCACAGTAGCAAGAGACTACCAGACGGAAATAGCAGCTGTAGAATTCAGTAAGGTTTTTCCAAGTGTCCTGAATATGAATCCTCTCTGCACAGCTATTCATTCTGCTAATTTTCAGCTGTTGTAATCACAAGGGAAAAAGGAGAGGATCACCCATAGCATTAACAGATCTGATTTTTAATATAAACGTAGCTCCCATTTTATTCAGTGGAGGTTTTAGAAATGTAAAGCATGCAGAACTGAGTGAGCTCCTCAGACCCTGCAAGTAGCTCAGACAGGGGTGGGTTTAAGTTCAAGTTAGGGGCATAATTATCACCATCTATTTAAAGGTATTTATTATAGGCATAAAGGTATTATAGGTTATAAAGATATTATAACAATCACCAGGTGTTTATCCTTGTCATCACCTAGAAAATTCAAAATCCTTTTGAGCTGTCAAAGTAGCAGCAAGGCTTCTTTTTTTGTTTGTTGGGTTTGGTGGTTTTTTAAATCCAAATCCACAAGAAAGTCCCACCTTGCTTTTTAAAATAGACAAATATTTATAGCAACTTACAAAACAGTCTACCCAGTATTCAGGTAGCTAGATGGAGTTTGTACTTTAAAAGAAAAAGCAATTCTAGCTAGCGTTAGATCAGCCCTTATCTGGATAAAATTTTATGCAGTGTTTTCAATAGAGGTGTGGTGGTTACACATCAATTTAAGGTTGAATTCAGGTGAGAGCTAATCCTTTTGCTTGCTTGTAACATTCAAGGCACATGGCTCAAACTTGAGCACAAGTCTGTGAAGATGTGAACCCAAAATAGATCGCCAGGAGACCTGAAACTCTGTCTAAATCAAACTTTTAAGTTTTCAACGTTATTATCTTTACAAGTTCCTTGGTAGCTGAGTCTTGCTGGCAGCTGAATCTTATACCTGGTCCATCAACACAAGGAAAAATTAGGTTTTTTGAGCTATTGTTTAGACTGGATGTAGACTGGACTGTTCACACTTTGTTTAATTCTAGGTCAGCAGCAAAATGGAGTAATCAATCCCCCAGAGTTTGCACCACTTGCCCATGGCCCAGGAAATCAATGCACCAGTCAGAAAAACCTGTATACAAATATGACACGACCAGCTTTACCACGGCAGCTGTCGGGAGGATCAGGCAAGATTTCACAGCAACCAGAAAGCTTTGATTTCCTGAAAGTACCTGAACAAGGAGCAGCCGGGTAAGATTTTACATTAAATCTGGAACAAAGTGATGATTTTCATAAATAGCTTTACCCGCTCAAACTGTTCATGACTGATAAATGTATATTGTGTATCTAGATAACCAGATTGTGCTGTATTCAAAAGTATCATTGTCTCTCATATTCCATCATAGGCCTTTAGGAATGAAGGTGAACCAGTTCTAGTTTAGTATCTTAAATTTGCATGGTACCTTCTGCTGAAGGGTATGAAGACACTTGGCGGAGTTTAACTAGGCCACCTCTCCCTCCTGGTTTACAGATGGTATGTTATGGCAGCCACCATGCCCAGAAACACTGGCTAATGGTCCTTTTGTTTCAGCTTTGACTCCCAACTCGGATACCAGACTTGTACTTCTTTTTAGGAGGAAGGCTTTGCAGTGTCATATTCAAGATTATTTCAGCATCATTTGGACTCCTAAGCTGAAGCCTTCCAAAACATGATACTATGGCAATCCTACAAGATTTGGGGGTGGGTGGGTCTTACCATTGCAATTAGGTCTTTCCCAACAGCCAAGACTCAAAAGTATCAAAACAATCACCAGAATCATCAGAAAGATGGAACCAAGAAATCTGAGTAGGGGGAAGCAGAACAACTGGTCTTAACCCTGAAACCAGCTGCTCCAGATATTTACTGAAAATTCAGAAACGGGAAAAACCTCCAATTTGTGGAAATCACAAAGACAGAAGTCTCCTGTCAAATATATATGGGACTTAAGTGCTCCAGAATGTTAAAGGCCTTGGAGATTATATGTTTTTTTCAATGACTGAACACTTTCTTCTTTAATTCACCCCTTATATTCCACTCTCACGTAGAATATTAATGGAGCTTTACTATAGTGGGAAGTTGAGTGCCAGCAAGGAAAGTTACATTAGCAGATAGGACACAATTCTGCATTCTACAGCTCCTCAAGTAAACATACAGGATAAGTACTTCCTTGTTAAATAGGAAAGCCCTGTGTATGTTGAACAAGCCATCATTCTTCTATCTGTCCAAATAATATTGAGGGGAAAAACAAGAGGAAACATAGACTTTTCCTGCTGCGAACTCTGTATTTTCAGGTTTTTAGTAATTTATAGTTCAGTGTCATCCCCAGCTTCTCTTCCTCCCGACGCCGTCTCTTTCCCTCCCCTGCTACTCCCCCTGCAGCGCGATCGCAGCCATTGCCCAGTGCCCCCCCCCCACAGCTCAGTACCACAACAGACAGAGCACCAGCTATCCCCTGAAGGGGATGTAAAAGTTTGAAGTAAAACCAGATGCTCTGCTGTAGTAAGAATTTTTCCCAAGGAAGTGCCCAAGGATTTAAAAATGTCCCACAATCCCATTCGTACATTCATTCTTCCACCCGTGTCACACATTGCCCACAGAAGTGACACACCACAGCCAAGGATTGTTGTCGTTGCTCACCAATACTTAAACACTCACAAGAGTTTTACACTGAGTTGTCACTTGTGACCCAAGCTGTCAGACCTGACAGCAAATCATTTTGCCAAATATGGAAGAGCTTGCACTTGGGGTAGTCTGAGAGAAATCAAGATTAATTCAAACTTTCACCAAGTTTACACCTGACCTTCTGCAGCCCCTTAACATATTCACCCACAGCCCTGGAATATTCTGAGATTAGATGAACGACTCAGTCCCTTTGTCCAGTGATCCACAAGAGTGGGGGTTCCTAGAGACAGCAAAAATTAATTCTTTTTAACCATATCAAGAGCAACTTTTTTTACCAACAGACCTTTCCCAGCTGTCAGTCAGCAGAGAAGCTGCTTAGCAGGTGTCCTGCACTGAAATCTCCTCTTGGCCTAAGCATCCTTTGTTGTGTGTGATGTAACAAGCTACAGTACTGATTTAGCACATTACTTACTGTGTTGCTTCTAGTGAGTGTTAGACACCTCATAGAAAACAAATAAATAATCCATAAGTCTTCACAGAATTGATAGATTTTCAGCATCCAAAGAGACGGCAGTGGTTTTCCAGTTCCCAAACACAGAGTCAGCCCTCCAGTAAAATTAAGCACATACAGGGTGTCTTTGCAGTTGTTCTAATTGCTCTTGAGCACTGGGTCTGCTCAAATGTGGTGGAAATTCACTCCCCCTCCAACCAGCCCATCTCTCCCCTCGGGACAGACTTTGTGGAAGTCCAGCTTCTCTACAGGAAGCCACAGGAAAAAAAGAGAGCTTAGTAACAGCTTATGCTTCTGAGGAATAAGGTAGGGAGGGAAGAGGATGATGGGGAGTGAGGGTTGTTTGGTTTGTTTTTTCCCTTTCAAAGCACCCACAGCCACAGGCAACACAGTAGCAGTGAGGATGCTGCTCTGTAAGATAATTGTGTTTCTTAAAGCGTAAAACAGTATTTTGATCAGAAATGGTGGGAACTGCCCACCCTGAGAGAAGTAGAGTGCAGCCCAGTGAGCATCATTTCAAGTGAACATTGAAACAATAGGTAATAATTTAATTATTTATATAATCAGAATTCACTCAAAGAGTGAATTTAGTATTTCAAAATCACAGCCCTTATAGACAGAACTTTAAAAAGTTAGAATTAGGTTTATTTTTAGCAAAGCTGCTGAGAAGGATGCACTGTTGGTACACAGCTTTAATTTCTCACTATCTCTAGCAATCCAGCAAATGCCAGTTTGTCAAAACCACCATGCTCTCACCAGCAAAGCATCTCATCTAAAATGGTCTTTTTCTTACTGGGGTTGCAGAAAAGTTGAGCTACTTTTCTAGGGCTTGCTCAGAATTCTTTTATTTCCATACCAAGGTCTTGGTTTCATGATGTATACTGTCCCAAAGTCAATACATGCTGAACAGGAGACACTCCTGTCTCCCAGGAAATAAATTTAGAACTGAAATGCTGCTAACCCCAAAATGCTGTTAACCCCTACTTCAAAGCTCATGTTCTGCAGTTCACTACACACACTCAGAACTAGACAGAGACATATTGACAAAAATGAAGGCCAGGATGCCACGTAAGTACCTATAAAGTTTTTCTGCAAGAGCAGTGTAACATGTTCATGGCATTACATGACATGATCACAGTTCCGTCTCCTTCACATCACTGCAACATTTTTAGTCATTCAATACATTTATTTATTATTCTTTTTGACCTGACATCTAACACCTCTTCTCTCTTCCAGCCTTTATTAGCTGATGAGCTGGCAGAATTTCTTCCCTCTTTCCCCTTCCTAATCTTTGGAGTGGTCACAGCTGTGACAAAGAGTCTGTGCAGCATCTCCCCTGCTGCTGCAGAGTTGACTAGAACAGAACAAGTCCATAGACGGCCCTGGAATCTGAGGCAACTTAAAAGAGACGCAGTCTCTCTCACAGCTTAGTCACAAGAATGGTAAAGTAGAAGCCTGTGAGCTAGAACTTTGTTTTTAATACTGGAAACTAAATCCCTGCTGAAGTTGGGGCACGGGGAGAGACAGACAAAGCTGTGTAGATACCAAGATATGCATGAACTGCATGTGTACATTCGTTTACGTTCCAGCCTGAGCACTAAGTGTCTTCTCCTGTGCATTTCAACTGCTGTGTGAAATACTGTTACCTAATTCAGTAGGAAAGAAATGGCAACTCCATCCCTTTCACAGGGAAGGATCACCTCGCCATTTTTAAGTGTTATGACATTTAAAGAGAATCCTTTTTCCTGTGTTCTGTGATACTGTTTAGAATCCGTTTGTTAGGACAGAGGGGTTGATAAAGCTTGGGTACAAGTCATAAGCTTTGAAGCACATCATTGACATTTTTTCTCCCCTTAGTGTTCGCAGGCAGACAACAAACCGACCCCCACCAGCCGGAGGAAGGCCTAAACCACAGCCCAAACCTAAGCCTCAGGTCCCGCAGTGCAGGGCACTGTATGCGTACGATGCTCAGGACACAGATGAACTCAGCTTTAATGCCAACGACGTGATTGATATCATTAAAGAAGGTAAGTAGAGATCAAAGGTTTGGTTACTTAAGTACTAATCTTGAAGGTACAGCGTCCTAAGTAAGTGAAGACATGACATTTTCAGCCATCCCACTGCTGTCCTCTTAGGCTTGCAAGTTTCTATGGTAGCTCAAGGAGCAGAGATCTCTGACCACGCAAATCAAACCTGTTCTCCTTCAAAGCATGAGACAGATCAATGACATGTGTGTCTCTTGGTACTGCAGATCTGTAAATTTCATGAAAGAGTAATTGTCGCAGGCTCTGGCTAAAAATTACCCTAAACCACAGGTTTAAGAACCAAAAAGTAATAAAGCAGTTGTAACTCTCTTTGTCTCCAAAAGGCCATAGTGACATTGCCAAAAGAGTAGGAAGCTCAGGTTCTCCAAACCATTTCTCCTTAGTCCTTCACAAGGCTTTCACAGGGTGGAACAGCTTTCAAGGATACCTCAGAAAGTATAAAAAGGGTTACAGAACCTCATGACTTTGGTTTCTTTGTCACAGATCCTTCTGGCTGGTGGACAGGAAGACTACGAGGCAAACAGGGGCTGTTTCCCAACAATTATGTCACCAAGATATAAAAGACTATCATCAGCCAAAATTGGCATGAAGTTATCAGTGGTTGAAGATGTTTTGTCTTCAAGACAGTTCTGGGAGCTGCCATTCTCAGCAGTATCTTCAGTAGAGTTATGTATGAACAGGAAAAAAATTACCCACAGCACAGACTTTGATCTTTCGTCTCAGAAGCATACAGCAATGGACACACTGACCAATTATTTATTATATTTAAAAGCTGGTTTTAACACCCATAAGAATGCTCAAAGCTACCATCTCCCTGAAACAGAAAGGTGTTTTGCAGTCTGGGGCCAGGGACTTCGAAAGAGGTGTATTTAAAATAAGTGCCTTCAGCTGAGTATCAGTAACCTTTGCAATTATCTACTGAAGAAAATGTTAAAATGCACATTTCCTTTGATGCAGATCATTCTGGGGGACACGTTAAGTATGCTGCTACATGTCAAAAAGATTTAGGCTCATTTGGGATATGACCATCTAAAAACCTACTGTGATGGTATATTTAAGTAATTCTGTACAGAGTTGTAACGGAACTGGTTTGTGTTTGCTGATGTTTAGGGACTCCAACAGGCACTACAAGAAGTTAAAGCAGAAAACCACATCGTACTGTATGCTAAACAGAGTTGCCTTCTTCAAGATTTATATTATAATATGGCTGGCCCATGTTGGATTTATCTTTAATGCTCTACCTGTTATAAGAAGTGTCTTTATGCAGAGCTGTACATTTATAGAAACAGATCATATACTGTATATAAATACTGAGTATGATAGAAAACATGTATGAATGTATAATGTAGTATTCCACTGTTCTTATTCATGAAGTAGTTCTACTAGAATTTTAATGCCAGGTACTTACAGAAATGCACTACGCCTTTCAAACGGCAAAAGTCCCATGGTCTCCCACACCAGAGCGGCTGTTGCTTGGCCTACAGTAATCAGCATTCATTGCTTTGCCTTCTGAACCTCCATAAAATAAACCACAAGCAGCAGTTAGCTGAACACCTCTGTTTTCTGTGCAGTTTGTTGTGAACATCCCTTGGGTTTTACTGCACTCATTTCCAAACAAAATGTAATAGTAATTCCCTCCCTTTGCTCCAAGCCAAACCATTTTCATTCTGCCCAGCTGAAGTGCTGTGCATTATTACCTTTTGTCTTAAAAGCAATTAAAAAAAAAACCTATGTTGATATTAAGAAGTTGCCAAAGCTTTAAGATACAGCTGAAAATCCTGAACTCCTCCCCTCCTAAGCCATGGCCTAAGACTAATTTAGGCACGCTTAGCTTCCACCTGCATTAAGAGATGGTGGCCTGTAGAAGCTGTTGCTGGAAGCTTGAAACTCTGGCCTCAGTCCAGGGGAAGTCACGAGCACAGAAGGGATCAAGCGCCTCTTTTAGTACTCCCTTGGCATCACGAGGCTTGCCTGTCCTGTGGGAGCAAAATGTCCGCTCGAGAAGATAAAGCCCAGCGGCTGCAACGTCCTTCCCACGGGGCACTGAGGCCTGGGCCAGCTCGTTAGTACTGGGTTCTTGCCTTCTACATCAGGGCCAGCACACTCCTGACCAGGAGTCATGGGGAGAAGGGAGGTAACGACATCAGTGTAACTTAGAAAGCAGCTGGGGGCTGTAGCTTAACGTTACTCATAGAGGCCTGACTTAACAAATGGGCTTAAATGAGGTACCGGGGCAGAAAAGCTGCATTACTCACATGCTTGTGTTCCTTGAGCACGCAGGTACCGGTGTTTATTGGAAACACAGGAAAGCAAAATGTTAAGTAATAAAGAAGAGTCTACTTACGGTGGGTTGGACTCTCCTCCCAGGTTCAGAGGCTTACTGGGGCAAGGAAGGGGGGAGGGGAGAAGAAAGAGGGAAAAAAAAACCCAACCAAACAACAAAAAAGGTGGGGAACAGGAAGAGCAGTGACAAGCTAGGGGGGTTTGGGTTTTGGTTCTTTTTTGTCCAAGTGAAGCAGGTTTTAAGAGCTGAGGCTGGTTCAAAATGTCACCCCTATAGTTTCACACCTACAGCCCCAGCACACAGTGGTGGCATCCCAGGAGCCTCAGCTCCCTTTGTTCAGGTGCACAAAGACAGAGAACACTCTCACCTTCACCTAAACAAACACGTAGGAGGCTCAGCTCTCTTACAGCCAGGCTGCTTCTCTTCTTGAACTTGAAGGCAACAAACTACAAAAAGAGAAATCCCTGAATACTTCTTTGGAACAAGGCACTGAAATAAAGTACATATTTAGCATCCTTTACAGCACACCATGAAAAGATGAAGTGTCTGCCTGCACTTTCTTACCGTAAGAGTGAAAACAAGTTACTAAATTTAATCCACTCTAAAGCTTAGAGAGTCTCATTGGCCACAGCCATCCAGAATAATCATCCACATCTAACTGCAAGTTGTGTCACATCTGGTTAGTCAAACGTCCTGCTTGGACATTGGATTGCAATCCAATGAGACATGTCTAGGGATGTCTCAGAGTCACAATACCTTTATTTCTACGTAGGGAGTTGTATTACAAATCAAGTTTAAAATTTCACCATCCGACTGAGGAGTCCGAATTGTCTGCGGTAAGGCAGGAATGCTATGTACAAACAGCAGTAGTTTTGCCTCAAAATGCAAACGAAGGCAAAGTGCATAAACCAGCAGCTGCCCAGGGTTATCATAGGAGTGACAAAGCCAGGTTCCTGATGGTGTTGCTGCTCAGCTGAGGGATTGTGCTGATTTTCAGCAGTTCGCTCGCTGCATACTTGCTCTTTACAGCCTGCAAGGGAGAGGAGCAGTGTTACAAAAGATTTACACATCAAGTATTGAAGTTCAGCAGGTAATTATGGGTTGATTAGCCTGTCTGCTTGGAAAACAAGCAAATAAACAAGGTTAGAAGTGAACCAGCTTACAAACTAGCAAGAGCACAGTTTGCCTAAAATGTTCTGAAGTTACTACTAATGCAACATCCTCTCACAGACTTCTTAGAATACTATATGCTTAACATACACCCGAGAAGCCACAACACCCAGCAAAGCTGTTTGTTCAACATTGAAAAGAAGATGTAAGCAGTTATACTTACCATGTATTTGGTTAGAGACTCATTTACTTTGACCACATTCTTGGCCATATGTTTCATAGTTGTCTCCAGACTCTCTTCTGTGTAGCCCGTGTAGTACTGCTGCTTCCTATCCTGCAGCGACACGGTACAAAGCATGAGGTGTGTGAGGTGGGGGTGGCTGCTCCAGGCCCCGTCACTCCAGGCAGCAAATGCCCGAACCCTCATGCACTAACTGTGAGTGCCCAGAAGCTGCAGTGCCTTCATTTTAGCTGACAGATCCTGAAGAACTTCCCTGTGCAGTGAAGTCTGGACACATCAGTGCCAAGAACCACATTTCTACACTGCAGAAGATAAAAGAAGCTACCCTTCCAAGAGTAACCACTAGCTGAATTACAATTCACTGTTCATGGTCCACAATTTCATTATTCTACATGTGTTGTGAGAATTATGAAAATCTACCTTTATTTACAGTTCTGTAAACTCAGTACTTTCAAAAGAAAAATCCTTTCATATCACAGTGTTCACACTGAAAAAGACAGTAAGGTTTTAGTGGTATATTCCTTTTTCCACCTGCAGCTCTGCATCAGGCTGTCCAGCTGTCATTTGATCACCAGCATGACTTAAATAGAATTTTCTAAAGTAGTTCTTTTAATGGCTCAATTAAATCAACAGAAGGAAAAAAACTCCTAAGAACAAGTTAGGTTAAAATCCTTACCCATTTGTTGTGTCCCAGAATCTTTTGGGACAAGCATAATGCAGCAGCTGCAATCTCTGAAGGAAGATGGTGGACCATGTCATAGTCTATCAGTGTCAGCTCCATGAGGTATTTCGCTAGTGTGTGCTGCCGAACGTCAGCCTGCCAGATGGAAACCCCGTTAAGCTGCAGTTTCACTTCACCTCAGCCTAATAACTCAGGATTGTTTATAGCATTCATTAACCGACAAAACAAAAATAGTCAACAAAATATTAAGGTCTCGGGGCCATACTCTCTAACAGGCACTCGTCTCCAAATCGAGAGCAGAGTCCAAGCCAGTTCAGCTGAACAGCCCTACGCAATTGAGACACAAAGTCAAGTGAGGGATTTTAACAGAAAACTGCAGCATTGGGCACTGCTATACCCTACGAGGGCTGCAAGTGCTCCCTCTGTGATACACTAAGGGCGGGGGAGTGTAAAATGCCTTAAGGAGATGCTTATTAAAACAGTCAGAAGTAATTCAAAAGTTACTAGTGCTCTGCTGACACAACTGAATTCCACTTTGAGCGTAGGTGGTTCATTCGAGTGTAATTACCAAGGTGGAAAAAAAGGGCCAGGTTAGAGAAAGCTTATCCTTTGTTTCTTAAATAATACAGTATTTGCACCCAAAATATAAAAACTGCAACACCGCTCCACTTTTACTATGGAATGCCTTGATCAGCAAATGAGATTACTCTAAAAACTCTAAGTCTAGGTGTGTTTGATGTCCTCCAACATCACAATGACTGCCACGAAGCCTGAGCACGGGCCCTGGTGAACACAAACTGCCCCTGGCCCCCACAGCGATGTTGGCTCGTTACTCCACAGGGTGGAGTATTTCTCGATCCAGCGTGTCAGCAGAAAGCAAGTAAGATCCCATGCTAAAATGCCAATCAATCTAATGCTAAATCAATCCTGGTAAGACTTTGTATGTACGGGAAAGTTCTAGACAATGAGGAAAAAGTACCCACCTCCCCAGCTTTTGATGCTCTTCTTAAAAAGTGAAGTGGAAGAGGTCTTCCTATACTGAAGTTTAACTCCTTAAGAATCATGATCTCCATTTCCCTAACTTCATCACTGGTGTAGGCGTTGTCAGTAATGTAAACAAAGTCATCTACACAGGGACACATCAACTCTTCGTATTTTGAAGCTACAAACAGTGCTGTTACACCCACCAGCTGAAGGGTCTTACGAGGTACTGGATGACTCTACAATATAGGAATTTAAAAAGCAGACCCCAAAATGTCAAATTCTAGATAAACAGATTCTAATTAATCAGTTTAAAATACTAGCATGACAGTGCTCATTCTTATCATGTAAATGAGATATTCCACTTTTGAGTCAGAAGTATATCTACAACAGGCTCAAGGAGGTTCACAGCCTCAGAGTTAGCACTGCTCTTAAATAAAGAGCAGATTTTGTAGGTTCTTAGCTTTATAAAGAAAGGATAAATCCTAAACTTTAAAAACACAGTCATTGAACAAGTCTCCTAATCCAAACATGAGCTGAGTAACATCTTACTTACCTGTAAGAAGCGATCTAGAATTGCAACACACATATACAGTGTCTCCTGCATAAGTCCGAGTCCTGAGTGGACCTGGACAAGCCAGTCGACCAAAAGTGCACGCATGCACCCGTTGAGCATCTTCCCATCGAGGTAGCGCGGGCGGATCGATTGCTGCAACTGTTGGAGAAAGAGCTGTGTGAGCAACAAGACTATCGCTCTGCGGCAGAAGCACAGGCTCAGTATGTCATACCTCGAGCTCCCTCAGATACAGAAAGATGTCTTTCACGTAGTCACTACACAGCTGGGGATTCCTCCAGTCCTCAGCATCGATGTCTTCTACGTTATGGAGCAACATGTCAGAGAATGCTTGGCACAAATCCTTCTCTTGCATAGATATATCCATAGGGACAGGAGACGGAACCTGAAGAACAGATTATAGTGCTTACATATCTACTGCTTAAGCTGCAGTGTCCCTTCATTTCCATGGTTTTTCAGTTACTAGTACAATTTGTCTTAAGCTGAAAGATGCTGAAACTGAGCTTACGTTCTAGCATGGCAAGCCTTCACCAAGGTGCCGTACAGACAGAATCAGAAGATCTAGTAATTGCCACCTAAAGTAGAAACTTCATCCCATATCTGAACTAGTGGCTAGTTCTGCCACTTTAACAGTAGCCTTTAGGCACAACATGCATTAAACCAAAACCTCAGTACAGATGGTATTGTTTTTTCAGCAGGAAAGTAAGATACATCTACATATAAGCGATTACGAAGAGCTCTAAGGTGCAAATCAAGTTAAGAATCAGAATAGTAGTATTAATTCTTACCTTTGGATCATCAGGTTTTTTGAATGTTTGTTTCAGAACAGCTGGAGGTTTATGCAGTGCAATTGTATCTACCCTCTTGCTAGGTCCTTTCGTAGGCTTTATGGATGCTTTGGAGCATTCTGTTTTCTGTAGTGGAAACAACTACTATCAGCACAGAACTAGTAATTCACCTTTCCTTACAGGCAGATTTCAAATGTTCCTCTACCTTGGTTGTATGTGTTCCTCTTGTTGCAACTTTATTTCCAATTTCTTCCAAAGCAGACCTTTTGCCAGCTCCCAGGTAAGTTTTGGCTTTGCTTTTAAGTTCAACACCTGCATTCTCCATCCCTCTAGTGACCTAAAGCAATAAAATTGCAATTTAAGAGTCACAGACCAACTGTATTTAATTTTCAGATGCCTAACTCCTTTATACACATACCACCACTGTACCAGTGTACTTCTGTATTCAAACTTAACCTGTTTTTATTTCCTACCTGTTCACACATGCTCAGAGGACCTCTCCTCTTCAGCCTGGAGAAGAGGAGGCTGAGGGGAGACCTTATTGCCCTCTACAACTACCTGAAAGGAGGGTGTAGAGAGATGGGGGTCGGTCTCTTCTCTCAAGTCACAGGCGACAGGACGAGAGGAAATGGCCTCAAGTTACGCCAGGGGAGGTTCAGGCTGGATATTAGGAAAAATTTTTTCACTGAAAGG
>BJBW01000047.1:0-53219 GCA_004320125.1 Scolopax mira
CCTTTGTGAACAGACTCTCCCCAGCCTTCCTGTAGCCCCCTCAGGTACTGGAAGGCCACTATTAGGTCTCCCCAGAGCCTCCTCTTCTCCAGGCTGAACAACCCCAGCTCCCTCAGCCTGTCCTCGGAGCAGAGGTGCTCCAAACCCCTAATCATTTTTGTGGCCCTCCTCTGGACCCGTTCCATCAGGTCTATGGCCTTCATGAGGTTTCTTCATTTATCTGCTGAAAATCTGTGTTTCAGAGAATCAGGGTAAAAGAGGTGTTGAAATCCTTGGGAGTAAAAGACTGTCTAGGGGTATGTAGTCCTGTGTGTAAATCAGAGATTGTTTATTGCGAGGTTATATCCTTAAAGCAGCTGTTCACAATAGCTTGTCGTACCAGTTCTACAAGATTTTCTGAAAGAAAATCAAGATACAAAGCATGCCATTTTCCTGCCAGTATTTGTTTCGCACAAGTCCTGCGTCCCTGTATTGGGAGACCTTTTGCTTTGAGGAGCAATTTCTTTCAATCATGAATAAATCCAATTTGAGTCCAAAATCAATAATAAAAGTCCGAAACAAAGGGAAAACAAAAAAATATATTTCTTTCCATTTTGTTCTCCTTTCAGAAGCTGTGAGATAGGAAGAAGGGAGAAATGCTAGGAATTGAGAGATGTTGAGTGAGCTTTAGAGCACATGGTTAGCTATAATCGTTCTTACACACCCATGTGTGTCTCTCCTTTTATTACCAGCCCGCCATGAAATGTGGAGATTAGCACTAGTCATGCGGAAGTGTTTAAAAATTCAAGCAGTGACAATAGGAAGTGTCAGACAGTAATGGAATAAGTACAGCAAAATTACAAAGACAGCAGCTATTCATTAATAAATTAGAACCTTGTAGGATCTTTTTTTTAAATGGAAGGTGTCTAACTTGGAAATGATATTCTTCTGGATGCCGCTTTATAATTTCCCTTCCACACCATTTTGGGTGGGTTGGGAAGGAGGGAGGAATATCCTGTTTTAATCATGGACCAAGTAATGTGTTAATACTCCCCACTGCACATTCAGAGGTAAATTTAGTATGAGGAATTGGAGCCACAGCCACCTCCAAGGGACAGATGGGTAGCTGTGAAGTGTAACCCTGGGCATGGAGCTATGATGATGGGGTGAGAAAGAGGGTGTAGAGCAAGCCCTGGCATGCAGTGCCTTTCTCATGCTCTCAACTTACTAAAAATACTAGTGTCATATACGAGACAGCCAAAATGTGATGTAAGAAAGGTCTAGCTAAAACGTATGTTACACTCGGGTAATTTTGGTGGTGTTAGTGGAAGGTTCAGGGTGGCGTTTCCTTGAGGCACAGCTCAGCTCTGCACCTCAGTGTAGGGTGCCCTGTGTGGGCTCTGCATGGGATTCCCTTGCATAGGGCTGTGATTCAGTGTTTGGCAGTTGACAATCCCACCTCCCCCTCCTTTTCAGGCCACTGCACTCGGAACACCACCCAGATCTCTGCGCTCATGTTTTCCATTTAAAAGCATTCAGGGAGACTGAAGTGAAGGGCCACCCAGCACTTTGGGCGAGCAGCTGCAGTAGCGGGTCTGGTATTGGCCAGAGCAGGGCATGTTCTCACTTACCCGCTTTAAATATGGGTGGCCACGGATCCCTCGGGAAAGCACGCTTTCTCACTATCTGGAGGTGGCAACTATTGTCTGCCTTTCCCAGCTTTGCTGCTTGAAATAGTTTTCTTCTGCTGCCTGCATCTGTGGAGTTGCATGTGTTCAATGGTCTTGAAAAACACCACATGGGAGAAAACCTTTTGAATCTGCTGTTCTGGTGTAGAGGGACTAGCTTAATGAGAAATGCTCGTCTTTGAAAAGCTCGTCTTTTTATTAAACAAAATCCCTTCTTCCTTTCTGCATCCCCTGCCCCTTTTGCTCCCTCCTGTTTCCTGGCTGAGGACTATAGGTGACTCCTGCATGTAATATATTTTTCTGATCAGCCCTCTGAAGGCTAAGTCCCCTGATCTTCTGTACAAAAATGTCATTTTTTAATAATGTACTGAGCTTATTAACTTGACTTTACTTTTGTGTAAAGTGTAATTAACATGTATGAAGAGTTTGACTTGCGGTGTCCCCTTCTGGGTCTGTTGTTGTGTCTTGGTCTCAGTAACATACATCAAGAGCACACTGAAACATTGATTATTTTTTTTTTTTTGTAATTTAAAATTTTTTTTTTTTAAAGGAAGACTCGGGTCATTTCACAGGAGGCAATCAGAGCCTTTGAAAGAGGAATGCAGGAATGTTTTTTCCTTTGGACAAGATTTGTGTAGCCACGGCAGGTAGCAGTGTAGACTTCGGGCTGGAAATGCAAAGAATGAGCTCGGATCACAGCTAGCTCTAGCAAGGTCCACACATTCCTGGTGTTGACATCAAAATAGCTATATTATTAGGTGACATTTTAAATTTCCTTCATCTCTTTTTGAGGGGGGAATAGAATCATTAGAATAGTTTTGGGTTGGAAGGGGCCCTTAAAGATCATCTAGTCAAATCCTCCTGCATGAGCAGGAATATCTTGAACTGGATCAGGTTGCTCAGAGCCTCATCCAACCTGACCTTGAATGTTTCCAGGAATGAGGCATCTACCAACTCTCTGGGCAACCAGTTCCAGTGTTTCACCACCCTTATAGTGAAAAAATTCTTCCTTCTACTTAGTCTAAATCTACCTTCTTTTATTTTAAAGCCATTAAGACTTGTACTATTGCAACAGGCCTTGCTAGAAAGTTTATCCCCATCTTTCTTATAAGCCCCCTTTTAAGTACTGAAAAGCTGCAATGAGGTCTCCTCAGAGCCTTCTCTTCTCCAGGCTGAACAACTCCAACTCTCTCACAGGAGAGGTGCTCCACCCCCTGATCATCCTTGTAACCCTCATCTGGACCTGCTCCAACAGGTCCATGTCCTTCCTGTACTGAGGATTACAGAGTTGGATGCAGTACTTCAGGTAGGGTCTCACAAGGGCAGAGGGGCAGAATCACCTCCCTCAACCTGCTGGTCATGTTCTTCTCGATGCAGCCCAGGATACAATTGGTGTTTGGAGCTGCAAGTGCACATAGTCAGCTCATGTTGAGCTTCTCATTCATCAATATCCCCAAGTTCTTCACTGCAGGGTTGCTCTCAATCCTTTCATCCCCAACCTTTACTAATACAAGGAGTTGCCCTGACCCAGGTGCAGGACATTGCACTTGGCCTTGTTGAACCTCATGATGTTCATGTGGGTACATTTCTCAAGCTTATCCATGTCCCTCTGGATGCCATCCCATCCCTCAGGTGTGTGAATTGCACCACTCAGCTTGATGCCATCCATGAACTTGCTGAGGGTGCACTCTATCCCACTGTCTATGTCATTGATGAAGATATTAAACAGTACTGGTTCCAGTACGGACCCCTGAGGGATACCACTTGTCACCAGTCTCCATCTGGACATTGAGCTGTTGTTACTACCCTCTGGATGTGACCATCCAACCAGCTTGTCATCCACTAAGCAGTACACCCACCAAATCCATACCTCTCCAATTTAGAGAGAAGGGTGTAGGGGACTGTGTCAAAGGCCTTATGGAAGTCCAGATAGATGGCATCCGTAGCTCTTCTCTTGCCCACTGAGGTAGTCACTCTGTAATAGAAGGCCTCTTCTACATCAAGAAGACTTGCCCTTGATGAAGCTGTGTGACTGTCTCAAATCACCTCCCTGTGCCCCATGTGCCTTAGCATAGCTTCTACGAGGATCTGTTCCATAGTCTCCCCAGGCACAGTGGTGAGGCTGACAGGCTGGTAGTTCCTGGAGTCCTCCTTTCTACCCTTTTTAGAAATGGGTGTAATGCTTTCCTCTTTCCAGCCACTGGAAAAAGCCTCCTGACTGCCATGACTTTTCAAATATTGTGGAGAGTGGCTTGGCAACTACTTACCCAATTCCCTCAGGACTCCGGGAGGCATGAGGTTGTCAGGTTGTGTATACTTCCTCAGGTCATGAACCTGATCTTCTCTTTCAATAGGAAGGACTTTGCTCCCTCAGTCCCTGTCTTGCTGTCCATCCACTCAGAGCTGAGGGGAGAGAGGTTGCCAAAGAAGACTGAGGCAAAAAGTTGTTGGGGACCTCAGCCTTCTTGTCTGTTGTTACTGATATGCCAGTCTTACTCGTCAGGGGGACTGCGCTTTCTTTGACCTTCCTTTTCTATCTGTCATACCTGTAGAACCCCTTCTCTTTATTCTTTGCATCCCTTGTCAAGTTCAGCTCTAGCTGTGCTGTGCCATTCCTGACCCTATCCCTACAAAACTGAGCAGCATCCCTATACTCTTCCCAGGATACCTGTCCCTGCTTCCACTGCCTGTGCATCTCCTTCTTGCCCTTTGGTTTGACCAGCAGGACTGGTCTCAGCCTTTCTTTCCTAATTTCTTATATCTGGGCATTGAGACATCTTGTGCTCTATGGAAAGGAAAGGATCCTTAAAGATCTGCCAGCTCTGTTCTGCTCCCTTGTACCTGGACTAATTTTTTTGGGGAGGAAAATCTTGCAAGTAGGATTTATGGCTGAACCTTCCTCCAAAACCAATAAGGAATTGAGAGAATTATTTTAAATGACACAATTTTTAAGCAAGTTGATAGCTGTGACTATGATACAGACAGATCAGAAGATTACAATTTCCTCTATTTTAATTTAGTAATTCAGAAGTGATTTTTTTTTTGTGTGTGTGTGTGTGTGACCTATACATCTGCCTTTTTACACTGCAGTGCCCCCTGTTTGCTTTTTTTCCAATCCAGAATTCATCTACTGAATGGTAAAACTCAGTGTAGTTGCCCTCGTAATGTTCTCATTGCCTAGATTTTAAAAGCAAGCCTGATGTTTTGTTGATTTAGGGATGGAGAAGAATATATATATATATATATACGTGCATCTATGCAAAGGCCATATATATATATGTGCATGTATGCACAGGCCATATTTGGCCATATTAGGCCAAAGTGCTAATTCACTCCCTTTTGGGGGTCAGAGTTAGGGGAGTACTGAGTGGGGCCATTGCTCTGCTCTGTGGCTGAGGGTATATCATGAGGCAATGCAAAGTTTAATGGGAAATATCCACTTTTTTATTTTTTTCCCCTCTCTTTTCAGCCAAGTTGCGTCTTTACACTCAAATCGTTTCTGATACGTGCCTTAATTAACTAAATAGTATAATGTGTCCAAAGAAACCTCCTCCTCTTTCCTCAGATGGTGGCTTGCTCAGATGATTTCTCGATTGGGAGTCTTCCCGGGGTAAGACTGGGTTTTCTTTTGATGCTGTTTGCCTTTCTCTCCCTGGCGCGGGGGTAAACCAGCTTCATTGTAAAGGCAGGGTGGCCGGGCAGCTCCTTAGCTGTGGATAAACAGCAGGACCTTTGAGTCGAGCCATTCCAGATAACCCTGGGTGAATTGGGCTGCTTTACTAACGAGGGCACCCCTTTTTTCTGAACAGATGAAAAACCGCCTTCTAAGCACACACGGGCATGTAACTTGCTGGGGGAGGAGGGGGGGGCAGATGCTTTTCAGTGTTGTTTTTTGGCTTTCCTGAGAACACAGCCTAAGGTTAGCAAAATATTTAAGCCGTAACACAGTTGCAGGCTGAGTGCACAAGGTTTATTTAAGGGAGGAGAGAGCTATTTATGGAAAGCATGTGGTTTACTATTTCCTCCCTCTCCCAAGTGGGAATGATTCTTTGGGGGTTTTGCACACTCTTCCATACGTGAAATGAGGAGGGGAATGTATTTGAAAACTTTCCCATAGGTTCATGCCTACTTTCTCATCCCAGGTGTGAAAGTTTACTGATTATTTATTGTACCTTGTGCATTTGTATTTCACCTGTTAGTTTTTAAGCAGCATTTTTAATCTTTCCTTTTACATTCAAACAGTGCCATTTTCTCTCCTTTGTAATAGTAATGGTACGTTGATAATCTGAATTAAGTGCAAATTATGGGTGCTGATTAGGTGCAATATGAGAAAAAGACATTACAGCTCTTGCAAATGCTTCATTATACCTAACTGCCAATTTTAAAGTTCATTTCATTGCATTTAAAGTGAAATGTTTAAAGGAAGTGTGGATGGCTGGAAAGGTTGCCACGCTGCTTAAAAAAAGATTATGTGATGATATGAGATACTTGATTGTCATTGTGTCAATTATGGCTCGTCAGGCAACATTAGTCTTTGATGTCTGGCATTTGTGGAAGACAGTTACAAGAGAGTGCTAAAAAGCCCTGAAAAGTGTGTTTGTTAGTCGCAGGGTTGAGTAAGATATTCAGCTCTGCCAAAGGGTCTTTACAGACCAAAAAATATTGGCAGGACAGGTAAATTTTTCTTCTGACTCAAGATAATGTCAACGGCCATCCCAAAAATGGTACTTAAAGAATGGCATCTTGCCATGCAGCGTGCAGAAACTCAAGCTTTTTTGCACAGAATCCTGCATGCCCTAAATTTAGAAACCTGTGCTTGTCTCCAAGGGAAGTCTCAAGCCCCGTTGAGAGCAGCTGTGCCCCCTTCCCTGTTTGAGGAGTGTGGTTTGGTCTCAGCAGGAGTGAGGCAGAAAGGTGGTGGAGGTAAGAGGTGTCCTGTGCAATGTGGGTTTTCTGCCCTCCCATGAGCTTAGGAAACGATTAGCTATCAGATGCTATACCCGTGCTGGAGGTCTGAAACCCTTAGATTTTCATTCAAACCATGAAACACTTCCATCTAACGAAAATAACTCTCTTTTAAAAAGGAAAACACTGAAACAAATGCCAACTATATTTTTTTTTCCTACTGACATTTTTGATCTAAGAGTTTTCAGAGTGCTTAGCCTTGCAAGTTGAGATTTTTTTTTTTTTTTAACTTTTTATTTTTAAATTGCTTTACAAAATCACAGGATGTTTCTGTGGTGAACATACATCTGTGCTGGCTTTCACTGAGCTTTGGAAATAGGTCAGGAATTAAAGCCCTGGCTTTGTGGTTCTGAGGAAAGCCCTTAAGAAACCCTCTCAGACATAAGAGGGTAAAGAGGGGTCACTGGAAATACTGTTTGACCATATATAGATGGTGTGGCCTCTCTCATCTGCAGAGCTATACTCTGTACACCCACATATATGTATGAGCTGTTGAAACTGGTGCTCTTCAGTGCTTGCTTAGAAAGGACATATTGCTGCAGGAAAAAAAAAAAGATAGGCATGGGAAAACATTTAGAGAAATGCTCTGCCTTTATGTGGTGGTAACTCCTTATGTGCCTTAAGCTTAGATATATGTCCTAAGCTTAGCTCTATTGTTTTGTGTACCTCCATGGAAAAAAAAAAAAAATCCCTTTTCGAGGCATGCATTTACTGTGTGGTTGCATTGCCATGGAAACCAGCACCAAACCTTATTCACACATCATGCCTGGCTACGGATGGATAGAGGTCGCACGCTGGCATCTGCCCTGTGCTGCCCTCGGGTCTTTTGCAAGCCCTCCTAAGACAGAGGGAGCGAGATGAAGAATGGTGGCTTGTAGGAGAAGGGAGCAGGAAACAAATTGTACAGGGAGTGAAAATGGCCAATAAAGTGTGAAAATTTAGCCATTTTGCCCCACTCCCAAATACTACAGTGTTGCTGCAGTTTGATAACAGTGGTTTTTTTTTTGTTCTCAGAATAACGGAACATTCACTGCAATATCAGTGGGAAGCATTTGGGTCATTTCTTATTCCCTCTCCCTGGGTCTCAGAAAGTAGGGAGGTATGGAGGAGCTCTGGGTGAGCAAGGTGTGTGCTGAAGGAGCAAGGTGTGAAGCACAGGGGTGGAGAGCTCTGACATACGCATTAAACTTAGGCATGATTTCTGTAATTTTTCCTGCAATACTTCTTTTTCTTTTTTTTCTTTTTCTTTTTTTTTTTTTTTTTGTTAACGTAAGTTCAAAGCCTTAGCCAAAAAAAAATAATCAAGTTAAAGAGAAAAGAAATAAAACAAAATCCAACCTTTAGGGTAAATGGAATTCCCCTATACTTATCCTTCCCTTCCTGCCAGCAATCTAATAGCAGGATTACCAAATGTGAGGCTTTTTCTTCACAGCAGAACAGGAGCACCAAAGGGAAGTGGGATGGGAGGAGAAAGATGGGGGTTTTTTGTTGTCGTTTTTCTTTTTTTTTCCTCCAAAGCACATTTTTCCTTTCCTTTGGCATAAGCAACTTCTTCCATCTCTCCCTAAGTCCCTTATTTATTAGACCTGAGGGTGGCCTTTAGACAACCTCATAACAGTGTGGCCTTTTGCCATTCTAAAACATTAATTTCCAGGCGTGCTGTGTAGGCAGCCTGCCTTCACGGTGTGCACAATTGTTCATTTCTCCTGTGCCCGAGTCAGGGAGAGCAGCTACTGCTTTCTGATACCACCCCCCCTCCACCCTCTGTTCTGTCCCCACCCAGAGCCCTCAGTGTGTCCAGGGGGACCCCCCCCCGAGCACTGCTTTCGGATGAAGGCAGCAAATTGCGTTCACAAAGGCCATAAAAGAGGACTGGTTTCTTTATGGTGGACATTGCTGAGTTCAACCAGCAAAAGGGTAGCGTGGCTAAAGGACTGGAAACCCGAGCCCAACACAAACCGTGGATAATGCCTCAAATCAGTGCAGCTTTAAAGGTGCTTCTCCCTCCCTGGACCTTCCACTGTCCCTTTCCTGCAGTTGCTGAATCAAACCAACTCGCTGGTAGGTAAAGGTGGATGTAGTAGCCAAATCTTTGCTGCACGTTTGTTTCTCCTCCTGCTTTCCAAGCAACCTGTGGGGCCTGTGGGCAGTGTGCCATAGTGTCAAAAATATTTTGAGCATTAAGGCATTTCTTTGGGAGTTGGTACTCATCCGAAACTATATGCACTTAATTTCAAAGTGCTGTAAATTTCAGATACCTTTTATTATGTATAAATACTTTCAAATCTGGGACCCGCCTTCCATAAATGTGCAATAACACACTTAGACTTGGCTCCGGAGAGGGGCTGCCTGTGGTCAGGAGGTTATTTAACAACTTGCTGAGGGGAAATTGAGCACCAGTGCAAGGTGAAGCCCTGAGCTGGGGCTGGGGAGAAGCACTATGGCTGCTGCCACCTCCCTGATGTGTTTCCCTGCAGCAGCCCTGCTCCATGCCTCTCCTCGTGGGGGACGTGTCAAGGACACAGGCCATGGAGGCAGAAGCAAGAGGAGCAAAGCTCGTGCTGTTCCTCAGCAAAACATTTTCAGGAGGCTCTGTGCTTGGTCAGTTTGAAATCAGGTGCAAGGTGCTCATGGTGGTCCTCACGACTGGGGCCCTTGGTGGTTTCACTTCAAATCCTGTACTTCTGTGAGAAACCAGGTGCGTGTAACTCCTTTATCTCAGCATCCTCTGATGCTGCTCAGGCGGGTGCAGCACAAACACATCTTGAGCTGTGGCATCTTCGCCCCTTCCTGTGCTCCTTCGTGTCTCCTCTGCTTGCCCTCCGTCGTGTCGGTAATGGTAAGTACCGTTTGATGATGACAGGCCTGCAAGATTCCCAGTTGTGCATGTCACATGCACATGCCAAAGCCGACCACAATTCCCCACCCCTGCTACGTGGTCTCAGGCAGCGGGGTGAGATCATCACCGTGAAATCACCGAGCTGCCTGGGTCCAGCTTCAGCACATTCGAGCTGCTTATTGTCATGTACATGTGTAATTGCTACCTGGGTCTTCATGCGGTGGTGGCCTGAAAATGAGTTGTCATTTTCTCTTTGATTAGTCTTCCTCTCTAATTGAAAAGAAGTCTTCCCCTGAGGGAGGTTTTTCTTGGTGTGTTTTGTTAGTGTATATTTTTCTCTGAATTATAAACTTACTTCCCTGCATAGATCCTAGAAAAAGGTAATGGGCTGACAAAGATTAAATATTCCTTTTAAGCATGAGGTCTACAACATTGAAGTTTAAAAATAATAATAATAAAAAATGTGAAAGTCAACGTTGTTTCTGGTCTTTTCTTGCAGCTTTTAAAATGTCACTGCCAAGAGAAATGACCGCAGTGGTGAATGAAGCTATGGAAAAAACAGAGCTGAAGCTCTTTTTTCATGTTGTTGTTGTTGTTGTTATAATACCTAGTCCTCTCTTTTGAAAATGTAAGTCAGGGGAATGTGTGCACTGAAGTTTAGAAATAAACACCTAGACTCCTTTTACCATTAAAATACTTGAAATATATAAAGATCACCTTGATAGACATGCTTTGTTGCTGAAATGAATTTGTGAAATTTGGCATGCTTCTTAAAGGGGCCGTTTGCCAGACTTTCACCATATTCTTAGCTCATGCCTTTGCATAATGATGTGATCCATGGTGGGCAGGAATAACTCAGCCTAGTGATGAATAATGGTAGCATTTGTGGTCAACTGGTCATGACATTCTCACTTGAGCATTTCTTTTTGGGAACTGCATCTTTGAGTCATGAGACTTGCAGTAATGTCAAGAGCGGGAGCAGCACAGGAACAGACTGGGTGAGGGAGAAAGAGGACACTTGTTTTACAGGGTCCACTGGGGAGGGGGGAGGGGAATGGAAACAAAAAAAGTCTTGCTTGAAGTACTGGTATCTTTACAATCATCTCTTTGTGACACTCCCTCCACCCTCAAGTACTTCTGTGTTTAAATCCATGTATGTCTGCAGCCCTGTGCACAAAACCCACTGGAGCCTCAATGAGGGAAAAACAACCTGTAAGAAAGGAGGTGAGTAGAGAAGGTCAGGGAAAGCATCAAGCTGGAAAGGATTTATCTATACCCTAAACCAAGCAAACAGAAAAAAGAGCAGATGCTTTTAAACGTGCTGGAATGCTATACCAGATTTGGATCCTCCCCGGGCGGAGGAAGAAGAGGAGCATGTTAAACCTGGGCACCCTGTTTAAATGGGGACATGATGTAAACACTGTCATGCCAGAATGAGCTACTTTCATTATGCCTCATCTGTGACTGTTGTTTCAAAGTCTTAGGTATCTTTGAAGGTTAAATTTGTAGCCATGAATTATTCATTGCCAAGTAGAAAGGATGTGTGAAAAATGCAAGCTTTCCCACTGCAACTTAAATAGGCAAAGAAACTCCTGTGGGTACATACCTGTGGTAGCTGCACATAGGAATAGTTTGGACACTATAGTTCTGATTCAAGGCAGGTTTGAAGTACTGTGGTCATGCTGATTAGATGTGTAGGATGCAACTGTTTTTTATTGAAGCAAAAAATGTGTTTACAGGAAAGCAAATAAATGGGAAGGGAGTATCTGTGGTTCAAGGGAGAAGAATTATTAATGTTCCGATGGCTTTCGCAAACTGAAAGTCTGGGAAGTTGGTTGTGTGCTAAGAAAACCACGAGTACCCAGGCTTGGTTTAAATTCAATCTGTCAAAATTTGTTTGAATGTGTGAGTAGGAATCCAAATATTGTGGTGATAGAAGAGCTGACACTCTTTCCATCCTGCAGATGTCATTTACAGGACACTGTAGATGGTCGAAGAACCAGAAAGCTATGCCATTCTTCTATAGAGTAAAATATTACTGAAAATCATCAAGAATATGAAACTTTATTTACAGTTTTAATTAAAGTGATACTAAGAGAATATGTGACACTTTGTCATGTGTTACTTAGGAGATTCTGCCAATGCACCCAAAATAACTCTGTCCTCAAAAAGGACAAAAGAAAACCATGTCAAATACGATAGTCTTCTGATGTCTCCCATTAGTTGTGAAATTCTACGAGTATTTTTCAGATACAAAATTAATTATTCTATAGTCTTATTCAAGATGTCACAATTAAGGTAACACAAATATGTCCAAATTGTACAGTTTGTGCTGAAGTCTGACTGATCTGCAGCTGAAAGGGTTGAAGCTACCTCGTGCAGCAGAGGTATGTTAAAAATTATTAGCAATAGCGACTCCAGAATCTTCCAGAACAGTTTGGAAAACTATTTTCACACAGTACATGCCCAAATTTTTTTTTTTTTTAAAACAATCCTCTGTGTTTTATTTAAGTTGTGTAAGAATTCGTAACCAGAGACTATGGACCAATTACCCATCCAAAGCAAGAAGAAATGTTAGCTGCAGCACAAGGAACAATAATCTGCTATTTTCTTTCATTTGTATGACCATTCTATATAAAAGTTCCAGCTGGAAGTGGGTGCCTGTGTTGTTTTATGTTGTACAAAAGCAGAGTGTGGTGTATGGAGAGAGAGCACAGAGGGTGCATGCAGTAAAATATCTGACCTGAGAAAGTTGTATGAAGAGTTTTGGGGAGACTGGGGTAGGAATAATGACTTCAAAATGATTTTGTAACAATTAAAATCATATAGGACTTTGCTTAAATTCCTATGATTTTGCTTATTATTCAAGGAGGGTGATGTGGGAAGCTTTATTTGAAGCTGAAGTAAGCTAAAGGAGCCATGTTAAGATTCTTTTAATTTAAGGTACTCTCAATGGCAAGAGTAGAATTTCCCACAATCACAGTCTAGAAATAGCAAATGTTCGTTTGATAAACAGCACCAAAGTCTTTATTGACACCATGAAGTAGTCTTTCCTTAAGCAGACCGTTCGACTTCTCCGAATAATACCTGTACTGTTGCACAGTAACATTTACATGCACAAAATGGGTAGTTGAACAGTTAGGATGAATTTCTAAGTGAACTGCTGTGGTGGGTTTAACTTCTTTGAAGTCAAATGATTTGCCTGTGCCTGCATCATGGCTGAACGCGATCTCTTCAGCTATTCAAAGCCAGGTTGCTGCAGATACCAATGTGACTGCTTTGGAAACGTGTTTCCTAATTGTAGAGTTCCTTTTCTGCTAGGGATGTGGCTTTGATCAATTATTTACTTACCTGGCCTCAAACAGGTCTACACTTTTCAAACCTTCTCTTTGCTTAGTTTGTACCCAAACCGTGCATCCTTGGTATCGGCTTCTGCAGAAAGTCTGAGGCAAGTCTGAGGCTGCAATTACCACACAGCTCGGAAAGATGAAACAACATGAAGGGAACAGTCATGGTGTCTGAATTCATTATCTCCTTTTATTATGTGAATGCTCACTGTGTTAGAATATTCTCACCAGCAACCCCTCTGCAGTTATCAAATGTCTCAGCTTTGTTTCAGTGCTCAACCAGCTGTAAAAGACATTTTATTGCCTTGTATATTCTTTCACCATAAACTTATCGCTTAAGTAAATCACTTCAGCTTTAGTTTATAGATGACTCCAAAATGGAGAAGTGTGTGGTTTTTTTTTTGTTTTTTTTTTTTTTTTTTTTTTGTAATTTATTGTGCCTAGCAGTCAGGTACACACAGCAAACAGTTACTTTCGGAGCAAGCACCAACCTGTACTGCAGTATTTGTAGGGGGGCGGATTACCCCATGAGTAATGTGGTTGTCCCCCTACCCTGCTGCAGAAGGCCAGCTGGCTGCTGTGTGCTGCCAGAGCTGCTTGCCAGCAGGCATGGCTCCTTAGGAGCCCAGTTGCAGGATGTAACATCTTTGCAGTCAATTAACAATACTGCTCGGTAAAAAGGTCCCAGATCCCTCCCGATTCGGCATAGCACTTCAATACATGTTCAAAGTTAAATGCTTGATTAAAGTTCTGTGTAATAAAGATGTGAGGTCTTGTGCTTGAGGTTAAACAGGTAAGTGCGTTCCCGAATCAGGGCCTGACATGTTACGGTTCTTAAAGGTTTCCAGGAATCTTGAATATCCTGAAATACTGACTTTTCTGCTTTCCAAGCTGAGTATAACCTACAACTGAAAAATAAAACCAAACTACATAACTGTGAAGCCTGCGGGAAAGCCTTCTAAGATCCATTTACCGGTCATCACTGATGCTTGTCTAGTCAAAGAAATTCTAGTAGACTGTTTACATTTTCTTAACCTTCATGGAAATAAATAAATTAAAAGAAGTTACACAACTTCTGGACATGGAATTAAAAAAAATTGGTAAAATAAATTTATTCTTTGTATAAAGAAGCAATAAGAGTAATTGAGTTGTTACACACCTTTGTGTTGTATACACCACTGTAATATTTCTCACTGTACAAGGCAGTATTTTGTAGCCTGCTTTCTGTGGTCAAGTAAAGAAATGAGTATTAGGAGAACCAAAATCCAAGGATTTGCAGTAGTATATTATGTGACAATGTGTGCTGCTTTCTCCCGCTTATTTTCTAGAGTATTAACATCCACTTAACTTATTGTAATACCCTACTGATACATCATTACAGTATTTTTTAGGAAAATGTCTTTGCCTCCAGTTCAGTGAGTTAACAGCAGAATCAAAGCTATTCTCTAATTGATTGCAATTTGTTTATTAAATGTAATCACTGTGTTGCTCGCGGACTGGGTCTAAACACCTTACTGTGAGATCTAAACCCAGCATTTTCTGTAATAGTGTGTTGAATTGTCGTAGCTCACTACATCTTCTTATATAGATATCTCCTCTTCTTATATAGAGCCCACTGATAGAGTGCAAAGCTACAGCTGACTGCAGTGAGCATAAACACAAGCCCCAAATAACTTTTAAACACAATCTGTTGTGATTAATTGGTGAAACATACTATGAAAAAGGACTTTTTCCTTTACTTACTTTGTTCTGGTAGAGAAGAAGTTGAAATAAGGTGTTGTTGAAAACAAACCTTGCTTCTTTGTTTTTGACTTGTTTTCGACTTGTTTTCGGTCTGAAGTGGGCTGAAGTGGTATTTTGGTTTTAATTTATTATTTGGACCTGAAACTTAAATCCAGATAGCCAAAACAAATATGTTCCCTGTAGAGAAACTGCCTCAAAGTGTTTGGAATTTGGTCATGGACCACAGGGCCAGGTGCAGCACCTCCCATGGAGGTGGTGGGATGTCACCTGTGCCTGTGGGGCTGGCGCTGATTGCACTGGGGCTTAGTAGGCTCTGGCAGCCCAAATGGTAAGGCAAGAGTTGGAGATCCATGGGTCTGTCTCCAGTTTTTGCTCTCAGATTTGCTGCGTCTGTCCCAGGTTAAGGACTGGAGGCTTCACAGGTCACCATGTTTTGGAAATTATGGTGGAATTTTGGTTTTAGTTGGTGTAATGCTTGAACACCCTGAAGGTGCAGGTTCTGGAAGCGATGAAATCCAGAGAGTTGGGGCAAACTCTGCTGCAAGACCAGACCCCAAAATGAATGTCCTCCACAACCTACCAGAAAGTTCAGTGGTCTCTTTGCCCTGCCCCAGATTTCCATATATTTCAGATGAAGCATTTTGGATTCAATGATGCAAGCCTCTTCTGATGAAACCACTTGCAGCAAAATATCCAGCCTCTCCCAGACACAGGGGTGAACCTGAGCTGGGAGGCTACATCAGAACATGGGCAAACTATGGAAAAGTTTGGACCAAGTGAACTTTGACACTGGTCAAATGTAAATAATCCTGCTCAGATGAGCTGAAGAAGAGCTTTTGAAAAAGATTGAATTCGGATCACAGTTTTATGGCTACCTCTAAAATATTTTATTGCTGTTTTATGACACCAGAGTGTAAATTATGGGGCTGTAAAGACCTGCAGTGTGAAGGTTTTATCCTTTGCTTATGTACAAAACATAAATAGTACCCTTTTGTTTTTAGGGAGATATATAAGTATTTCAAAAGTACAGTTAAGGAAGCCATGTGTATATATTACTGGAGTCTAAGTAGTATATGTAGCACCATACAAAGCAGAGATGAAATGTCTTTTATTAGATGAACTAATAGATAAAAATATATTTTGGAAGGACAAGCTCTTTTTCATGTCTGAAACAAACCTTATGCAGTTTGTGTGTTAATAATGAACTGGCTTATACTCCTTATATGTAGATGTACATATATGCCTACGCAAATGCAGTCACATAGATGCCACAACAGCTACAATATAGACTCATTTCTACTAAAATTGTATGGTTTCATTATCGATTTTTAGAACAGGAATGGTAACAAGTGAGAATGTTTTGTCTCCTGTTTCACTTTTAAAGCTAATGTAATAGTGTGTAATGAAAAAAACGTGTTATGTTTCAGAGTCAAGGGGATTAAAGATCAATTCCCTTTGGTTGTGACTTCATCAGGATTCACCAGTAGCTTACCCTGGCCTTTATCTCCTGGGTTTTGTATCCAGTACTCCTTCAGATCTTGCTCCATCCCATGTTGAGATGACTCACCATCATTTCCTTCCACTATCTCATGCTGAGTGACCATGGGCAGAAAAATTGTTTTCATCTGTTCCTTTTAGTTAATGCTGTTGTTCCAGTAGACTTGCTCAGATAATTTTTTCACAAGTTATGAAACAGATATTTTATAACTGCGAATGCCATGTTTTTCTCCTGCCCCCAAACTTGGCACCAGGGGCCTCTCCAGTTGCTGGGGAAAAGCCTGGTTTGTGCTGATTACGATGAAACGGAGGTGTTAAGTGTGATTCTCCTGTTCTCCCAGACTGGAAGAACTGTGATGGGACATGAGTGGCTATGGTGGTGTCAAATACATGTTTTTAGTGCTCCTAAATTCATATTGTTCAAATGTCTTATAAGCCATGTCTTTTTTTTCTGCTAGGAAATGCAGGTGGAACACTCTCTACCAGATCTTGAGGCAAATATTGCTCTATGGTCCTTGCTCTCAGCAACATCCTGAGTCTCCTGGTGATGGGGTGCCTTGGAAGAACAAGCTTCATTCCACCTCTGGTCTTCAGGCTCTCTGCACTGTAAGTACGATGTATAATGTTGCGGCTACCACTTGATATTTCCAAGTTCATTAACTAGGAATTTCTTGGCATCTGGAAAATTTGTTGTGATTTTGATGATTTTATGTTTTTTTTTAGGAGGATGAAACATTGTATATCTTTATATTGATTTATTAGTCCCTATAATCAGCTAAAGTTTCCAAAATTGATGGAGAAATCAGTATTTTTCCTGTAGTACATTACAAGACTGCTGTAAACAGCACAAAGGCTCTTGTTGACAGGCAGCATCAGATAAAACTCATTTTTTTGCTGCTGTGCATAGCAAGAAAGGGAGGAGATGCTTATTGTGAAGATACATTCCTTGTGACCTATAATCAGTCCAGTGTATCTCTGAATATATAGAGGAGGGATGTTGCAACAATGTTATGTATAGAGGTGTACATTTTCCAGCTGTAAGAAAGATGTGCCTGCAACCTAACTGCACCCAATTTAGCTGAAATAAACACTTTTGGGAAGAATTTAGCTGAATGGTTATTTTTGGTCTGGCAAAGGGGAAACCATCTGAGTGACTGTCATTACTCTGATGCCGATTACTGGAATTGACCAGCTTAAGGGCAAACTGCTAACTTTGTTTAAAAACAAAACAGGTCTTTCTGGGTCCAGCTGTGATTTAGAAAGGGAGGAGCTCTAGACCACCTTTTTCCTCCCCCCTGTCTTTTTTCTTAAAAAAAAAATAAATTATAAAATATATTAAAAAAAAAAAAAAGTTTCCTAGCCAAAAACTATCTGAACCCCACACGCTGTGGGATTTAGAGAATTAACAGGATGATTCAGACGTACAATCCTCACTTTCATTTCCACTCCTGAGAATTTACTTTAAGGACTAAAATTTTTTTCCGACACTTGGTCAGAAACCAAAGCAAACCCTCTTCTTCTCTTTTCTTTTTCCATTTTTTTTTTTTTTTTTAAACTGGAAGGTAAGACAACTAATAAACCTAACATGAAGATCTGGCACATGCTGTAGTCCAGTATGATCTCAGGATGGGAGCCGTGTGACTTCAGCAGGCGTTTGCAGCACTGCTCCCTGCGAGCTCCTGACTGGTGTGTTGTCTGATCCCTCCTTCCCTTTCCTCTCCCCTGCTCCGTGTGGAGACGTGCACCAGCAGGGGCTAAAGAGTGGTTCAAAGTGTTCCCTTTTGATATTTTTTTTTTTTTTTTTTTTTTTTTTTTTTACAGAAGGCACTGAGAGCGCTGTGGTGTGTGTTGGTTTGCATCTCCGAGAGAAGGCAGACCAAGGGCACTGCCTGAGCTCTGCCCCTGAGTACTAGAAAGTTGTGATCCTGCAGCCCTGCTGCTCTCCTGATGTACCTTAGGTTTCCTTTGCCTATACTGGGGGTGGGGTTGAAGCCCCATAAGCTGCAGTGACTTTCTGCATCAGGAATTAAGAGTACTCACTCAGAACATGCAAACTTCAAAAGGTGGGCACAAAGAATCAGTTTATGTTGGACTTGTTTCACAGTGTTTCCCCTTTTTGTTGCTTCTTATTGAAACCAAACAAACTCAAACAAAATATATCCTTTCGTTTATGCAGGAAGTTTCATACTTTTCATATTTTTTCATACATTTCATACTGTAGTTTCATTTAAATGCCTATATGCATGTGTATTTTCTTGCTTTATCCCTTTTAGGACTGCTTCCCTTGGTGGGCCTCCTGCCAATTTGATTTAAAGACTCCTGTGACATAAACTTTAACATTTTTAAATTTATAGCCTGATTAATTTTGTGCCCCTTCGTCATTCTTCCTCAATAACGAGTAACTTCTTCATCCATTCCCTTGGTCCCTCTTTTGCTCCTTGAATTGGGAAAAGTCTCTTAGCTTGGTCTTGTATTATCTGGTATTATATCTGTATTATACTTTGCTCTGTCTCCTTCCCCTTTCCCCTGACAACTTTCCCCTCCTCATTATTTTTATTGTGGGACTTCCTTGCCAAATTCAGGCCATGCTGGCCAATCTGTCTGACTTGTCTCTTCTCCATCTTAGTTCATAGACTTTCTTTGGGCTTCTTTCAAAATTCATCTGAGTTCATTTGATTTTTCAAGCTTCTCTGCTGTTCTGATCCTATTTCACAGCTGCTTTTCTTACTGTGTCTTCAGTTTGAGAGTAGTCCGAAGTCAGAGTAAGTTTACTAAAGACCTTGCAGGTGTTTTTTTCCATTCACTGGCACAGTTCTAGGCAATTAGATCCATAGCTGAATTACTCACTGCATTTTTAAAGACCAATCCGACCTGCTAGGAGGATCAGAAGGGCTGCCTGCAGTGTGTTGCCTTTCACCGCATTCCCGATTCCCATTTTGTTGTACCAGATGCTGCCAACATCCTTGTCTCTTGGGCACCTCTGTAGTCCCGTGCCTCTCCTCCCTTTCCTCTAGCTGATCTTTCACTGGTGTTTAAATCCACAGCCAGTTGTGTTTTTATTACACACAGAGATAGAAACTCTGCCCAATGATTCCTTTTCGTTCTCCACCTTCCTTTTGTTTTGTCTTGAATGTATTCAAGGAGGAAACAGGAGGAGGGATGGAAAAGGAAGGGTTCGGTCTAGACTTCCAAAGCAATTTCCCTTTCCCTACAGAGCACAGCTCATTTCCTTCCAGAGCAGCGTGGCTGGGAAGTTGCATATTTCTTCTCAGCGTTGACTCTTCCTGAAATTTGTTGAGTCAGAGCACAGCTATTAGGAGTGGCCCAGAGCACCATAAACACAAGTCTTTGAGTGTTCTTCCCTATTTTGCTGCCACACAGAAGAATAAACAGAGATTAATGTGGAAAGGAGAGGGCGGTCTAGATAAGCAGCCACAGGGTGGAAATGTTGAAAGAAAACAGACAAATATCCATAGACACACCTGCACTTGGGTGTTTCTGCATTGTGGGGCCTCAGAGGGTTTATTTTTGCCATAAATGTTTGAAGGATAGAAAACTGTGCAATGCAGAGGTTGCTGATTTGCCTGAGAGTTAATTACAAAGTTTTGCCTTTGAGGGGAAAAAAAAAAGTGATGGTTTATGCTGTATTTTTCACTCTTCATGTGTTCATTTTGCCAAAGACAGAAGAGATTATTTTTCTTCTTTAAAATGCATTTATATTTGCTGTTTTGTAATAGTACCCCTTTTAACACTATTGCATCCACTATTACCAGGTGTCTGTGCTTGCTTTAAGCAAAATTAATAATTTGCATTAAGTCAAATTAAAAACAGACTGAAAGAGTAGCATAGTCATGACTGAGAAACTTTCCTCATGTGAGTTCAAAATGTTCTCTGCCTAAATTTTTCACATGAATTAAACTCAGTTTGGTTGAAAAGGAAATGCTTAGAAAAATGTGATGAGATCATAATTTGTCAGCTCCATGGTGTTTCTAATTTACTTGCTACCTACTTAAGTGTTTGTTTACGTAAGGAGTGAGATTTACTGGGTTGAGAGTCTGTGGAGACATGGACAGGAAGATGAGCTGGAATCCGACTACGTGATTGATTTATTTAAGATAATTATTTCAGCCATTCAGTTTGGCTTTTGCTTAGCAAGACAAAGTTACATGGTGTTACATCAGTAACTGCAGCTTTGTGTCTGAATAAGTGATTATTGTTTCTGAGTCTGAAGAAGCTCATAACTGATGTCTTGTGTTAATTGTCAGAACATGCACAATGAAAGTTTAGAACACTACTTGTGAATTACTAGGTTATGCAGAAACTTGAGTGAGTTGATTATTTTTTTTTTTTTTAGTGTATGAGGAAGTTGCCTTCACATTTCATCTCAAAAGTGGAAGTTGAGCAAACTTTATAAGCAGTGGAGCTTTAAAAGATTTCCTGCTTCCCAGACCCCTTGTTTTGAATTCCCAACTACACAAAACCCTTCTGCTATTAGGCATAAGGGGAAAACACCACAGTGTTTGCTCCCCTTCAGCTCAATGACGTTTTTTCATGTGAAGGAAAACACCTGGCTTTGGGAAACGTGCGTGCTGGTGGGGAGTGGTTACTACATCTGCTTGATCATCCTACCCTGGATAGTACTGAACAATTAAGGTCTCAAAATTTTGGAGTTGCTATCTGGCATGGGATACTGTAAGGATAAGAAAAAGTTGTTAGAGTGTGTAATACAGTGTAAAAACCCTGTTATGGAGCACTACAGACCTATTCTGTGAGAGTAGGGGATGTTGCTGCTTCTTGTTTGCTTCGGGCAGATTGCAGGTGGCCTGGTACAGGGAGGTACAACTTTTCCATCTGTAGAAGTTTTCTGGAATGATTAGGTGTGTAGCTGGTAGCTGAACGTGCTTGAGTTAGTTACAACTTTATTATAATCCCTCCAGCTGTGTTGGACTGGGTGGCTCGAGTTTTTGACAGCTGTTGTGGAAGAAAAATCTCCACTCTGTTAAAGGTAGTTGTGGCAGTGCCAGGTATTCAAGATGAAACAGAGGTGGGGGTGAAAAAGATGGCTATGACATTTCTACTGATATTATCTGCCACTGAGTAGATCAAGGTGGTTGTTTTTTTCTTCCTGAAATGTGTAGCTCTAGCTAGTTTGGATTTTTCATAATTTTTTTTTGGCCTGTTTCCTGTCTGTAGTAGGTGCTAAGGCTGCATTTAGTAAATCAGGTGAGGGTGAGAGGTAAAAGTGCTGCTTTCGAAAAGGAAGAATGAAAGCACATAAAACCAAATGATTTAGAAAATGCTACTTTTGTAGCTGTGATCATGGCATTACTGGGAACTTTTAATATTCAACATCAAGGGACTCAGACCAAGAGGAGAAACTGCAGTAGTAGGTAACATTTTTACCCTGCCAGCAAAAGACAAGTCAGTATCTCATGTTTTCAAGTAATTTTTCATCTCATTTTTCCAAATACGCACTCTAGTGGTACTTGTGGGGCCAAGGGGAGACTGACCTCTCTGGTGCAAATTGAGCTGTGAGTGTTTTTGTACATATAGTTGCTCAGTCTCGCAGGAAGCAGGGCAGTTCAGAGAAAAATCAGTTGTGTTTCTGGAAAGCCAGGATTTGAAGCAGTGATATGCTAAAGGCTGAAGGAGGCACATCAAAATATATGGAGGTGTATGTGGAAATTAAAAGAAGGAAAACCCCAAGGTATTTAGTTTTGTTGCCCATCATGTGCTGGGACTCCAAAATCTCTAGAGAAAGTAACTCCATCTCAAAATTCCTCAGGCCTTACATTTCTGAAATGGGGACAATAAGCAACGTGCCTTGAGTTCTAGGGATAAAAAAGTGCTACATAAAGATTGGGTTTTATCACTAGTATTAATAGGATGTTTATTGATTTATTCTCACCATAATTTTTACATCAGACATAATTACTGTTTTTCTATGGATGATGTAGGATGCACAAAGGTACAAAAATATTATAACTTCTCTGAAGGTATTGCTCACAGGCAGTCTGTAAAGATTTAGAGTGCTTTGCATTGTCCTGGTATGTAATACAGCCTGTAAAGTCTTTTCAGATCAATGTATTTCAACAGAATTGTTTAGTATGTTCCTATTAAATGACCAACAAATGAAAAACACTTGAGAAGGAAACCAACATTTACTTTCTATTTTTGAACCTCTCTCTCATATTTTGCAAAACAAGATGGAAGAGGCTAGACCATGCATAGCATCCACATCTGAAGAACAGCGCGTCTTATGCTTAACTGATGTTGTCAGGAGAAAACAGATAAGAAGAGTTACATTTCTTACTCTCACTGATGCATCTCCATTACTCTTGCTGTGGCTGACACTTATATAGAAGGTGTGCATCTCTTTACATCAGTTTTGCGTGTCTGCATCAGGAGTGGTAGCATTTAGGTCTTGTCTCTAGACTAGTAATGTCTTTCCTGTCGAGTGTCTCCTTTTCAGTTTCGCTGGCTCAAATAGAATAAAATGCATTCACATTTAAAAACTTAAGTGTGCTCTTAGCAATCTAGAGATTTGGAAAAAAATGGTAGCTAGCTTGTTTAGTGAACAACCCTTGATTGCAATCTCTGATCTCAGAGCTGGTTGCTGGGCTCACCTGCTGCCTTTCAGTGCTGCCACTGAGCTCAAAGAGGCCAGACTCAGGCAGTTGACTGCGATGCTGAGTGGGACTGGAAATGTATATGTAAATGTTGGTTTTGGTTAGCACTTTTTTTTCTTTCTGGTACAAATGTGATGAATAATCACCATCACTAAATTAGGTGGAATCAGGTGGAATAACATGTTACACCATGGGCAGAAAGTGTTTTCTATGTGAAAGAAATCTTGGGAGTTTCCTAAATGCTTGCAGGATGGATGCTTTCTTCCAGAAACTTCAGGAAGTAGATGGAGACTTACAGGGCTGTGTATCCCTTGACTCTTGCTAACTTTACCTAAGCATTTAATAGGTGCTACAGAAATAAGTGTGACCAGGGAACCATAACGCTTCTCAGAAAGCAGCTTTTTGAGATGTGGCACTGTCCATTTTGTGTCACCCTGGTAGCACTGCTAAAGCAGATCAGAGTCGCTCATCACAAATTAATAAAATGAGTCAACGATGGATTATAAAGGTAGCTTTCCTGCCCACATCACTAAATTTTCCTTTTCCTACCCACTGTCCTTTATATCAGAGACATTTCTGAATATACATCTGGGAAATTAGGAGAACGTTTGTTTTACTTCTTTTCAAAGTGTTTTCATGGTTTTAGGTGAGTGTTTGACTTATGTTTGTTGGCCCTTGCACAAGAGACTGTGAAAGCTATTTCCTTTTTCCTTAACTAGAGCATGCAGAATATCAGGTTTCTGAGAAATGAATTTCCTCTCAGGAGACAGGTGAGCATATGTGGTAGAAGTGCTTGTTTTTGTAGACTTGAGAAGTTAGTCCTTCTGTACTATCCAGATACTTTCTTAAGCCCAACTTGTACTTTTCATACAGACAGAAGTAGAGCCTTTTAACTTTTTTTTTCGTCCCCCTCTTTTTTTTTCATCCCCCTCTTTTTTTTTTTTCCCTTTTTGGAGTTAAATACACAAGTGGAGAATTAGACATATCTGAATGAATTTCTAGGAGGTTGAGAACAGGGCTGGGGTAGCAAACATGGTGAAGGCAATGGGCCAGCCTAGTTTGTGTGTGTAACTTGATTTGAGTCAGTCTGGCTCCGCCAGAGCTGAAGCCAACCCTCTGCTTTCCTGCTGGTATTTTCATGCATGACTTACTTGCAGCGCTGGTGAGAAAGGAAATTAAAAAGAAAAAAGGGAGAGATGATTCCCTCTCTTTGCTCATGTCCTGGCTTTTAAGGTCATGTATTTTTATAACTGTTGGTTTGTCTGTCTGTGTGGGTGGGCAGGTATGAGTCTCGGTCTGTCTTCTCCCTGTGCAATGCCAAGGGGAAGTTCAGGTCGGTGTGCTCTCAGGACCAACCCACATCCTTCACCCACGCAGCCCCGTGAAGCAGTTGCACACATCAATCAGGGAAAACCCTCAGCTCTGTGTGCCGTTGGAGCAGGTGTGTGAGCTCACGGTGACATCAGATGACTGTCACATTGTCGCGGGGTGGCCACCAGCACCTAGCACATGTTTGTGTGCAACAGGTCTACCTCCTGAAATATCATTGATGCAGAACATACAGGTCCAACACTCAGACCATGGATACCTATTCTTTTATGGATGATCTAGGGTAGAGCAAAGGGAAAAAAGACTGATGAGAATGATTTTGCAAAAAGTTGCAAATCTCTGTAAAAAAAACCCACAACCCCTGCCTAGTGTCATGCTTTTAAAAATGTCAACCAGTTACAAGCATTGCAGAGGGAGGAAGGGAAGACCACCACTCTATTCAGCCAAAAGGGAAGCTGGCTAGCTAGGTGCTAGGTGTCTCCAGTCCTGGGTATGTTCTTAGGCAGTTGGCAGAGTGATATTTCCACCATTTGGTGGTGAAGGTCAGATGGGGTTTCAAAAGTTTAGTATCTCAAAAAATGGAGTTTTAGGGTATCTTTTTATCTGCTTGTAGCACTCCACCCCCTCAGTGCCTTGGGGACAAGATGCGTGCATACCATCCTTTCAGTTGCACTCCAAAACTTGCTTATGAAGAAGTGTATGAAGAAAGTCAGCTAATTTAACTTTTAAATGAAATAGCTTATCCAATTATTTTATCTTTATATATAGGCAAGAGAAAGCATGATTTCAAGAAAGAGTGGTGTTAATTATTATAGACATCCTTGCTAAGAAGAAAAAAACCCAAACCACTTATAATATATAGCACTTATGATAAATACCTTATAATTTAGATACAGTGCTAAGGGACATGGTGTAGGGGATGACTTTGTAAAGTAGGGTAGATGGTTGGACTCGATGATCCCAAGGGTCTCTTCCAACCTAGATAATTCTATGATTCTATGATATTGAAGTCTTCCTGATTCGGTGTATTCACAGACATGTAAAAATTACAAGGTAGGACCTAGTTGGGAGCAAATTCCCCTTACATTGCCATGCCAACAGTATTCATGCTGCTCCATTCCAACTGCAGATAATAACGGAGGTAGGTGCCTAGACTCAGGAAAAGAGGCAGCTTCAGTTCTGCTGTGCAAAGTTCTTAGATACAGAAGAGCAATTCTGACTCCTACAAGATATTGCCAGCTTTGAAACACTGCTTCATTTTGTGTGATGATGAAAGGTAATGACTTAGCAACTAATAATTGAATAATGCCATGAATGTTAGTTAATGTAGATAATGAGACTCTCCTCAGCTATGTTACAAAATGTTTTTTGTTGGTGTGACTTCTGCAAGATGAATCTGAGTCTTTCTGCTTTGGGATGTAGTTCCCTACAAACCAACCAGTTGAGAAGAATCTTCCAGTAGGGAGAAGTCTTCTCTTGCCCACCCCTTTGTTTTTGTTTTGTGCCAATAGCCTCTTTTGAAAACAAACTCCTGGGCCAGCTGCTTCAGTATCATGTTGTTTTCCTTTCCTATAGAAATTGGTCCCTGCTTGTTTCACACAGGGTTTGCTGTGGCCCTGCTTTACGGTGTAGGAACTGCTTTCCATGCACTTGGGTGCTTTCCATGCACACATTGCATGGGTGAGACCTGCAGGCAGAAGCACAGGAGAATACCCATGTGGTGGTCACAGAGGGGTCACAAAATGCTTGGTTTTACCAAGCTGTTTTGGTCTTTATCATACAAATGAGCTTGCTCTCCTAATCGGGTTTTCACACAGTGAGGTGGAACAGGCTGGTACAGGTCTGGGGAGAACTGAAAAGGGGCAGGGAACTAGGGGGAAGAAAAGAAAATAAAAAAAAAAAAGAAGAAAAATATTTGTCAGGCTTGATAGTGTTAATGAAAACATAAAGAAAGAAAGGAGGAAAGCAATCTTTAGAGAGCAAAGAGTGACCTGACAAATGTGACCTCTGTTTTTCCCAAGGGCTTCTGACTTTGAAACCAAAGCTGGCTTTAATGTTCACCAGGTGCCATCAGGGTGTTTTGATTCCCTTTAAGGAAGGGAATTAGCCTTATAGTTTCAGCATCTGAACTTCAGTGAACTTCAGTGACAGGGTGTATTCTTCTTCAGATCATAACCCTTAAGGTTCAAAGGCCATGAGCAGCTCAATAATTAATTCTGTTATTTCCACAGGAGGCAATGAAGACAGACCTGTACTTCACACAGGTTTTGCCACAGGAGCCTTTCCAGTCCTGTCCCTGCCCGAACAGGGTCCACCTGAGCATCTCTCAACAGCCAGCCAGAGCAACCAGCAAGCTCGCCAGATGCTGCACAGAAGCAATGCTGGCAGTAAGATTATTCCTTACACTAAAATAACACTTTAAAGTTCATATTTTGTCAGCTGAGATTATAGTTCAATTTCTTGGAAGAAGCGAGATGTTATTTTGCTCAAGATGTAGGACTCTTTGTCCCCTGTTGTTATATAAGCAAATTGTTGTTACTTATCATCCTCTTTCTGGCTGTTTCCTCTCCGTGGGTAATTGTGCCTCTGATATTACCTAGATATCTCAGCCCTGCTTGTGACCTGAGATTCATGTAGAGATTTTAGATTTTCAGGTGATTGTCTTACTGCAGAAGATGGACTTATAGTAATATTGCATATTGCTAGCCAGAGAAAATGACCAATTGGTTGGTGGGGGTCTTTGCTCCCCCACCTCTCACCCCTTTCCTCCGAGAAGCTCAGGAAATTCAAGCAGCTCATCTAATCTCCTGGTGCAGAGCCTGTGTTGCAGCAGGGAGGAAGGTAGGGTAGGCAACCTGTCCTCGACAGAAGATTTTCTAGGGGGGGAGGACCCAAGAGCTAGCTCAAGACCACTGAACTGCTGGTTGCTGGAGTAGTGGCAAGGACAAGGCAGCCTTAGTAGCCTTAGGAGGCCACATCCAACGACGACTCTGCAATATTTGTGGTTCTCTTGCCCTCAGTACTGTAGTGAATGGATGCTTTAGGAACAGAATCTCTAACACTTCCACTTGTTCTGCAGGATTGTGTGGGTCCAGACATGCAAGGGGGTGACTGCTCCTTCTAGTCATCAGTATGAGACCTCCCGCACCCAGTATTTGTTCTGTAGTCACTTCCTGCACCCAATTATCTCTTATGCATAGATTTACATACAGACCATTCATTTAAAAGTGTAGCACCAGAGCAATTTCAATGAGAGATCTGGGATCATGCACCACAGATCCAAGCGAGCTAGTGTTTGCTGAACTGAGCATGATGATGTTGTTGTTATTTATAATTGCATTTCATGTTGTGGTACAAAATGCATCGTGTCTTTATCTTGGTGTAGAAGTGTTCAGTTTATACTGTAGCACTGCTTCTTATTTAAAGAGGAAAATTGCTGCATAAAGTTGTATTTACATCCAGAGGGAGCATTTTACTAATTAGTAAATAATGATATGATGAAATCGAAGCATACTGCCTTTCTTTTTCAGTCTTACTTTGAGGAGTGCATGTTATAAAAATGTATGCACAAATAAATGTTTGTCCTTGTATTTAGAAAAACTAAGGCAGATGTATTGCAGTGTAATTTTAATAGCAATGACAGCTTAGAAAGGAAATGCTGTCCAAAGATAGACAAAGAGAAAAGCAATAAGAATGTACTTTTATGAGTTTAAAATAGAACATTAGAAGCATATTCCTATAAACCAGAGTCACAATATTAACATGCACATACATAGATATACATTAATATCTTGTTGGAAATTGTCTTGAAAATTTCCATCCCAAGCACAAAATCTAGGTACCTGTTCTTTTCACTTCATGTCAGGATAAAAAGCCTGCAGTTGGTGAGTAGGATTTAGCAATGCTACAGCCATTACTGTGGGTTTTGGGGCCGATTATAATCTCTAGGGAGATTGAAGTGTATTGAAAACCAGAAAATCTCAACAAGCCTTTTAAATGAATTGTGGAAGTCCTCTAAGAGGATTTTAGAATAAAGGTATCTAAATGCATTCACACATGTGGGGAAACCTGAGTGCGTGTGTGCGTTGCTGGGCCCTGGTCTAATTTCGTGTAATACTACCATGAACTAAGGCTGTGTTACTGTAAAGTGTGTGTTGATTTGGACATGCCTTCCAAATCAATTTAGAGCCCTTATTAGTATAAGGACATTTCTGCGGGAGAATATGGGCCTTCTTCAGTAGCATTGAGTGATTTTTAAGGATGCTTCTATATTGGGGACTGGATAATAGAGCCTTGAGGAGAACGTTTCAGAGTTAATTTGAATGAATAAGAACAACCTGGCCATCTTATTGACATGATTTTTTGTATCTAAGTTGTTTTTCATGTAGTAAATAATAATATTTTTGTATTTCTGAATTCTTCTCTAGTTTGTGTAAGCAGGAAATTCTGGAAAGTTCGTAAGCAGCTGCAAAATTAACCCTAAAGTAGTAATTCAAGAGGAAGCTCAGTATTCACAGCTGAAAGGTTCTCCTGCTGCATTCCCAAATCTAACCTTCAGCTTCACTTCCCCATAGTATAATTATGAATATGTTGTGTAATGAACAGCATCTGATATAAACTTTGCTACTTTTCTTTCTTTTTGCACAAAGAAAAGAATTTTGCTGTTAGGGTAGAAGGAAAGAAATAATCTGAAGTGTTTCCACTAAGGCCCAGATAGAAAATATAGAAAGTAGAAAAGAATTTTCATTATTTCTATTAAGAAAACATCAGATAATTCAAATATGTGCATGGGGGGAAATTCTTCTGAAACTTCAGCTGTGCTTCTAGTTCTCAGTTGTGCCAGTTATTGGTGATGAATCTCTCTGCTTGCATGAACGAACAGAGGAATGCTTACACTGAGATGTCCTGAATGTAGTGTTCTGGATGTGTTTTGCCTGGTTGGTTGTTTTTATGCTTCTTTTACTACTCTGGCAAATCACAGTAGTTGCAAATCAGCCTACAAGATTATGAAGACATAAGCAAGCCAATGAGTCCATGATTTTGAAATATTACACCCGTGTTTTTCTACATATTTTTTTTCATGTTGTAAAATGGACATGAATTGCCAGTGAGTGCTATAGTAGGTCAAATTTGTATCACCAATTATTTTGTCTTTGAAATATTTTGAATTTCACGTATCTTTAATACATATATATATATATAAAAATACATATTTGAAGGGGTCTGTGGTGGTTTTCTGTGCACATATCTGATAAGAAAACTTTGTTTACAAACAAAAGCTCTTTCGCTTGTTGTCCAGCTATCCACAAATAAAAATCAAAATGGGAGAGAGCGCTAATAATTATTATTTATCAGATTCAGCATGTTTACTGCATGGGCCTATTTGTTCACATTAGCTATTCAGTGCCAGTGACAACCTGCTCCCTGAGCAGTAATTCCACCTACAGTCTTCAGCGTGAAAAAGAAGATGCTGGGCTAGATGTAATTAAACTTGGAAATCTGGAACAGTTGTTCGCTTTAGTGGCTGCTTCCTGTGAAAATTCCTTTAAGATTAGTGTGCTGTCAAGACCCACAGAAGTGCAAATGCATTTCATCACCCCAGGGACAAGAAAAGACAGGCATGGTACAGCAGTGGTTACAGCAGAGAGGGGTGATGTGGGAGATGACAAGGCGCTTGGGGAGGTATCCACGCCACAATTGCTGCCTTCCAGGTGCAGCAGCTTAAGAAAAGTAAATCTGAAACTCCTTTGGATCATTCCTTAAAAAAATGAAGATTGTGGTGGTGAAGCCCAGAGTGATTTTATTTTATTTATTTTATTTTTAAACTTGGCTACTGACCTGTGAGCTCCTAAAGGAGGGAGAGGGGAGGGTTGGGTAGCGAAATGACGGCATAACTTTGTCTAGAGCATGCTGATGGGCATAGATGTAATAATGTTGTAGCATACCACATGAAGAAGAGGTAAAGTGGATGGGTACATCTGCTGACAATCTTTCTTTTTAATTTGGAGCCACCTGAAGGCAGTAAGTAGCTGAATAATAACCCGATCTCCATATGGCTTCCGTTCTTTCAGAGTAATAGTGTGTGCAGGGTGGGGGGAAAGAGTCTACTTTTAGCTCTGGCTTCTGTTTGCCTCTTTGTGAGCCTGAGAACGTTTCCTGTCTGCTTGGTGATGGGAAATGTAACCAAAACAGACGTTGGTGAGTGACATTTCTCGTGGCTGGTTTTCTGCGTTGGGTTTTCTGTACCACCTTAGAGATGTTGCAACATGCATGAGGGGGGAAGGAGGCCAGACCTGCAGCGTGATTTGCACACTCTCTATAATATTCTACCTTATTGTCTTCTCAGCATGTATTGTATTGTATCTAAAATATTTTTCCCAACTGTACTTCCTTACAGTCCAGTATTGCAAACAGCAGGTGCATATTGTGCTTTAAAACACTCGCAGTTTTGCGAGTGGAACATTTTGAAATAAGGAGTTTTGCTTTGGTCTAGAAATTATGCATAGATTCTCTACTTATAGATTTCTCATTTTTGTTTCTGTATCTCCCCATACTTTCCTTCCTGTCTGCGTTCTCTTATTTCCTCTTCTAAATTACAGGTATGCAGGAACAACCATTTTCATTGAAAAGGGCTTCACTTTTAGGGATAATATATGTCCATTTTAAGAAAGGTCGGCAGTTCACAAGGGTGTTGCCAAACATGGGATTATATGAAATGTGGCTTTAGGAAAAACAAAACAAAATCAGCAGTCCTCAGCACCCTGCAATCTTCAGATGGATAGTACTAGGAAGAAAAGCCTATCCTGCTTGTTTTTCCAGGAAAGTTTTATGCCAGATTATAGCCCTTGCCCTTGTCTCTGTCAAAATAAATGTTGTGATGCAAATTCACCCATCCCGTGAAGGGCAAGGTGAGAAAAGGAGGTTGAGTGTGTGTGGAAAGGAACAACAGAGAGAGAGGATTTGTACTTCAACATTGATGCTACACTAAACCACTATAAAAACACTGGTTAGCACTGCTGATTGGGAAGCAATACCAGTATTGGCCCCTTTACTAGTATCTGTTGCCCTATTGAATTTGCTTTAATGAGAGAATGTGAAAATATGCAACTCTTGAGGAAGAATTTGGGAAGGAAAACAGATCATCTTCTTTTTTGGCCTATGCAGACAGATATACATGTGTTTATCAGAGAATTCAAAGCTGTGGATTCAAAGGCACACAGACACAGAATAGCTACAGTTGGATTTCTGTGAGAAATTGTACTGTTATTTTTTGTACTTGGAAAAATGTGAAACCCCGAAACATACTTCACTGCCCATTTTTCTCCCCTTTTTTCTCCTTTTTTCTCTCCTTTTGTTTACCTCTAGAAAATAAATCTAGGCTAAGTCTTTGTTGACATTCTGTAATTTCTGTCTCTGGTTGGCTGCATCTTCTGGTTCAGCAGTGCATGGGAGACGTAATTGGCAGCAAAACTCCCTCTTCTCCTCATCTGGGTGTCATCAGGGAAAATGTGCGCTGTGGGTGAGGGGTTTCCAGAAACTCCAATCCCCACATGAAAGCAGCTGTGAACTCCATCCTCTGGATGCTACCTTAGGACACCTTAAAAATTAATATTTCTTGCCTGCAGTGGGATTTCAGGCCCTGCAGAAATCTATTACCTGTCCCTACATAGGTATGAACAACAGCTCAGAAGTTTCTGCAGTGTTATGAGTGCTAAGGTGTTTAAGTTGTGTGTATTGAATATATGCTTATCTATCCATAATTACTTTTAAATGAGGACATAGGCTTGTTTTCATGCATCCAGTGCCTTTATATTTCTCTACGTGTTGCCTCCAGGATCAGTTTTGCTGTTAATACTTTATCTTTTGGGTATGTTGGATAAATAATCCATTTGATATGGCAAATTCTTGCTTTTCTACGTATTGTCTAGTTGGATGTTCCTCACAGAGCAGTATGATGAAGCTGAGACCATAGTTTGTTTCACCTAAGTAGGGAAAGTTGTGGAATTCTAGTTGGAAATAATACTATGATGTTATTCCACGTTTGAGAGAGACCTGATACCAGAAGCCAGGTATCTGATACCATTACCTGATACCATTAAACCAGAAAGGCTGGTGGACAAAAGGGCTTAGTTTGTACTAAGAAGTTAAATGTGCCTGGGAGTATCCTCTGGCACCGAGGTGATGGACAGGCCATCCTTGTATCATAGGACTCTTACCCTCCAAAAGGTCACACCCAAGCTGCCTAATGGGATTTATCCCTGGGCTGTGTTTTTCCCCTGTGGTGCTGGGGAGAGTGCTGGCAAGGCCATGCCAGACCCATGCCAAGGACTAGTCTAATAACTGAACTGCAGAGACAATTAAAGTCTACTGTCTAGGATTGCTTCTTGGCACTGTTAAATTTACTGATGTAGAAGTGGCCAATGAGGAATGTCTGGCTGTTTATCTCCAGTTATCCCAGTTATTGAGGATCAGCACTCCGACTGGTGTGTTTCGTGCATTTGGGAACTCACTTGGTCTTAGCACTGCTGAAGATTTTATTATGGCTTTGCAATAAAATGACACCCTTGGTACTTCTGCATGTCTCTTGGAGGGGAAGAGGAAAAAAATATTATGAAAGAAGCCTTAAGTGAGTGTAGTGCTGCCCACTGAACATGAGGCCAATGATGAGAGTGAAAGTGCTTGCCTTTTCCCTGAGGTATTTTGTTGCCCTTCCTTTACTAGTTCAGGGGATGATAATGGCTTCTTTTAACCATAACATATAGTGCGTTTCTGCTGTGCACCTGGTGTATGTATACGTGCACAGACACACACAAACATACATCGCCTGTTTCTAGAGATGTGTAGTAGCTGTATATGGTGCTAGGGTGGTTGGTTTTAAGTGATAGTGACAGGTCACGTGAACGCTGGGGCTCAGACCCAGCAGGAGGCGGTGCATATGCATCTTCAGCATTAACACAATCGACATCCGCTCAACAGAAGGGTGGCTGGGCCTTTCCTTAGGAAACATATGCCAAAACTATTATCGGAGACTACGTCATGGCCTGCGGCAAACTGGACAGGATGTTAATGAGGAGGGAATTGTGGAAAAAGGAATCCAAGTGCATCCCATATTGTCAAAACAGAATGCTGAATAAACAGATTATTTCCATTACCGTGCCCTGTCAGCAATCTTGGTATTTTGATCTTTATCAGGTTTATGCTGATAAAGGTTTATTTTTCATTACTTAGTTAATACAGGTTTGGGGGTGTTTTAAGTGCAATAAATAAATAAAAATAAATGCAAACATCTGGGAAGCTATAAAAGACGCTGTGGGCCCAGGACAGCTCATTATTTCTCCTTGACGAAGAAATCTCTGGTGCATCTTGTGATGTCTGTGACAGTGTGTAAGGAGGCACTCCACTATGTTAAGCCCAGAGTCATAATTCTGTCTTCTCTGCTGCAATAATGAGACTTTTTGAACTACTGAATTCAGCAGAAGTTATAGGTATAAAAGAAATGGTTTGTGTTTTGCAACTATTTACAACAGGTAGAGACCAGGGAGTTCAAACTGGTTAATTTTTCATTCAAGGACCTGAACTTAAAAATTGTGTTGATGATTTCAACAGTCTGTCAATAATTTAATTTCATATTTGGCAATTTTCTTCTGTAGATTTTGCTTGGGTGTTCAATATTTTATTGCTTACTTTGCATCTTGTTTTTTCCTTTTATCTTTTTCTTCCTGTTGTTCTCCCCCTCCCTGAGCAGCAAGAGTGAGATAGCCAAAATAAGAAATATAGGGGAATACAGCTGTCCATTTAAATTTGGGGAGTTGATGTGTTTTAGAAATCAAAATACCAAAACAATATTAAACCCCTCCTTTTTTTTTTTTTAAGACATCAGCTTTTAAGAAGCTGCATTTTTAAGGACTGATCAGAAGTTCAACATAAACATCAGTTTCGTGTCCCTTGAAATGTTAGGTCGGTTCTCTGTTTATTCATAAAATTAATTAAATATGGCCAATGTCACAGTGAGTTCATCTTATCATTAATTTTCAGCTCCCTTGTCTTCACCAGACAATGTATTTTTTCCTACATCTTAGCTAAAGTGCAGCTTACATGAGGTAAGCTGGAGTTATCAGGATGACGTGGCTCTTGGCTTCTTGGCAAAGTATTCACAAAGTCCCTTGTCTTTGTTACAGTTTTACCAAATGTCAGCTAATACATGCTAAGAATAGGTTTTGCTCCCCCACAGGAACAACCTCAGCCCTGACCTGGAGCTTCCGTGTCTTGGGATGTAGAGATGGCTCCTGTGCAGGAGCCATTCCAGCCTCAGCCCCTCAAGCCCCCTGAGGTCTAATCTATGCCCCCATCTGCTAGAAATGAGATGTTTGGTGTTGCAAACTCCATCAAACAGCCCTCGATTGGCAGTCACTGTCACTCATTATCAATCTGAGCTTGATTTGAGGAGCCAGCTGTTGGTAAAGGGCCATCTAAAGTGTTTGTTATTAAACTTTCCTTAGCAGGGAAAATGCTTCTAAATATTAGGTACTTGAAAGGGAGAAGTTGGATGTGGTCTGTTTGTTTGTGTACCATATCATCATTCCAGGTGACCTAGTTTAGGATTGTGACGAGATCTGAAGAGCAGAGTATTAAAAACGTTGTTTATGAGAGCCTGTGTTCCAGAAAAATATGGGGTAAAATCATCTTAATGAGATGCTAGATCATCTGCAGAATGCATCTCTCGCTAAATACAGTGCATTTATTTTCCTTAAGAGGAACACAACAAGCATCTCCCAGGAATGCACTTTCATAAGGCTGAAAGAAAATAAGTAGAGGTTTTGGTTCTTTTAAAACTCAAGCAGAAGCAATTTTTCTGCAGTAGCCCACAGCTGCAGCCATCATGATTAAACAGTGGTTATTGCCAGCCTGCTCTAGATTTGTGCGTGCTGATGGGAAATAGAACAAAAATTTTCTGTCATACTCCAGAAATTAGATAGCTGTTCTTAATTTGTTTGGCAAAATAAACAGGGAGATTTTATTTTTTTTATTACTGTAAACCAAGATCCAGAACCTGAGAATCCGAAATAGTACTGTAGCTTCCAGCTAAAAATCAAGGCCTGTCAGGTGGTATCACATCCACTCCCTTTTCAGCTTTATTTGACCCAAGAGGAATTTCATTGAAATGCTTGCTAACCTTTACTGAACAAGAGAAGTGACTTCATAAACATGATTTTTCCCTGGGGAGTTTTACTGCCTGGTCTAGGTTTAGGCAAGGTTTCCCCCTTGACATTTTTCTCCTCATGCTCTGAGTCTTCCAGGGAACACAGCAGTAGCTCTCAAGGAGACAAGTTGTATTGGTGTTCTCCTGGAAGAAGCATAATATTTGTTGACCAGAGCCTTAGCAAAAAAATTTGCACTATGCGTAAACCAATAACAAGACAGATTTTTACTGTTCTGACTTTGAGAGGGGAATTTCATAAACCTTATTAGTTTTCATAATTTCATTCGTTATACAGAAAAGATAAAGTTATGGACAATGGCTAGGAAGCAGTATGTATTTTGATTTTCCCTAATGTTTCCTGTTAGTAAACTTGTACTGACTGCAGGTCATGTTATAAAATGAATGAATAAAAGATGAACGAGTAAAAATTATTTACAGAAGGGAAGTTGCTTTACTATATGTTTTCCCGATCCTGATTCTGGTTGATGACATTCTGTAATTAATTGGTTAACTTCAGTGAGTAAAACTCATAATAATCTGTTATCATTATTCAAAATATAAAACAAAACAAAACAAAAATACAGGTTTTCTCACTTTTCCATCATGCTCAAGAGAGAAATCAACATTGCTCAAACTGAATACGTGTAAGACTATTGATTTTTCTCTTCTTGGTCTACATCCATCAACCAGAATACATTCCATATTGAAATAACAAATATGCCTTCCCATCCAGAGAACGGCACTGCATTCCTTTTCGCTTCCAGACATGAAGAATCATTTGTGCTTTTTTTCTTTGCTATGTCAGAACTGGAGAACATGTCAGCATTTCTTTGCAAATCATGTGCCACCAAAAAGGCTCCCTGTTTGATAGAATTGTCCCGCTACTGCCTGAGTTAATGTAAATGAACATCTCACTCCAAGGGTAAATACTAGAAATGCAACGGATAGCTTATTTGATAGGCTGGCAAGCTATAAGTAAGTAACATGGCTGCATCAATAAGAGGTGAAAATTCCGCCATCTTTTTAAAGATGTATTGTCTGGCTGTTGATGACATTTTCCGTGCTTTTAAAGCCAGTGCTTTGAGACATGTACATATATATGTACATATACATATGTATGTGTATGAGTGTCTAGCAGAAAAGAATTCTTTTTGATTCCGATAGCTAGCTCTCTGCAGAAAACAATGGTAATGAACATAAAGCCATTATTTCTTGAATCATTTTGGCTCAGTTTTGTATTATACCCATATTTAGCTCTGCTCTGTGTTCTTATGTGTACACCGTGTTATTTTGCTCATTACTGCTTAACTGTCATGCAGGTAGTACCCATCCGTGTACCATTATTGGACAGGAAATGTATGGAGCATGGGTCTTTGTTATCCCAATAAGCTCATTGTTGTGATTTTAATACAGGAAAGGGAAATATGGTTAATATGTAATGCTTCAGTATTTTTAAATGATTCCTTTGGCTTTCAAAGAACGTATTTCACTCTTCTCAGCCAAATGACTTAATTCATTCTTAATACTTGATACTTGATTTTTAAGAGTTACAAAACTGTGGAAAGAGTTTTGTTGGTTTTCCTGACTTAGTATAGTTTAGCTTCAAATATAGGATTGAAGGGTTGAGTTCTTTTTCCTATTATTCTGTCTGGATGGGATTATTTTAGAGACAATGAGATCATTGCAGCTTAAGTTAACAGGGCATGAGGTGATGCCTTATTGCTTTAACTTTGATATAAATAAAATTGGGGATTCTAGATGTTCATTTGTATAAACAATGTATTTCTCCTCCGTGTCTTGAAGCTGGACACAGAAAAAACTTTCAGCTATTGCCTTCTGACTAAGCATTTTAGAATTCTGGTTTGCATCACCTAGCATACATCCTCTTACCTTGACTAAGATTCATTTTCCACCGTGCTACATTTTGATCAGCTTTAGATGTGTCAAAGCATATGTGTCCACCATAAAAGACTTTTAGCATATATGCTAACAGCTCATTTTTAAATCTTAGTCTGGACAAAGCCTGTGACGCTATTCCACATTGATGGGTCTAGAAATAAGGGAAGACCTTTAACTCCATCCTTACCTGCTCAGCCTGCCATTGGCACATCAACCTGTCTTTTTTTTAATGATTCATATTCTAAGGAGTAATTTCATCCCCCATGTGTCAACCAGAAGAAGAACTGAGTCTGTTCTTTTAGAGCCATGTTGGTAAGTGGAAAATTATAAAACGGAGACTTATACAGATGACTTACCACTGTAAACTGAGCCTTAAATCAAAAGTTTTGTTTTGGTTGCAAAAGATACTGTTAAAATTTTTTCCTGGAAAATTGTTCAATGCTTATTTTGTCTTGGTAACTATACCATTCACAATGTGCAATCAGTTTTCATTAATTACACATACCTAGGATGTGCATTATATTTATTGTGGAACAGCATACTATTAAATATACTATACATACATAATCTTACCAAAATTGACAAAGTAATAATGTAGTCTTCAGTATTTTGTGGCAATTTTACGTTGGTACAAAATATGGCTACTTCAACCTGGAATTCGTCTCTTACAGAGGATATTTCTGTCTCCCTCCCAGTTCCTTTGAATGATACATATAATTATGTGGGGATAAAAAACAGACTTTAGGAGAAAAAAATGAAGCAGGAGATGACACTGGTTTTTACCAAGGGCTGATTATCTTTCTGAGAGCTGGATTTTGGCAGTAAAATAGCTTAAGCCACGAGGAGAGTTTCTTAACTGTTGTTGATTTATAATATTTGATATACTGAAAAGAAGGAACCCTGCTTAGTACAGCGTACACGATGCTGATAGACCTTTACAAATCAAAATATAATGTATGTTTAGATCTGAAAATTGGGATATTTTGATCAATACCAGTATAAATGCATTGTTATTGAATAGTAGTAATAACTAATGAAACAAGAACAAGAGCTGCTGGTGTAAAAATCCCGTCTCTTTTTTTTCCCCCTAAAGAACACTGCTTGAATATTCTTGTTCCTCATAGAGTATTATTGACATGACATTTTGTTAACAGTGAAAATCACATCCTGCTCTGGTCCTAGAAGACCATCTTTTTAATAGCCATTTCCCTTTCCAGATTCCTGAAGTATGAAGGGATTCACATGTGATATATGACAATAGAAAAGTTCTGATTTCTAAGGCAGAAATATTCTTGTACATGCAGATAGCCTGTTAAACTGGGTGATGAAGCGACTTTGGCCAATTAAATTGTGTTTGGCTTTTTCTTCATGCTGAGTTAATTAGTTAATAGTAGGAGAGAAATGAGATACAAATGTAACAAGCAGCAAGTAAGTAAAAGGCTTATTGTAGTCTGCTGTGACTGGGGGACACTGCAGCACACGAGAAGTGGAAACAGTTGGGGATTTTCCATTAAACAATGTACTTAAAATCATATAGGAACAAGCCCAAAGGATATACGATGGCCCTGGAGGAGATATAGTTATTTGAGCTGAACCCAACTATGAAGTATTTTTAAATGGCTGGTCATTACTCTGAGAAAATGCAGGATATGTGTGTGTCACAGTAAGAGAAAAAAATACAGTAAACCTGTATAATATTATTAAGCCCTCAGAAAAGTTTTGCATCAGGCATTTCATTCCTTCCCATTCTGCTCTCTATAACCAGCCTTGGCTTATTTTTTATTATTGCTACTGCTATTATGCAGGATTAAGGAATACATTTCTACTTTCTTTTTTTTTTAACAGATGTTTTGAAATAGTGTTATTAAAACAAATGTTTAAGTAAAATACTGAAGAAGCATTTTGTATGTGCTTAAGAAAAGAGACAAAATAGAGTTTCTTGCCATGTTCCTCTGACATACAACTGAACATGTCTTGAAGACTACCTTCTTTTCCATTATTGACACGCATCCTAAAACCTTTGAGTAATGCAATCCATGGAAATCTGGGGACTTTGGGATTAAGGCTGGACCACTGTGTCTTAATACAAAAAGACAAAACAGCATTCTGATAAAGATGATTGGAGGATTGCCTTCCTCTCTTTTTGCCTGTGATGTGTGCTGCAACCTACAGCTGGAGCTATTTGTAAGCAGGACTCTGAGACTGATCAGATAGAATAAATATGTAAATAAAATAGTAGCTCTCATTTAATTTGGAGTAGAGTTAGGGAAGATAATGTGGAAGTTCCAGCTTCCTACTAAATTTCATTGCCGAAATATATTTTATTGGTTGGAAAGAACATCCTTTACTAGCTGATCTTGTGCTTACTGGAGCTGTGAGTGCAGGGTTTATGCTGGGCGTCATGGCTCTTTGATTTGTATCTATTCCAGCTTTGCTATAAAGTAAAGTGGGCTTGAAACTCCTGGGTCATTAGGCTTTCTCAAACTAGCATAAAAAAAGATTTTACCCTCTGTTGACAGCACTATTTTTTACTTCTTGTAGTCCATGTTGGTATTATGATATAGAAAGGCAAGCTTGTTTTTTTGTGGAATTCAAGCACTGCCTTGAATAAGGATGGATTTTAACGCATACTTAGCTGTGCACCTTGACACATGCTTGAATTAAGCTTGTGATTTAGAATTATAGATATATATATGGGTCCATTAGGCAGGTGAAGTTGCTTGTAAAATACATAATTTATAAGTAGGTTAAAATACACTGTAATAAATAAAGAGTGGAAAAACAATCTTAACTTTAAAGTAATTGTAAACTGAATGTGGTACTCGTATGTAGACACTTAGGAACTGTAAGTTAAGGAACTGGTCCGTGATCTTGCCAGTCAGTCTCACCTCTGTGCCTGGAAAGATCATGGAGCAGATCCTCCTGGAAACTATGCTAAATCACATGGAAAATAAGGAGGTAATTGGTGACAGCCAACATGGCTTCATTAAGGGCAAATCGTGCCTGGCATTTGTGGCTTTCTATGAAGGTGTTACAGCGTAGGTGGCTAAGGGAAGAGCAACTGATATCACAGCATTTGACTGTTCTACACAATATCCTGGTCTTTAAATTTGAGAGACATAGATTTGATGGATGGACCACTTGGTGTATAAGGACTTGACTGGATAGTAACACTTGAAGACTTGTGGCCAAGAACTCAACATCCAAGTGGCGAGCAGCGATGAGTGGTGTTCCTCAAGGATCAGCACTGGTCTGCACCTCTCCTGTGAAGAGAGGCTGAGAGAGTTGGGGTTGTTCAGCCTGGAGAAGGCTCCAGGGAGACCTTATAGCAGCCTTTAAGTACTTAAAAATGGCCTACACAAAAGGTGGAGACGGACTCTTTATCAGGGAGTGTAGCAATAGGATGAGGGGTAAACTGAAAGAGGGGAGATTTAGGTTAGATATTAGGAAGAAATTCTTTACAGTGAGGGTAGTGAGACACTGAAATAGGTTTCCCAGAGAAGCTGTGGATGCCCCATTCCTGCAAGTGTTCAAGGCCAGGCTGGATGGGGCTTGGAGCAACCTGGTCTGGTGGGAGGTGTCCCTGCCCATGGCAGGGGGGTTGGAACTCGATTATCTTTAAGGTCCCTTCCAACTCTAACCATTGTATGAAATATATAAGCAATGTTTTTCTTCTCAGCTTTCAGTTAAAATTAAAGACCTTGTCTCAGTCTTGATTATTTTTAAACTGCAGATTAATGAGCTGAAACAGGGAGAAACAGTTGCAGAGCAACCAAAAATCTCACTGTGATGTAAAGCAAATAAAACCTCACTTTGTGACAACTTGAACACCATACCCATTGAGTTTACTCTTTGACACTTTGGGAAAAGTTTGTGTGCCCCAAAACTCCTTTGTTTTTGTTTTTTTACTCTAACATGAATTTGTCAGTTGGTGAGAGAGATTACAACCTGATTAGGTGCATCTTTATTCTCAGTCACAACAGCACAATATCTGTAATTTTTTGAAATTCATATGCTGGTGTACACTGAAGAGCCCTATTAAAAGTGCCATTTACTATTATTTATTTATGCTATAAACTTTGTCTTGGACAAGGAGAGTTTTATACAAGGCATATTCTTTATACAAGAAACATTTTAGGATTTTGGAGGTTTTTTTCTCCCCCTTTGGGACCTGGAGGGAAGGGCTATGGATTGGAGTTCCAGCATGTATTTTGTTGCGTCTCTGCCCTGATGGTCCACAGCATGGGGTTTGCAGAACTTGCTCTCCTCTACAGTATTTGCCCTATTCATTATAGTAGTAACCCACTGGTACCTTCAAGTGAATTCCCTTGGTACTCTGGAAGATTACTTTAGATCTTGCTGGCAGGACAATGTTGCACTCTGTTGGCAGTCCCAATAGGCCCAATTACACGTAGTTTAGAAGTTGAGGGTATTGTGCTCTGTCTTGAACAGTATTTTCCTGTAGGCTTTTTTTTTCAAGCCACAACTGAAGTGTGTGTTGTTTCTAAAAAACAATTTCCAACTGTTCATATTTGCGAATTAAAAAAAAAAAAAAGGTGAGAGACAAGTGCTTACAAGATTCCTTTCTTGGTCACACTTAACAGTCATTTGCAGACACTGTTTTGCAATGACCTGAGTGGACAGCTGGAAGGCCAGAGATTGAATTTTCAAAAGCATGATGTTGGATAACAGGTATGAAAATTACAGCTGATGGAACTGAGTAGCTTTTGAAATTGTATTTGAGGTTCTTTTGACAGGTTTGCCTTTAATCTTTCAACAAGGCTGATACCGCGAGTATAGTTCAGTGTGGCTGAGACTTGGTTTTAAATACAGTTATTTAATTTTATCAGGCTGTCCTGGGGAACTTTGTAGTTCTTGGCTTCACAAAGCATGATGATCTGCTGAAGAACGACTGTTTTGTAAATGAAAAGGCAAAAGTGGCTGTAGTCCTGTTTGTCTGTCTAGTCTCCTTTAAATCTTCAGTCCTGTGGGTAACACATTATCGGACAGATTCCAGTTTCCTGTTTATATAGGGTCTGGCTTTGATGCGAGTTCAACAGATTAAGAAGCAGAAGCAGAGTTCCTGTTTTAGTAATTTCTCATTAAGATGTATATAAGTCCAATGACACTGTGCTGACAATTATTTAAAACATTAGACTGGCGAGCACATATTTTTACATCAGCACCAAAGATTTAAAGGCGTACCACCTCAGCAGCACCCCCACAACTTCAGCTTTGATCAAAGCGACAGATTAGAAAGAAATTTTTCACGTTGTTTTACACACGTTTTAAACTAAGGAAGAGCATTCCGAAAGGCCAATTTGTCTATACAAGAGAATTTAAGTAAATAATCCCTACATTAAATTAAATCCCACTGTTTTGTCTGAAATTACTTTATCAAATGGAATTATCTGGAAACTGTCAATAGGCTTTTCTGATAATTTGTTAGTTGCATTTCATGTTAAAAAGTCATGCTTTGCTTGCAGTTTCAAAGTCTTTAGCAAAGTTTCTTGCCATTATCATTTACTATGACTTTGTCTGGTAAATTATAGTTCTCCTCAGTACAGAGCTCCTCCTCCCAGGGACTTGGATACAGTAACCTGTTGCCCTGACTCTTGCCATCGTGCTAATGATTTGTTTGGCAGCCCAGCATTTTTGTTTTGATGTGGAATTCTGATATTCCTTGTGCAAAGTAATGTTCTGTCCATGTGTCGCTTCGTACAGCAGTACACCTCCACCATCAGGGTCTGCAAACCACACATTCTTCTTGATCTAAGACAGAAAATAGAAAAACACTTTTGTGTCAAAAATAAGATTAAAAGAAAGCATTTGAATATAATTCTTTGTGTTTGTAAATAAACTTATGTGGTAAGTGTTAAGCCTACTGCCACAAAAGAAGTTTAGTAATTCAGAATAAACTTGTGACGAACTGTACAAGGAGATGAACTCTACATGAAGTCCCAGCTACTTGGAAGTGAACACAGGGAGGTCAGGACACTTTTTTCCCTTGGTCTGTGTCTTCTCTTGGAAAAAGGTTTGCAATGATCTTCCCCCACATTATCTTCTCCTGAGTTAGCTTTCCAAATTGATTAGTAATAATAAAGTGCGTATTGTAATAGGGTTTGTCTGTGGTAAGTATCCATCTTGGGTAACCCTGGAAAACCACCTTTTTTCCCCAGTAACACTGGCTGTAAAAATCAGAGCAATGCAAGGTGTTTAGGACGTTCTTTTCAAGCTATGTTTTGTGTTAGCAAGTTTGCTAGTCTTATAGTTTAATTGCTATGTGAACTTAACATACCATTTTCTCTTTGTGAGTTGTCAATGTGTTACAAACCCATTTTATTTTCTATTTGCCTTCTTTGGGAGTTTCATCAAGAAATCATAAATATGCCTATGCATATGAATTCCATTATATGCAATATAATTCCAGTAACAGTATCTGTGATAACTGTAGCATGATGCCAATAACAGAAAGCTTATACTTACAGCTATTTGAATAATCACTTCACTGCCTATTTACATTTGAAGTATAGAACTGGCTAGATTTAATTTCTTCTCTGGTGTGTGTTTATCCTGCTACTGACTTTTTCTTCCTTTCTGCTACTTATGGTTGTGTAATTTACATTTACTTAATGATCCAGAATGTTTAGAAAATAGAAAAAGCATCATCTGCTATAAAAGTACTCCCATCAGAAAAGCGTTAGTTGTCAAATGTTAAAACTAAATAAGATCCAATTGGGCATAATTAAACCAGGGGTTGCACTTAATAAGGTACATACGTGTATATTGGGACTGCTGATTTCAGAAGTGGGTTTGGTTATTCTTATATTTGTTTTGAAACTATTAGCTCTTGAAAAAAAGAACTTAAAATGAAGAGAGTTTATTAAGCTCAGCTCTTCTATCTTTAGTGAGACACCATGAGACTTCTTTCATGGAAGCAACCTTCTCCCTTCCTATCCCAGTACAATTAAGGTAATTTAGCTTTCTTTAGAAAGCTAAACATATTTTTTTTTTTAATCTTACTGCATGTACTTGTGGAACAATAGACCTTGAATAGGGTTTTTAGTAGGTATGAAAGCAGGCTCGCCTTATTAAATTCAGTTGAAATGTTATGTCCTTTTTAATAATCTTCACAACCAATGGAGTATCCACTATGTCTAAGGAATCTCTGATCACCTCAGATTACTGTGGTGTTCACGTGTTATCAATTGATAGGCCTGAGAAAACAATATATTGGTCAGTATAATTCCTAAGTTTATTATTGCTAAAATACCAGGATGTTTATTTTACCCTTCTTTTGGATGTCACATTACTAAGCCAACATGTAGAGAACTTGCAAAGTGACTGAAGAACCAAATGCTTCTCAAGACAAATCCTTATATCTTCTGTGCATTGCAGGAGTATACTCATGGGGGTATATTCCTTAGAGGGGCTTTAAATTGTATAAGGGAGCCTAATAGGATTTAAAAGCTGTAAAGCTGGCTAGCATAGTTTATAGCCTACTTGGATGGGCATGGTCTATATTTTTTTCAGGCCGAGGTCAATGGTATAATTGATGCTGTAAAAACTGCTTGTGAATAATTGCGAAATATACCTGCTGACTGAGACAAGACACTTTTAACAAACATTTGTGTTTGTAAAGTAAATTTTTAGAGCGGGGGCAGAAAAGTGGAAGTCAACTTTTGCCAGAGCTAGACCATAGCTCTTGAGTTTGAGTTTGTGGTGCTTTTTTCATTTTTTTTTTTCCTTAAATTGCTTTCTTCACTTTTTCGATAATTTGTTTTCCTGAGAACTATAGCTGGTGATGAAAAGAGGGTGTTTGCTTTCCTGGATTGCTTGGGCTAATGTCTCTGGGTGTAAAATGGAATTTCTTTTTCTGAAGTGAATTGTACAAAAATTTCTACTTGCAACCACTTACTGCCGTAGTCATGAGGCCACTTAACACATGTCATGAGACCACTTAACACGGTCTGTGGCCAACTGCTTTGGAAAGGACTGGAAATGCCACGAGTCAATTATTGCGACGTATAAATGACATATTGAGACAAGACCATACCTGCGTTCCGTGAGCGTAATGAGGTCAGGGCTTGCATTTTCAAACCCTGTGGTTACCTTGCTTAATTACCGGTTGCCTGTCTTCTGCAAGAGGAGCCGTGGGGCTCAGCTGGTCCTCATGGGATGCCTGCAGCTGCCTGGCAGCAGGTATTGCCAGCACGTTGCTGCCAGTGTTTAGAAATTGTACTGCCACTTGGGACTGGGGAAAATGAGTCTCCGGTTACGTATCTGAACGCCGCAGCCATTTAACCCTGCTTCTTAGGTCCTCCCTATCCTCTTAACACAAGTGCACATTGAATTTCAGTCAGCCAAGAAATGCAGATCCGTGAGGCTGGGCCCATGCCAAGGCTCCTTTGGCATGCTCTAGGGTCGGGCGGTTACAGGGATGCCCTCAAGTGACTGGGAACGGCTGAAATGGTAAACTTTGCACGCCTTGGTTAAATATAGTCAGCGTACAAGTAAAGTTTATATCTTGTTTGATTTATTCTAATATTTATTTCCACTGGGACAAACTTTTAGTTCTGCTTTCAATCCTACATAGTAGAGATGGGGTGTGTCTGAAGATATAGGTGCATGAGTCTGCTGTGTAACTGGCAGTGTCTTTGTTGATGCTCTCCAAACAAACTGCTCTCCAGAAAACAGAAAATTTTAAGCTTTGCTCATATTTGTTCTTCTTTCTGTTCTGGGTGTGATGTTGGAAGCAAAGCTGAATCTGTACGATGAGACAGAGTGACTCTGAAGCCCTTCATGGAGGAGCTGCATGGATAGGCCACCACAGCTGCTGGGAGACCTGCCTTTTGCAGTTCAGGGTGATGTCTGCATCCCAACACAGTCTCCATGGAGAGTCTCCAATATTACTTTCTTCTCCCTAGGACCTGTGAGAGACTTCCTAAAGAGAAGGTGGCAGTTACCAGACTGATGTGCTCTCTCAGTCCTAATCAGAGGAGGTTACTATGGCTGCCTTTCCCTTACCAGAGGTGAATTTCTGCTCCTACCTCATGGCCACGTACCATGTCTGCTGTGCTCCTGCTTTTCATGCAGCATTTAAACATCATGCATGTAAAAAACCTTGAAGATGACTAGATAGACAGTGTAGAGCATTGAATACATGGGAATGGAGCAGCCAGCAGCTAGGAACTGTAACTGTGTCAGCACCAGGACTTAAACTGGCTGCTCCAGGTCTCCCTAGCTGCTGTTGCCTGAATGGATTTAGCAGCATGTAACGCAAGTTCTTCCTGCACCCATCAGGCATTGTGTCTGGAACACAACAATAGACAAATAAATAAAATGCAATTAAAAAAGTTCAACCACAACAACCTACTGCCTCTGTTTTTAACAGGAAGATAGCAAAAGCTTGCAATGATGCTTTTCTAGTTGGCTGTTGCAGTTACTCAAGAAGAGTTTCAAGAAATTGCAATTTTATTGTTTCAGGCAGGAAAGGAAAAAACCCAAACCAAGCAGTCCAAATAAACTGCTCATAGAAGAAGGAAAATATAAATAGAAGTTTAAAATAGCATTTTAAAAAGAGAAAAGCAAATCCTAAGGCTTATCATTGCCTTGCAAAATATCTCAAGGCACAGCTAAGGCCCTTTTTCCCCACATAGGCCTCTTTCCAAGTAGAGAGGGCCAGAGTGGCAGGCAGACACTATTCCATTACTTTGGAGAACGTTTAGTCCTTGGTTTTTTATGCATCATGGGCAGCTTTAGTTTTAATCTTCAAGCTATTATATATTTAATTGGTATTTTAGAAATATATATGACAAATAGGAGATGTTTTATTGGTGATAGTTACTGGAGTTTGTTACTGTGCAAAGGGTAAAGATACAGTTTTGCTTACTATTAAATATTCAAAGCCTGAGTTACATGGCATAGTTGGGATATAAAGCAGGGCTTTTTTTTTTTTTTTTTAATCTTTGCTGGCTTTTACTGTAGGCCAGTGAAAGAACTTGGCAGTGTTTGTTTATCGTTTCTGGATTATGTCAAAACTTCCTAATGCACATGTTTTCCAGATGCTAAAATGAAGGCGCCTAGGGTTTGGGGTTTTTATTTTTATCCAGCTGTGATGGCCTTGGAAGTAGAGAGATTCAATCAATAAGTTACATTTTCTTGTTTTTTGTTTTTTTTTTATCAATATAGCTATAAGAGTATAACATAGAGAAAAGAACTGCAACTGTGTGAACTGCAGCTCATATGAGAAATTATTGTCACATCTCTTAATGCCAAGTGCACTGGGCTGAAATAAACAGAGCTGGAATGAAATAGAAATTAAGTGGGGGGGGGGGAAGTTGACTCCCTGCCTTTAATCAGTAAGTGGTACAGTGACCTCTGCAAGTATCAAGTAAGCCATAAAAGAGCTCATGTTGAAACAACTGTTTTGAAAAATACAGGGAATTAAGATATCTGCATCTCTCAAGAGGCTGTTCATTTATAAGATGTATGCTTTGCTCTGCTGGAAGGCATATATGCTGTCTTCAGCTGAGTGTTATTCTGCTGCAAAATGTTTGTCCTGTTTGTCGTGAAAGTTTAATTTAGCAAGTTTTGACCGTGGACAAATGGATTCTGTGATTAAGCTTTGGGTTTGTCTTAGATACCAGTATTTTAAGTCCTAGACATAAAACTATGTAAAGCTCTCTAATGGCTCTTAAAAGAAACCACAAGCTGTTTCTTGAGTTGGTTATACAAGGAGTCTCTCCAAGGGACTTGGTCCTGCAGCCCTTGAAGTCAATAGCTGAGCTCCCAGAGATTTTTGCGGTGCAGGCACGGCGCGCTCTTGCCTTGCGCAGGAGCCAGCTGAAATCAGCCCTCCTGCTCCGTCAGACAGTTCAAAGCAAGCAAAGCTGTCATCATCGCTGGCAAGCCCGAGGGGTAAAGCGAGGACAGGACGAGGCTGCCAGAGCAGTTCCTGGCGCTGAACTCTCCCAGGTCGCTCCTCCGGCGCTCGCTGGGCCGGAGGCGCAGGCGGCGGCAGGGACGAGCTGCCGGGGCTCCAGCCGGTGGGCCTAGGGTGGTGGCGTCGGCCTTTCAAGCTCATGTGCTGCATGCCCTGGGTTGTGTTTTCAGGGATACACACTTACATGTGTGTATTTCCTCAGAACTTTTGGAAATGTGTAAGCGTTGGGGTCTGCAAAGACCCCCGTGGGACTGCTGCTGGCCAAAGAGCGCTGGTGTGTGCGGATGCAGGGACTGAAACTGACACCATTTCTCCGAGAGCTTGTACCCGTGTTTGAAGTGAAAAGCTCAGGGGCATGCTCTGTGCTCACACACCGGCTCAAAAGAAGCCCTGCTGAAAATATACCTTTGCTACAGTAGCACAGAGTGACTAAAAACCCAGCACATACATTTTCAGTTAAATATAATCTTTCTATTTCTAGCCCACGTATTGTTCAAAGGAAGCTTATCGTATGGAGAGTCCTATTATTCAACCGATTGCACTAAAGGTTGATATAAACCTCTAAGTTTACTGAGGCACTGGAACAGGTTGCCTAGAGAAGCTGTGGATGCCCCATCCCTGGAGGGGTTCAAGGCCAGGCTGGATGGGGCTTTGAGCAACCTGGTCTGGTGGGAGGTGTCCCTGCCCATGGCATGGGGGTTGGAACTCGATTATCTTTAAGGTCTCTTCCAACTCTAACTGTTTTATGAAGTCAAAGTAGTTACTCTCCTCCATTGTGTCTGTGCTGTTTGATTACGTTTGTGAAAATAAGTGTGTTTGTGCACAAGCATGCATGGGTCTATGTGATCTTATGGCCCACTTTAACATCTTGAAGCATTCACATGTGGTCCCATTATAGGTAGACTCGCTCAGAATGTGCTTTTTTCTTTGGCAGTGTCATGTAGCAGTGCCTTGATTAATACTATTACTCTAAGGAATATAATAAAAAAATCCAACGGAGCAAGAAAATCACTGTTACAATAAAAGCCATAGAAGTGAACATGCTTATTAACACGCCTCTCAATTGCACAGAGACTAGGAGACAGGGAGTGCGTTCTTCTCTTCCACGTTGCTCTGCATATTTTGTCATTATATTGCAGAGCTGTCGCGACTGCTGTCTCCTGGTTATGATGTTCAAATCCCAGTTGATGATTAATAGCTTTGGCTCAGACAATGGTAAAAGGCCGGTGCTTCAGCTGCATACGTTTTCTCACTGCTCTGGCAGCAGTCATATGCATCGCAATGTGGAGGTGGAAGGGAGCTGAGAGAGAAGAATTGAGGATTTGTGGATAAAGTCCATTCAGTGTCCTCAGGTAAAGAGGGAGAGTTGACAAGGTGCAGAATTTCACCAGCTTTTTCTGGAAATTGTACCTTTGCCAGTGTCCCTGGGCTGAGCGTGTAGGGTCATGCAAAAGCTTGTAGGGAAGGCAGCAGGTATGCTTCATGGCAATGACAAAGCTAAATCTGGAAAACTACTGATGTATGGTCAAGATACATAAATGTAATCATGAGTAGAAAATAAATGAACAATTAATGGAGGCATTACAGAATCCCTGATGTTCCTCATTCTGTTTTCCAGGACTGCTCTGGCTATCCCTTCTTTCTTTTATCATCACCTGTACATTCACTTTTCCTTTTGGTATCTTCTGCTCTACCCTCCCATCCACCCATCCCTTCACAAGTTCCCTTTTCTCTCAGTTCCAGTGCCTCTCACCTGGCTGTTTGGGCTCCTCTCAAACATAGGTATTTCAAAAGTTTTGGTGCACAGGTGATTGCCCCAAACAAGCCCAATGCACTCAGAAAATTAGTTTGGAGAACCTGTGTATGTGCTGGTGTGAAGTGTGGTGTATACTGGTGAGCGTGCAACACCTGGTGCTTGTATTATTTATTATGTAAATTCGTCCATCTGTGGAAAATACAACATCAGCTTCTTTCAGACTGGGATGCTGAGCGAGCTGGCTGTTTGTGAACAATACCCTTATGAGTCGTACCCTTCCCCTTTGTCACTGAGGATGTTTGCTCAGATTTTAAGTATTGTGTGGGGGTTTTTTTTGTTGTTTTGGTTTTGGCAGAGGCCGAAAGCTGGGAGCAGGAAGCGGCTGCGCCCTGACGGCTGTCGTTTCCCCTGCTCTCCCGTGTCCGTGTCCTGCCAGCTGCTCTCTGCCAGCCACATCACCCGGGCATGCCGCTCCATCAGGGCTGGCAAACTTTCTGGGGCTACCCACTCTTCGCAAGCAATAAGGTCATCCTGGGAAAAAAATAATTATTATTATTAATAATAATAAACTTAAAAAAAAAAATAATCATAGGATCTTTCACAATCCTCTGCTCGGATCAGGGTACGTGTGTTCTCCCACTGAGTCAGTAAATGATGACGGGCCGGGAACGTCTCGAGTGGCTGATGGGGAGCTGGGCAGACCTCTGGTGCAGAAGCTGCTTTTCCAGCAGGATGTGGAGGAGATCCTGGTGTAGACAGATGGCTGGCTGCCCGGTTTGCAATGTGTCTTCTCAGGCCTCTGTCTGAATGCCTCCCCCCGGCTCTCCCCTCTATAAAAGCTTTCGTTACGTTTTGTCACTTGATGCATTAGTTTGTTTTCGTGCACTGGAACCCCACATACATTTAGCAGTCTCTTTCTGCTTGTTTGATGGGGCTCTGCTGTGTTTGGAAATGAATTAAAGCATCTGAAAGGCTTGGCAGTTTCATTAAAGAAGGACAGTCCAACCCAAATTAGTGTAACTCACTTAAAATTGAAGTAAAATGTTTTAAGGAGAGTGATCTGATAAATATTGGCTTAAACTAATTGGATCTTCAATAGACAAATTACTGCATTTTTCTCATTACTTATTGCTTTCACGTTGTATGGGAGAGTGCAGTTCCCAGCTATGGAGCTGAGGAGGCAGAGGGAAATCACTGGATGAAGATGCTTTCTGGGTCTTTGGCTGCCTTGAAGCCCTGGGGGCCTCAGGGTCAGGGAAACTGGGTGGTTTGGGGGTGCTGGGCAGCTCAGCCTTACCCCCCGGCTGCTGGGCTCACTGCTGTGAAAGGGGATTGCTATTTTCCAGAGCGCTCACACAGGTTTGCTCATCCTCGTGCTCACAGCATGGGTGAAATAATCATCAGGCAGCCACTGACCTCTCTAGAAGAAGGCATTCACCAGGATAAGCACAGCATAAAGCCTCTCATGCTGCATGTAGGGTAAGCTTTTTTTTTTTTTTTTTTTTAAATAATCAGAAGAAATACTTATTTCCAGTTAAGAGGGTCAGGAAACAGGGCATGTCCTTTCAAAGTCAACTTCTGTATTCCAATAAGCTATTAATTGTGACTAAATAGGACTTAAAAGAACTTAAATAAGTATGCAGTTATGATTTGGTGTGGGTTTTGGTTTGTTTGGGTTTTTTGTAAAGTATTATTATCCCCAATAGAAAAGGAAAATAAGCAGGGATTTTTAAAACCTTACCTAATGTTGGGAGCACCATCATTTGATTCTTTCCAAAACATATTTTCTGAAAAAAACTGGTTTGCACTGATTTGATTCCTGGTGCTGTTCAAGACTTCCCCTTTTGTGATTGCCAAAGCGGATGTCCTATGGAGACAGGAGCTGCTCCTCAAAACTGTTTTCAGTAAGGCACAAGAGCATGTGTCCTGAGAGGTGGTGCAGAGAAATGAAACAACTCCTTGGTCATTAGTACTGAAAAGTTTATATGAGCCACAGTAGTAACAGCATATTTTAGTGTCTGTGCAGTATGAAATGGCATGTGGATGCAATTAAATACTATTGAGAGTCGCAATGGTGTATATGCAAATAATATCATGGTATTCTTCCATATAAATTCCCACATAAGGAAAAGTTGAGGTAGAAAATGGAGTGGTGCTGTAAAGAGTTACTGAGCCATTTATTATCCTAATGCAAAATGCCCTCCTTAGAGAGGTTTGTCGTTCAGATGTTTGTTCTGTTGGTTTAGGAGACTCCGTGGTCGACAGCATGGCTGAGGAATGGAGGTATGTATATTTTTTCAGGGCAGACTTGGTGTGTATGATATGCAAGCTTGACCAGCCAAAGTCCAGTACCCTGACAGAAAACAGTTTCAGTCAGTGCACTGCATTTCCATGTGATTATGCTGGTGTGCCTATTTTTTTGTTACCTTTTGAATAGATAATTTAAAATTGCTCTCTGTAGGGATGTTCTCTGTGTCTGTCTGCCTATCAATCTTTCTATCTGAATGCAAAAGTATTTGATTAGTGTATTTAAAGTAATAAAGATGTCAACAGTAGTGTCACATTGATTGATGCTAATTATAAGTCTTTAATGTCTCCTCCAGTTTGGCCACTCTCCTTGCAGATTGTGATTTTATGGTTAAAATAATGCCCTGCTGTCCACAGACTCGGTCATAAATTTTGGTGTATCTTTCTTTAATGACTGCGCATGCAGTGGTATAATCCCAATAACATACATTATCTTTGGTAAAAGGAAGGCAGTGACTTTCGTAGAGGTGATGGATGGATGGATTTATAAGGACTAACTAACAGACTGGCTGGGATCACACCAGAGGCGAGGCTGATTGTTCTGCCTGCTCATTGCCATAAGCAGAAACATTAGGCAGGCAGTCTTGGATAACTGATGATTTTCATTCAATCTCTCTCTTTCCACTCCATGCCATTAGTAAAAGTTAAAGAAAATGCTGAGGTGTGAATCAAAGTCTCCTATCAAAAGGCTAGCTGCTTAGCAAGATGCAAAAGATCTTCTGTAGGCGTCTGTCAGCTATATTGAGCAAAAAGCAGATTCTTGCTTTGTGGGCATTGTCTTTAAAACGTGTAACAAATGGGCAATGACTACACGCTCACCTTACAAAAGTGCATTGCTGCCATGAGAAAAATGCTACAGTTCTGAGAGAACTCTGACCATTTCTGGGGGAGTTCAATCTCTTTACATGTATGTGAAAGTGAAATTTCAGGGGACCACGCAGGGGTGCCCACGTATTCCCTTTATATTCCTTTATCAGGGAATAGTGATAGGACGAGGGGTAATGGTTTTAAATTGAAAGAGGGGAGATAACTGAAAGATACTAGAAAGTATCACTCTTTCCTGTGAGGATGGTGAGACACTGGAACAGGTTGCCCA
>BJBW01000047.1:72351-167482 GCA_004320125.1 Scolopax mira
TAAGACAGTTTTAACAAACCATCAAGTCACATATTAAATATAAAAAATGCCGTGCACCAGAAATTGTATTCAACATTAGGTTACTTTTCAGAAAGTCTCTTTAATTGGAATTATTCCAAATAAATGAATGTGTGAATAATCTGATCATAATGCCTTGGGTAATTATAAGTAGCAGAAACATGGAGTTAATGAAACAAAACCAAAATCTGAGCTCTGTGTGTGTGCATATAAAGCATAAAAAACAGGACACCAGAGGAGTTTGAAATATATGTCTGTGTTGAAAATATTGTCAGTTGTGCACATTCCTTTGAAAAATCATGTTAATCATTTTCTGATGATCTCCTCTGAGGTTTCTATTGTTGCAACAACTTACACCTCCTACCTTGAAGTTGCTTACCTACAAAAGATTGTGTTGTATTGTTCAACATTCTTGCGCCATGACCTCTCCTGTGAGCTATGAAAGATCTATTATGCTGAGTTTCATGCTCTAGGGTGGCTAAGCGAGTGCTGATTTACTGGTAGCATATGCAGGCAATAATTTTTATTCTTTTCCCAGCAAAAGACCCAGAATCCTGCCTCCGTTTGCAGCTGTGAGACGCCTGCGCCGCTTGGTGTATTCCTGACCTTGAAGTTCTGGCCGGTCGTGGATTTGCTGTGTATTTTGTGATGGCATTGCAACTCTCTGTTTTTCTGAAAATGGCCAGAGGATCCAGGGTATAGAGCAACACATCTTGATTCCCATGAAGGGAGTGACTTGATTCCCAGCCTTCACCTCCCGCCAGGCCCATAAAGATCAGTTCTCCTCCAGCAAATGTGTTTCAGTTCCGATTTCAAACCAAAAGTAGGAGGAATTATATTATATTTCTTAAAAGACCGGCAGTTGGCACATTCCTTTCATTGCAATACAGTAGGGAATACAAATGTTTTACAAATTAAAATAAGCCTTACATGATTTTTTTTTTCTTTTTTTTTTTTTTTTCCCTGTGATCCATTAACATGGAAACAAATTGTGTAACAGAGCACCGTCAGCCGGGAGCAGTGTTATTGTGGCTCCCACATTCATGCTTTTCCTGCATCCGTGGGTGTGTGTGCCTGTACCCTCCCAAATACTGAATGTGTGTACAAGACACAAGCACAATTTACACGAATATAATCCCAGTTGCCTCCGGGAAGTGCCGAAGCCTGTGCCTCTGGATGGATGGTGCTGGTTTGTGTATGATGAAAAGCAACTTGTCATAAAAATTGGTGCAGTTGTGGCACGTAGCACAACCACTGCGTTAGTGCCGTCAGCCCCTTCACCACCAGCAACGACCAAAAAAATCGCAATACTTCGTAGTACAAAGGTAACAAAAGGGATAGTGCGGTGAAGAGTAGGGCGTACCTAGATGGATGGGTTTCATAACCACTCCTGCCCTTTTTGTAGTCCATAGCAATGTAAAATGAAATGCATGATAGGCTGTTTAAGAGGGAGAGATATATTTTATATTATCGTTAATTCTTCCCTCCTGCTCCTAGGCCACACCTACTTCAAAAGTGAATCCAGACTCGGATCTTGACAGAGATCACGACCCTGTTGAAACCAATGGCTGTTTTATCCTGGAATTCAGTGGAGCCAAGCTTTCATCTCTGGTATTTTCCCCTGAACATGTCTTTTTTTGTGCTCTTGCACCAAAGTGTGGTGTTTCTATTTCTACTTTTTTTTTTTTTCTTTTCCTCTGTTCCTCTGAAAATGCTTTGAAAGCTTACTCTTTTTTTTGAGCTGTAGGTTTGCTCTTGAGTCTGAGAATACGCGAGGAAATATCACTTCACTGCTGAGTAGATAAGGTTGAGTTGCAGTTAGTCTCCGTAGTTATGTTTCTCCTTATACTTCTCCTTTCATCATAAAATGTCTTTAGTTTTGGTGAAACGGAACGAGTAGTGAAAAAAACAAATATGCCAAAGAGAATCCGGTCTCTAACAGGCTGCAGAAACTCAGGTAATGAGATGGCTTGTGTCTTGACCTACAAAGCTGGGGCTCATAGAAACGTAGAGGGAAGCAGAACAAAACAATCTTTAAAAAGAAATGCTTTCTAGCTCTCTTGTCAACTTACAGTGTTAGCAACGTTGAAGTTAATGGTTGATTCCTTTTCCTTTTTTTTTTTTTTTGACAAGTCAGTGTTGCATAAACAGTAGTGACACCAATATTCAATGAAGTTATTAATTTTGGAGGTAAGTATACCACAGCTGTGTCTCGGTTTGCCATATTTTCTTTGTTATACACAGACATAGTTGTTAGACTTTTCTGAGGTCAACATTTTTGGATATTTCAAGGTTGGGGACATTTGAAAGAAAAACAGTAAGTAGAGGACATTGGTGGTAGATTTTCTATCTGTAATACAATATCTGTATCCTTCAGGAAACATGTGGAATGGAAGGGGTGATGCATTGTGCCACATACCTGGTTTGGTTATGGTTGAAACAAATGGCTGATGAATCTCAGTTTAAATCTCCCATTTGTGACCTCTGATGATGGCGATATATTCTAGCTCTCACCTGCTAAAATTGCCAGTGAAGTCATCTCCAGCAGCTCTTCATATTACTCCTTTGAAACTCAAACCTACAATTGTTTACAGCTTACAATTGAGACCACAAATTCTGTTTTTCCCTCCTACCTCACCCCTTCCAAAAGTTGGTAAGATTATGGCCCTTCGTGAGTTTTATGGATACCTGATTTTCATAAAGGAGCAGAAATTCCAGTGCCCTGTTTGCTCTGTCACAGCCAGTTGGTCTTGTTTCCATCAAGTGTTGGCTGTGAACAGCCAGGAAGTCACATGCTTGTCTCCACTTTGATTTCTTCGCCTTATGCTCACTGTTCTCCACATTTTTGTGGTTGTGAAGAGATACTTGCAAATGTCAAAAATAGTCTCCTCTGGTGTATTTGTAGGGTCAGATTCACATTTGATATGAGTTTAGGTGAACATGAGACGCAAAGATTAAACACTGCCTCTGTTTCCCCTTGTTTTATGAGAGCAATCTCACTTTAGAAGAAGCAAGTGAATGGCAAGCCAAGGAGCCCGAGCAGACAGATGATGTTTGGTTTCACAAACCAGGTATTCACATTATGCTGTGTTTTGAAGTGGCAGGACAGGGAACTAGCGCCATGCAGATCAACTGGGTTGTGTGTTTTCAAACAGTGTAGATCATCCGAAATCAGAGCCATGAGACCGAGTGAAAGCCTGGCACTGATGGAGCAGTCAGAGAGCGGGGCTGACTGGGGCACAGTGCCTGTTTGCATTGCTCTCTGAAGGGATTCTCCAAAATTTCAACTGCTGCCAACAGCTGGTTGCCTTCTTTGCTCAGCCCAACAGATGCTGTTTTCAGGTTGGTTGTGATTGTAAGAAGGGGTAATACCCTTTACTTAAACCATCTCTCTCCCATAAACCTCGGCTTCTCTATCGCCTTAGGTAGTCCTGGCTGCCTCGTATTAGTATTGACTTTAATAGGAGTTCGGAGCATGCAAAAAAAAAAAATTAAAATTGGAAAGCGGCCAGAATTTTGGAACAGCAGCGTTCTGTAGTTGGAGATTTCTAGATGGGTTGTTTATTTCTGTTGCAGAGAAACTTAGAAGAAATGCAAGGCAGTGAAGTTTGGGCTGTACTCCAGCTCTGCATAATGATGCAGACCAACAAAATCAGTTAAAACTCTAGGCTTGCTGCAGTCGCTTGCTAAAAACACTGCAGATCACATCAGGAGGAGAACATAACAGGAAAAAAAAAAAAAGCAGCAGTTTTCTCGGGGAGAAAAATCTTTTTAATAAATATAGTTGTATGTGTTTTGTTTTGCCCTTGATGAGTCAGCTCAGAATGCTCCTGTGTACATTTATGATGTATGCAATAGGAGCTCAGCATGTATTCACTGATCTTTATTTTGTATTATCCAAACGTTATTTTGTATGCCAAACATTATATTGTAGGCTGAAAAATGGTCACAAGGAATCATAACATTGAACATACAACTTCCCCTGAAAACTATTTGTATTTTAAGACATTATGTCAGCATACTTTGGTATACAAGGCAGATCTGAAAAACTTTAGGAGAAAATGACATCATCTGATGTTAATTCACGAGGAACTGATATATTATTGAAGAAAAAAAAAATCATTCCAGGTTGAATGAAAAGCACAGAGCATAGTCATAAATGCAATTCAATAATAAATGTCCCTGTGGAACACAGAAGTCCCACAAAAACAGTTTCTTGGTTATTTCCCAAAGTGAAAGGATAAAATTTTTTTCAAATAGAATTCTGTTACTATTTGTAAAAGTTACGGGTTTATATGTAAAAGTTGTTATTTTTGTGGAAAGCATATATTTTTTGCCATACACTTCTATTGCTTTTTAAGCCAAAGTTGCATGGTCAGAATTTAGAAGCTGGAAGGTAATTCCCATACGAATGAGAAACTGGCGATAGAAGTGAAATGTGTTTTTGGGGTAGTTTTGTGGCAGCTTGCTTTATTCACAGAGCATGTGTGCAAGTTGCCTTCCCCGAACGTAGGCAAAAATCGTTAGATGCTCTACTTATTTTCTAGAAATACCTTAAATGCTCATAACGAAGAGCCGTGTTCCAAAGAAGCTCCATCTTTCCAATGTCCCCTTCCTCTTTGCTCTCATATGTCTTTTGCTTGCTTTGTCTGAAATTATCTTACTCCATGGGTCTACAACCAGGCAAAAAGGCAAAACCCCACTGTTCATCCACTAGATTCAGTTCTGCACGGGCCCCAAGGAGTTTACAGCTTGGGTTGTCACGCCTGTTGTGTGCAAATGTTTTTAAACATTTGGTTCTCCTTGGCGTTGAGCTGTAAGGCTTTTTTGAAGTCTGTGCTTATTTCTAGTTCTGGATGGTACCCACGCCTTCCTGATAGCCACTCGAATACAGATCATATTCAAGCACGCACATACACGTTTGTTTTAGAAGGGATGAAATGGCTTTTTGTACCTCCTTAATCCTACGTCAAAGGGTAGAAAATGCAGGTTTTTTTTTTCCTTGTGAGCTGGATGGACATCAGAGATTCTTTTCTTTCCTTGGGTCCTACAACCCTGCTTTGAAATATCTTTTAAAGAGATGAAAAGGGTGTAGTTGTAGCTTTAAAACCATGAACTTTGCATGTTACTGAAATAAGTGGTTCTCCTTTTTATTCTGGCATCCAGGTTGAGATAATACACAGAAGTAGAAAAAAAAAATAATATGGCTGTCCTCTATTTTATTGTCTCCTGACTTTCCCACCCCTTTTAATTTATTTTTGGGGTCTGGAAAGAAAAGCTTCCTGATGAGGCCCAGTGTATTGAGGTGTGAAATTGGAGGAGTTGCTCATTCTTACAGTCCAGACACTGTGCCCTTTCACAGGGTTAACATAAAAAGAAACATACTGGAAAACACACACCTAAGTCTGAAAAATTCCTTAAATTTGGGGTGTGTTGATACAAAGTGAAATATCTACAGTGTGGAAAGCATTAAACCTGATCCAGAAAAAATGCGAGGTGCCCCAGCCATTGAGATGTGAATCTCTTTAATCCGCACAAGCATTAGAAAAATCTGAAACATGTGAAAGTTCAAAAGCTGCAAAGCCATTACATGACTTCTTATTCATTTCTCAAATATTGTAACTTTCTATTGAACTGTGAAAAGGCTTTTTCTTGTATTTCTTTTTCTTTTCATAAGCAGTAGATCAGTCAGTAATATGTTATTGCACATTGTGAAGCTGAAAGTTAGTTTCGCTTGGTTATATCTACTTGGATATAAATTCTTGATTTATTTTAGAGGATTTATGTAGCATTTCGATAGTTGGTAACTTGTACCTTTTCAGCAGCTGCTGTTAGGGCGGGGGATAAGGGCAAGGCTGAGTTCAAGTTTTAATTTTTTTTTTAAGGTCAGTTTCACAGTAAGTGTAGAGGTCATTTTATGGACTAGCTCGAACTTTGCATGAGGGCTTTTTAACTGTCTGTGTGCTAATTAAAAAAACACAACCAATGACAAACTAAACCAAGCTAACAAAACCAAACCCAAAGCAACAGAAATTTTTTTTTTTTCCCAGCTTAACTTTACGGCTCTGAAACACACTGAGAGGACCTTCAAATTTGGTGAAAACTTACTTCAGAGAAAACAGTAAGTTTGTAAAGGGACAGACCCAGTTGGTCACAGAAATGCTCAGCCTGAGGATTTCCCACTCCCAGCATCCCTCTGAAGTGCACGTGTGCCTGACTCCAGGGGCCAGAGTCTCCGTGTCTGGCCCCAGCCTGTCCTTGTGCTGCCACAGTGGCCAAACCTCCTGCTGGGGCCTGGGCAGCCTGGCACATCTCTCTTTCCCTCTGTGGGAGTATTAATTTGTTCTGCATCTGCAATTGTAGTCTTTGGCTTATTTTTGATACCTTTGCCCTTGCTGTGGTCAGTTAAAGCAGCCCTCAAGTTTTCAAACAGTTGTCTCTCCCTGGGCTACAAGTCACGCTTCAGGCTGTTTGCTTAAATGAAGTTACTTGCTGAGATAAAGTTGCTGGGGAGGAGGAGTCCCATGTGTCTAATGGTTTTGTTCTAGGAGCCGCCAGGGCTGTAGTGTTACACTGACATGTCTGAAACAAAAACAGATCTTCATATATAGGGTAACAGGCTTTCTTGAGGGCAGGAAGAGTGGAAAGTTTCATGTTGTTTTGCCATTCGAAAACTGGCCACAAATTTTTGTCAGTGAAACTCCTGTGAGAAGATAATATGGTGACAAAAACCAGTCTGAGTTGTTTTTTAACATGGCATGCAACTGCACAATCTGACAAAGAGACTTTTTTGAGTCCTCCCCTCCCCACAACAAATGTCTTCCACGCTTAAAAAGACAGGGAGAGGCCTGTTTTCCACATGAAAATAGTTGGCAACCTGACTCGCCAAGAGATGTATCAGAAAAGCTGAGGTAATCCGCTAATTTCTGAGGTGGTGAAGCAGAAAAATGCAAGTAGTTCCTGGGCTAGAGATGGGGGTGACTGCAAGAGCAGAGGGGAACGTCAGTGGAGAGCTGCAGGATCTGTGGAGAAGACCACGTTCTCAAGCAATGCTCATAATTTAGAGTTATAAAACCTAAATAAAATAAATGGCTCAAATCTGTGCCAAGACCCAAAATGTTTAAAGGTAAACATTAGATAAGGATTAGCTGCAGTCATTCTGTCCTCTGCTGCCAAGGCTTTGCAGCACAACAAAGGGCTATTGATCAAAAAGGTCATGTAGAAGAGGGCAGGGTTTGAAGAAACTGAATTAAAAAAAAAAAGAAGGAAAAAAAAAAAAGAGCCCAAATGAGACAAATACAAAAATAGGAACTCAGAGACGAATTGAGTTCTGTACATCAGGCATTTCTCACATGCATTCTTTTATTTCTCAGCACAGATACAGTGATTATCTATAATTCTCTTGGTTTCCCTCTCCAGAGCTTGAAAATGGCAAGTAATCACACACGTGTCCCTCTAAATAAAATGGAAAAGGTAACAAAAGAAAACACGGTGCTATGCTTAGGTTTTTGACTTGATGTTCTACTTTACAGGTCTTGCAGGGACTCTTAAGGCTGCTCACACGTGATGGTAGCCACTGGCTACTGGCATATGACTCTAGCATTTAGGCCTTTGCATGGTAGCAGCAGCTGTCAAGGGATGTGCTATCAACAACCTGCTGTTACCCTGATCTTCACCAAAAAGGTTTCCCCCGTACCCTGCCCTGAGGTTGTGGGAAAGGGGAATAGCTCTTTGTAGCTGGGTTCGATCTGCAAGTTGTCAGCCTCTCATATCCTGAAAAATATTAATAAAGGGCAATTTACTCTTGTGGGGCTGCTGTAAAAAGATTCTAAAATACAGAGATTCTAGTGTCATCCTCAGACGACAATTTGTTAAGTGTGTTTGTGTTTTGGGGGCAAGTGGAAAAAGAGCATTCCCCTTGAATGACAAGTGCCAATCTCATAATGTCATATTACTATTACGGATGAATAAAGAAAAAGGCCCATCATGTTATATGTAAGTAAAAAGAAGCCTAACAAAGAAATACACTGTGTTGTTAGTGAGGGGAAGTATAGACTTGTGGTTAGGGCACAGGAGATGCTGGTTCAAATTTCTGGCTCTGCAAGAGACTTCCTCTGTGACCTTGGGCGACTCGCATCCTGCCACACTTCAAAACAGCAGGAGCACCCAGACTGGGAGAGAGATTTCCTGGAGAGATAGGTTCCCATTTAGGCAATGGAATGGGTGTCTAAGTGGCCAGAGATCTTCATGATGAGCAAAACGGTCTTTTGAAAGTCTACAGTAAAAGTAGGAACTACAGGAATTGGAGCTTTTTTTCTTTTTTTTTTTTTTCTCCTTTATTTTCTTCTCTCTTTCCTATGAAAGTCTGGCTCTAATGATGGTTATTGAGCATTTGAGAATCTGATCCTTGACCTCCCTTGGGATTCTTACTCTTAGTCATCTTAAGGCATGGTTTCCCAGCTGAAAATGGGGATAACAATGTGTCCTTTATCTTGATGTCTGCTAGTTTTGTCTGGTTAGATGCTGAGGCTTTGGGGGGAGAGACTACCTTCTACAATATGCAGGTATTTGACCCTAATCTTTCAGAGGTATTGGGAGAAATGGGGACTTTAGACATCAGCGTGATGAAAAGGAACATGTAAATGATGGTAAAAGAAGAGATTTTTGTATAAGTGATGAATTCATCTCAGTAGTATTAAAACTGGTTTTGCTTGAGAGAGAAGACATTTTGGGTCAGAGTCAGGATTCCTTCAAGACTTGAGAATGTTGAGATCCAGAGTTGTGGGTTAAACAGATCTCTACCCAAAGTTAGATTAGAGTCTGTGTTGAAAGTATGTTTTCAATTATATTCTGTTAGAAAAGTAATGCTGAAATTTATCTTAAGTTGTCACAGTGCTTCAAAGCATGGGCTTTTCCTCTCTCGAAGTCCTTGAACAAACGCAGGATGTGTTGAGGCAAAACTGTTTCCAATTAAGTTGATGCATTCTATTCTTTAATGTTTCAGGACCTTAAGTTAAAGAAAAATCCTGTAGCCAGAGTTCAGAAGGATGATGCAGATAAAGTTGCCTGGAAAGCAGTCATTTGCCTGAATTTTTGTGGCTGCACTGCATCAGGTCCTCAAGTAGCACAGGGTGACACATAGCCATGAACTTCACTGAAACTCTGCTGACTAACATGGACTGAGGATCCAGCTCTTCTCTGTGCCAGGTCACTGAATATCTAAGAGGGACTTGCAGCATTTGGGTTAAGGGAAATAAAAGTTTCTCCAGCAGATTTCTCTGTTGCTTGCATCTGATGTAATTTTTTGCTGTAGTAACTGTGCCTGGTTCAGCAGAACAAGTTTTTGAAGTTCCAAACATTTTTCCCTGCCTAACTGAAGCATTCCTGTTCGTAACCCATCATTTTGTTGAGTGTTATCCTGAAAACTTCTGTCGTGTTGAAGATAAAAACAGGATTAAGAGTAAGTAACAGGTTTTCAGGTAAATTTATGTACACACACAGCACGTTAATTGTTTGGGTTCCATTCTCCAGTTCAAGACAAATACTTGCATGTTTACATTTGATGCTCTTGTTTGTCAATTCTTGGAGCTGCTGCTGCAGGGACCCCTGAACAAACTGCCTCAGCAGTCTTCTGCATGGTCTTTCTGGTATGTGCCACCTCCATCCCTGCTCCCCCTGCACAAACACTTCCCTGCTGAACCCTTATGCCAGAACTTCATTTGAATCACTGATGCTGACTGCTTTGCAGTGCCTGGCCTGCTCAACTTTGGTTTCCTTCTTCTTGGAGCACATACTCAAACTGGCTTCAGCAAAGGTAATGATGATAAAAAGAAATCCTTGCATTTTTGTGATACTGAATAAGGAACAAAAATCATGTACCGTGGGAACAAATGGTTATTTTCTCATTTTGGCCATTATCCTGTTGCAAGAGTATGTGCGACTGGCACTCGGTGCTGAAGGAGTTTGGGATTTTTTAAACTTCACGAGAAAACTTTTTCTTTTTTCTTTTTTTTTCATTTTTAAGAGTGAGGTTTATTGTGGACAAAAATGTTACTGAAGGAATCCTGCTAACATTGTCCCCCTAGTTGGAAGAATTTTGTGCAGGTGTTCAGTAACGCATTAACACTCTGTAGGGAGCTATAAGGAAAAAAGTTTCATAAATTACTGAGTAGCTTTGCTGAAGATCAAAATGTGTCTTCAAATTCTCTTCATAATAAAAATCTTATTTGTGAGACCCTGGATAATCTTTTCACCATTAATGCAATCTTGTGTGTTATGTATGGAACCGTGTAGTGACAGGGGTTTCAGAAGAGAAAAACTTGGATTTCAGTTTCCTAGATAGTTTTGGTTTGTTTAATAACTGTGTTAAACAATTAGGTGAAAAAAAAAAAAAAAGTTGAAATACTGAGTTTGGTTATGGAACCAAATTATCCAGTTGGCTGGTAACTGTGAACCTACTTTTACTTGGTTCTCTTAAAACTAGGTACAAATTACTTTGGTACTTTTAAAAGATCACTTTGAAATCTGACCCATGAAAATATAAGACACTGTCTAACGTAGTAATTCAGAGCAGTGTCCTTATTTAGGCTTTTTTCCTTGAAAAGTCATGTCAAACCTCCTTCCATCTAAATTTTTCAAAGATTTTGATTGCAAGATGTTTTAAGTAAACTTCCTGGACTCAGAAGATTCTGGAATTCTGACATATTTTAATTTATGCACCATGGGATAATTATTCTATGTCAGGATGATATTTGGTTGGATTATCCATGACAAGTATGCTGTTTCCTTTGATTGTGTTTGTAACCTTCGCAGTATGTTCTTTTCATAGAAAGAGGGTATGCTCATCAATTAGTATAAATAAGAAAACCCAAGAAAAATAACCACACTGTGACATGGGTCTCCTTAGAGCTGGGGGATAATATTATGGAAGCCCTCTTAATGAGGGATAAAAAAACCCACTTTTATTTTGCTTTGGAAAAATGCAGAATGTTAGATGGCATTCTGGAAATCTGGGCTGTGACTACTTTCTGCCTAGCAGGGTGCAAATTTTGTCTTCTGTGTAGAACTATTTCCTGGTCACCACTTTGAGTTAATAATTGACTGGTTGATTGAGCCCTGTCCACTTTCTAAACCTTAGCAGAAATATATTTCAGTTGAGATGTCAAACTGAGACTATTTGAATGAGCAGATTTTAAAAAAGAAAAAAAAAAATGGTTAAACATATTTAATGACAGAGTAGCAAAATCTTGTGCTATAAATGGGCAGGTGCTCAACTTAAAAAGAATGAAGAAATCTCCTTCCAAACCAATTAGCTTAAGACATTTTTATTTAAAGTCTAACATATATTCAAGAGTTGAATTGACATGCCTTATTATTTACTCTGAGAATGTATTCTGAAATTACTGTGTTTCTCCTGTAAATGCACCAGTTTCCTGGAGACAAAGGACTATGTTTCTGTAACAACGAACTCCATGCACCACCCAACATGTGTGCTATGGAAGAGTGCAACAGGATTATACCATCCTTTTCTTTCTACAATCCTCCAAGCATATTTAGAGGAGAAATCACAGATGCTTTTGTCCAAAGAGCACCAGTGGTTTTATGACTGGCAGATATGACCGGTGACATGACTCAGTGGCCCAGATCTTGCATTAATGGACATTATCTCAGGAGTCATAGTGGGGACATTTGAACGCTTGAGTTTTGCAGAAGTGAGACCATAGACAGACAGATTACACCACGGCCAGCAGATCCCTAATGATCACAACTGCTGTGCTGCGTCGACACATGGTTTGAGGGAGAAAGTTTAAATATTAGCAGTAGCTTTTCAAGCATTGAATAAATAGGGCGTATCAGTAAGTGGTGTGGATGAGATAGCGAAGTTATGGATTTCACACCAGCTTAACTTAAATGGGACTACTCCCAGCAAGAATTGATGTATGTTTATAATAGGACAAAAGACACCTGGGACGTTACAGAGATATTGCCCAATCTGTCTTTTGACAGAGGGATAGGATTTTGAACCTTCCCAAATTGACTGGCATTATACACTTTTACCTGCCTGCCAATTGCTGCTCATGGTACTAATTTGATCTCAAGCTTATATTGACAGAAAAGCATGTCTGTTGTGATAAAAGTGACCTTGCATGAGATATTTGTGTCCAACACATAAATAATGTGAGTGTGAAGCCCAACTCTGAAGATTGCCTGATGACTCTGGCTTTAGCCAGCTCACACTGTGCTACCTCAGTGAGTTATTCAGCTTCCTGAAGCTATGCATGCAGTGGAAAAACTGTGATGGGTAAGAGATTAAATTACTTTCCTTCCTCTCTTTCGTCCTTCCCCACCCCACCCTCTGTCTGGTGTTATGTGTCAAGAATGTATCTTGATTTTTGGGCCTAAATTATCACTGAGGCAATAGCGGACAGAGAATTTCAATGTGGCATTGTTATGCCGGGGTCAGATATTTATGTATGTTTTCTAACAAATGACAGTGCTGCTGTCAGTTTTTGATCATTTAAGCTAAAGTCTTGGAGATAGTAAGGTGCTCAAATGGTTGCATTCTATTTATATTGCATTTAGCAATATAAAAATGGTTGCACTATTGCATTTAAAAATACCTACCTTTTGGCTAAGTTAGGACTGCATCTACAGCACTAAAAAGAGATCCATCGGTGCCTAAGGGCTTTAAGTTGAGTCTTTACATGAATTCATGGATGAGTTTACTTGGAAAACATTGACTGACACTGGAAAACAGAAGCTGGACAAAATTAACAGCAAATCCTCTCAGCAGAGTAGATCTGTTGGCTGTCAGCTGCCCTAGATTTTAGAGTGCAAAACCACTCAGATATTTGCTGAGCATCAGTAGCTCAGAGAGTTGAGGAAATTAGCCTCTGGTTGTGAGAATAATTGGATTCCATTTGGGGAACTTTCAAACTTTTAATATTTTAAATATTTGAGTGAAGGTAAAGTGGTTTCTTTTCATTACTGCATTTGAAGGGCTGGAGGGTATTTTCTGTCTCTGATTTTAGTGCCTAATTCTCCTCAGAGTATCTTAGCATACATGCACCTTTGGTGTCCTTGCTGAAGCACCTCCCTCCCTCCTCCTCTTCCTTCCCCAGAACACCCTGTAAGTGGGTCAATACAAACTGGCACAGTGAGAGCAATGGCTCCAAATGGAGAACCAGATATCACCCCAAAAGCACACATCCCACTTCAACAGCCCAGCTCTCCCTTTTATCATAGGTAAGGTTTCAGGGAGGCTTGAGAATATAAGAGTAAACCCAGGATTGTTAAAAAAAAAAAAAAGTCATAAAAAACTCCCATTCCTTCCTCTTGGGGATCTCTAATAGTTTCCTGCAAGTCTGTAGAGGGGCTGTGTTTGCAGCAGTAAGTCTATTTATTTTTATCTCAGATATAATGCTAAACAAAGGGATTCTTTTTCCCTTTTATCCTTCTAAACTGAGTTTATGGGAGGTCTCTCCTTTTTTCTTGACCCCAAACTGATACAGATAATAATTCACATCCTCTGTGATTGCTCTTTCCAGTACTTCATGAATAGCTGTTAATCTTAATGATCCTTCAGTCCTATATTTGAATGGTCCACTACCCGTTCCCCATACACTCTGGAGGATGTATGTCAAGGCATACATATTAATTAGGGAGAATTGTGTAAGCAGTCTTTTTCAAAAACCACCAGGGCCAGTTAGTCATCCAGACATTACATAATGAAAGTTCACAAGTTGAAAACCATGTTCTCAATCATTTATGCTCAGTAAAAGAGAGGTTTTAAAGGTACAAATGGAAATTAGATTTCCTCAATTTCAGAAGTGAAACATTCCTCTTAGAAGTAGCACAAATTACTACAATTAATAATTTAACTGAAAAGGCTCATGTAACTGTGGATGCACGTGCATGTGTATGTGTTTTTATCTGTCTCTGCATTTATTAGAAGCCGGTTTAGGGGTTTAGGATGGAACAAATCTGGCTGCTAGAGAGAGCTCCCCTGCGTTCAGTGAGGCATCGCATGGCCGCAAATGCTAATCAGCACAACTAAGACAGCATCACACTTCAGTGACCACAAAAGGATTCAGTTTCGATGCGAGATGTGGAAGTAGAAGAATTGCCTCCATTTGGGTGTCAGTGAGGCTATAAAATCCAGAGCATAATGCACTGCAAGGGAGAAGGGATGAAAAACCACTTGCAGACGTAACATTCACAGGGACAAAGTGAAGGATCCAGAAGGAAATACAAAGGAGAAAACTATGGAAAATGCTTATGGCCCTGACAAAGAATCTAAATGAATGTCCAGAAGAATGTATTTTTCTACTCATCCAATATAAACAGCAGAGGGAATTTGAGAAACTGGGTCTTAGCTATGTGGAAACTTGAACAGCTATTCCTGATTATCTTGATATAATTCATGTTATGTGGCTTAAATGAGGCTGGGATAGGTACACAATTTATGTCAGAAAGAAAACATTTAATTACATGAAACTGATTAAAAGATACTGCATTGTAAGAATGGAGATAACGAAAACCTCAGTTGAAAATAGAATGAATAATTTTAAAATGTTGAAGGTACCAGGGTTCGTTATTTGATTTTACGATCAAATTCCAAGTGCACTCTGTCATTCAGGGGCTGCATAAAAATGGAGAGTTCATTGGGAAAAGGCAGGGGGAGAAAGATGAGGGGGGAAAATGGTGTTTCCAACAGATCCCATAAAATCATGCACTTTTTTCTCAAAGATTGAGGTTAATCTTTTGTAGTTGTACTTGAACTTAATCTGCCTTGATTTATGAAATGTATTAATTTTATTTTTTCTGAACTTATCCCAGTATAAAATTTTATATTCCATATTTTCTCCCGAAATTTCATTTCCCTTTAACCATCTCCATACATAGAACAAGCAGCGCCGATTAGACTGACAGGGCATCACTGTTTGCTCAGCAGCAACACCCATTCACCCCAAACCCTTTCTTTGCAAAGTCTGAAACCAGTGCATTCTATACCTCTGCTTTGTGTCATCTTCCCTCACGTATAGGGTAATGCCACTTTCTAAAAAGCAAGTAAGATCTGTGAAGAGTTTTGACTAGGGTTTTGCTTCGATTCAGTATTTAGACTTTAAATTAAAGAATGATTATTCAGTCTATAAAAGTTCTTTTTCTTTGGAAGAAAAAGTGAAGTTTCCACTCAGGAGTTTGTGAAGCAGATTGACTTCACGATGAAAATGGTCATGTTGTAGAAAAAAGTTGGTAGAAATGCACCTAAGCAATTCTTTCAAAAGTCTACGGTCACCTTAGTCACATTCTGTAGATAAACCTAAGCTTCTCCAATGTTACTAGAAATTAGGTTTTTTTCTTTTTACTCAAATAAGTATACTTATTCCTTGAAGCTGTGTGTCAGCAATAAAGTGTGAGAATGAAATACAATCTTATGTGTATCTCAGTGAAGGTAAATTGGTGTTTTTTAGCAAAGATTTTACTGGTATTAGTAGAGTCCTATAGAAAAATTTGTGCTATTGATAACATTGAGACTCATACCCTTCTGACTGTCCTCTTGAATAATTTATACTGCTTTCTCATCTCATTCCCCGGTCCTGATTGCTATCAGGTAGACAGTTCCTGCTGTCTTTTTCCCATTTTTAGCTCTTTTTTATACTCTTTTTAATTAAACACTTTTATTAGCAGACTTTTTTCTGATCCTTCTAGCCAAGGAAGGATCTAAAGCAAACAAAAAGAAATCATTGTCACGCAACAAGTTGTGGAGCCCGCTGCAACTGGTGGTTTTGGAAAACAAAAGTTTTAAGACACCTAAAGTAAGAATATCCATGTTTGTGCAGAACAGGCCCACAGTAATGTTCAATGTGATGGTTGCATCTTATATCCACCCCAAAAGGCCCATCACCTCCTGCCTATAGAGGACCTGAGAATAAGAGGGCTACCTATCTCTAATGGTCTATCTCTAAACATCTCCCACTTGCCATTTTTAGAAACGTGACAATGGACCAGGTACTTCCATAGAGCGAACCAGAACTACACAGTTCCTGTGTAAAACATTCATTTCCCTCTCAAGGCCCAAATTTGCCTGCTCAAATACATATTTGAGCTGTGTTGCCAGTGTCCAGTTTAGACTGAAAAATCTTGAGGACAGAGGTAGTATCTTTTAACGACAGCCCTGCATGTAAAGTTGAGGGCATAAATAAACATTTCTTGGCAAAAGCATGGTCTCAACAAGATGGCCCAGCACTCTGTCCAACTGAAAAGTATCTAATGTTGAGGAATTCTCCACTTTCTGGGAGAGATTATTCCAATAGCTGATTGTTCTCATTCGGTCCAATCGTAATCTCCTCCAGTGTAACTTGTACCCATTACTCCTGTCTTTTCCATGTGACTCCTTGTAAAAATGGAGGTTACATCTTTGTAGCCACCCTTTAAATGCTGGAACACGGTGATAAGATCTCTCCTGTTATTAAGAGAGTACGTTCAACTTTCTTCACCTTCCAGGGCAAATACGTGGTTCTTACCTCTGAGACTTGTGAAAAAAAGACTCTGCCACCTGTGTGCTCGAGCAGATCTCTTGTCAGTGTGATAGTGCCTAACGCAGTGTCGGGAATTGCTGACAAGGTGCCAGAGTTTGTCTGCGCTTGTTGTAGCACAGCAACTTGCAACGTGCCAAGCTACCACTCTTCTGTAAGTGAGAAGCATCATCAAATGGGGTGAGCCAATTTTCCTCCTATAGATCTGTGGAGTAACAGCTACAAATCCTGCTGTTGTGCAGCCTGGGTGTGCAATGGGGAATGATGTTCTTTAATACCAAGTGTATCCATGCTTACTGAAGGTTATATAAAGGGTTTGTGGGGTTTTTTTTTAACCTAGAAGTCATTTGTAGAACTTCAACCTGGATTACTTGAAATAATGGAGCTATCACTAATACAATATTTTTTAAAAGTGGGTACAAATTACACCCTTTTGCAAGACCCTGCTGGGTAATAGCAGAAAGAAAACAATAGAAATGAGGCAGACCAGTGAGAGGAGGCAAACATAAATCTAAGATGCTGAATCCTAGGGAGACAAGAGTAGCTTCCATTATGAATAATTCTGCTTCTCTTAATTTATTTCCTGTCTCCATCTCCCAGCGTTTCTATTATTCTATAGGGCATCGTATTACTGATTTAGATCAATAGTAGACTTCCCAAGACGTTTGTCCTTCATCCAGTTTTACATTCAGAATAGTTGAGAGGGTGTAGACATTAAAGGCAAACAAAGAGCAATGCTAAATTCGGTATTTCTTCATTTATAAATAAAACTGTTTTGCATGAGTCTCTTTATAATTGGTCTTTGCAAACATACTATCTTAAAGTGCATTTTAAGTGATTATGATTTGACTGCAAATATTGTCCTGGTGAGTTCTGGATATAAAATGGAGAGCGAAATGACGTAGCCTTGTTTTGGAAAGTCTGTTGCATTTAGTTTTGGCTTAGTCAGGGAAGCAATACCTCACAAAGTGTTCACAAGCTTTAGAAAAACTGTGTATGGTTCTGTATATAACTAGAAGGACAACTGATAGGTTTTCAGACAACATTATGGGTCATAATAGAACTGGTTCAAAATCTAGCTTTGATATTTGCTGCTTAGATTAATTTGGAAAAAAAAAAAAAGGTGCTTTTAGGAACACTTGTTGTAAAAGTCCTGAAGTAATATAATCTCACCCTTGATGAACGTCATAGAAAATTGATTCCTTGGTTGTTTTGTTGGGTTTTGTTTTGTTTTTTTTCTTCCCTAAATAACTTTTGGTTTCCTGGTAACTTTTAGGCCCATTCTTTTAATCACTTATCAACGCGTAGAGCTGATGGGTAGGGGTCTAGAATATTTCCCCATCCCCATAGGCATTTTCACACTGCAGCTGTTGATCATGTGAACATATTCATGTTTCCTTCACAGCTGACACCCTGCAAATGCCTGGTGTGCCTGGAGATGGTAAACATGTGTTCAGAGCAAAAAGAGCTTTCTTCTTATAGGGATGGCATGTCAATTTTCTAAGAGGTGAAGGAATTTGAAGTGAAAATAAGGGTTTCTTCAATTGCATTAAGACTACAGACAGACCATCAGTGAATGAGAAGAAAGCGTGTCACACTGGGATATGGATCTAGGTATCCAGGCATCAGAAAACCAAACAATTTTCTTTATTTGTGTTCCCTTAGAAGTAAAGGTTTTCAGAGAAAAAAAAAGCTAAGCATTTCACTGATTTTAGATTTTTAGCTTGTCTCATGTCACTTTTTTGTATGAGATTTTCCTTAGTTGCCTCTTTAAAACTCTCTTTTGCTGTGAAGTTTATTAAAATTTTGACAGCTGTCAGACTAAGGATGTGCTGAGAACGCTGCCTATCACACTGACCAACTGTGTCACTGCTTCTTTGTTCTTCCATCTGCCTGTCTTTTTCCGTTTGTCATTTTTGTCCCAGTCTTATACTCTAAGTGCCTTTGAGAGAAGTAACATTTTTGCAAGGTGTTTTTTACAGCACCTACACAATTGCTTCTGATGCATGTCATCCATGGTTATTTTGTTCCATTTATTTGGCTCCCTTTTCTACCTGAAAAACTCTAGCTGAAATACCAGGTGAAAAAGGATCAGCCCTCTGTTATACCAAATACAGTATATCTCATATGAATGCAATTATAGTTTTGACAAGAGTCTAAAATGTTTAAAGAAGAATCTCCAAGGCATTAACTTCTGTCAGTGCTTGCTTCTTCTCTAAAGCAGAGCTCATGCCTTTATGCAAAGATTGAATAATACAGTCAACTAATTAGCTATACCTTCTGTCATTTTTTTGAACCATTTCATTTGGCAGTGCACGCATGTTTCCCTCTGTACCCTAGTGAACCTAATATAAGACACTGACTTGTCATTTGAGCTAATCTAACCATATTCTTTTCTGTATTTAAGGAAATAATAAGGCTACAAGGACACATTTATTGCATATCAAATTATTCGGTTCTTTTGTATTCAGTGAACTCATTTAAACAAAAATCTGATAAAGGAATAAATATGTAATGATGAGTAAAATAATGCATACTGGGTATAGATGACATACCTAATTCTAGTGTTAACAGGCTTAGTACCAGAAGATAGACATTTAGGCTCCTGTATTCTGCATTGGATAAATCACCTGATGAAGTACATGAGGCTTATATGCCAGCAAAGCACACAGCTGTGTTTAAGGTTAACCCTTAAAACACATATCTGTCCCCACAACCTTCTTTTCTTCTGGCAGTGCGTGCTCCATAACTACCTCTGAACTGCTTCTCTTTCTCAATGCTTTTCAACAGGAGGGGTCCAATCCACTGTTGGCTTTCTGCTTGTCCTCCACCTTACCAAAGTCCATCCTTCTGGATACTTCTCCCATCAGTCCTCTCCAGCTGAACCAGGCAGCTGCTCTGTAATCCCATCGTCTACTTCCTTGCATGGTGAAGATAGGTCATCTTTTGTACTACTGCTCTTAGCCTGTCCTAATGAGGATATTAGAGATGAGGAAAGACTCAATACCTGGGAATACTATTTTCTAGAGTCATATAAGGCACACAGATTACACGGATAGATTGCCTCTCCAGTGGAGGTCTTGTTTTTGAAAGACACCTTTGTATTTAAAGTAGTATTTCCAAGTTTCCTAGATATATTCTGTTTGCCACACACATAGCCCAGCTACAGAATGGCCAGTTTTGAAGCACTCATCTGTGCCTTAGGCCTCTCAAGTTGTAGGGAAATGCATTTTCACCATTTGCAAAAGTTCGTATTTTGCTAAATTAGTTTTTAAAAATCCCAAAACAAACCCACAGACAACCACAAAACCCCTAGCAGTCCCAGCTTCTGCCACCTTTCAGTATTATCAACAAAGCAAAACTCTTGTTTTATATCATAAGAGATTTTACATTTCTGTCTTGCAGCTTATCTTTTTACAGAGGGAGGGAAAGCAATGGAAGAGGTGTCAGTCTCTGAATAATGAGTCCTCTTCTTCCTATTGTAAAAGTTCTCTAGGAATGAAACAGATAAATTTTACTAAGTCACTATGAAGCAAGAAGTTAAACCACAAAGTGGAATATTAATAGTGATTTGTTTCTTTTTGGTTTAACTATCAATGTGTTAGAAGAAAAAAAAAAGAATTAACTGTAAATAGAATCATAGAATGGTTCAGGTTGGAAGGGACCTTAAAGATCATCGAGTTCCAACCCCCCTGCCATGGCCAGGGACACCTCTCACCAGACCAGGTTGCTCCAAGCCCCATCCAGCCTGGCCTTGGACCCCTCCAGGGATGGGGCATCCACAGCTTCTCTGGGCAACCTGTTCCAGGGTCTCACCACCCTCACAGGAAAGAACTTCTTTCTATCTAATGTAAATACTACTATGTTAGGACTGAACTTTCTGTTTCTTGACAGTATAATTCGGTGCTTTACTGTAAAACAGATACATACCTTCTTAAGCATATTTTAAGGCATGAGACCTGGTCTTATGCAAATAAACCCTTTCTATGTGTCCAATCCTATTTTTCTGAAATCTTGTCATAACATTGGGGAATAACTATGTGTATATGAACGTATATAGAGGCTTAGGCATGTTAGCAAGAATAAGGCAGTTTAACAGTGTGTGTTAATGAAATAGAGTAAAAATAAATGTCAGCTGAAAGCAAGTCCCACCCACACACCAGTTCAGCAAAGTAAATGAAGCAGAGGGGCAAGAGTGGCCACTATGACATACAGCCAGATGCTATGGCTTCAGACTGCATTCTGCCTCCGATCAGTCATTTGATAACACTGTGATCTAGGAACAGAGTCATTTCTTTTTGTCCATTACCATAGAATGACCTGCTCAACTTTAAAAGCAGATCTTTTTGTGATTATTTTTGTCCACTGTATTTGTCCATTTTATACAGGTTCATCAGGGAAATGACTTTTTGGTTGTGTAGAGGTGTGTGTGTGTGTGTGTGTTCAAGACTCTTTATCTTCACAGTAACAGGACTTCTAGGCTTTTTTTTTGCATGACATGAACTGAATTTTGCATCATCTTCACATTGAGCTCGTTCCCTTCACCTGTCTCTGTTATTAGCCCTAAGACACATGTTATCTCATATCCACATGCATTCTATCATATCTCTGACTGAATAAAACCCACTTTTGGAAGATGGGAAATGAAGGGCTGGATTACATTCTGTAGATGTGCATGGAGGTTTCCCCCTTTCTGCATCCAGGTGGTGGTTGTGGGAAGCAGCTGCCTTGATTTTTTCCATCTTTCTTTTGTGGAAACCATATGATATGGGGCTTTGTGCAAAGCTGTGTTTATATATCACCTCTTATATGCAATACCACATTCAATTCCAACTTTATGGAAATGGCAGCAGGTTCTATATACCACAGGGGGCACAGCATGGATACAGAAACAGGCCACCAGGAAGCAGCTTGGATGGACTTCAGTTGGGTACTCCAAAATCAGCAACCCTGTAAGAGGTAGGACTTTGGCTCCAAAACCTCTCTGCCTTCTCTCTGGGGATACTGTGGTAAGAATTTGCTGCTCTCTGGGAGAATATGAATGAATCTCAGTGTGTAGTACTGTAGTACTCTCCTAATGAAATGAGCGCATATCAGTATTTTCGAACAAAGACACTTCTAGGAGTATTTACTAAACCATTTAGATACTGCTGGAACGGCTGGATAGGAAATCTCTTCAATATCTATTAGCAATTGCGGATGCAATGAACAAAACTTTCCTTATTTCTGTTTTCAAGAACGCCAGGTCAGTGTTACTGCCAATAATACAAATATCTTCTGTATTTTTAATACACATGAATATCATGTACCTACGTTGGTATTCTTTGGGGATTAAAATATAATCTTGATTGTTTGAACCATATTATGTTAGCCATACCACTGAAGTCAACAGGAGTATCCACACAAGGAAGGAATGTAGGTCTGAGCCTTTGATTCCTGTAACATTCTTCTTTAACCAAACCAAAATATTACTTTGTGTTTGGATTATGTTCAGTTGCAGCTGAGAGATGATTGTTTGTCTTTCAGATTCCATTCACATGACTATCTTTTCATAACTGATATATAATAATTTATACTACATGCTCTCAGGACTATGTCATGTGAAAAGTAATATTTAGATAGCCAAATATCTGACCAAATATACAAAAAGTATACGACTATCACACACACACACATGCTTAGAAGTCCAAGAAATCACATTTCCCAAGTTGCTCATATCTTTCCCTTTCACTGTTTGTGTTGGTTCCCTTTCAGTAAATACAACTGCAGATCTTTGGCCTGTGCCACATGTCAAATAAGGATAAGAACCTTCTACATGGAAGTCGGTTTTCAAATGTCAATGGAACAGATATGTAAATCTCAACAATTTCCCTATATATCTTTAAACTGTCAGGTTATGCATGTGCAATTTGTACATGCAAGAATCTATTTATGACAAACAATTTGTGTGTGGAAAATAAAATATGTTTAGAGCATGCACTTTGGCATTGTACACACTTTGCCAGAGTAGTTGAATATTGAATACCTCATTTAAGGACACAGAAATATGGAGCTGCCTGAAGTCACTAAAAAGGAGAAGAGAGCAGAGAATTTCTATGTTTTTACCCTTAAAATATTTTGCTACTTTCTGAGTAACTTGTTCTGTGCACTGTCATGCTTAAACCCAAGGTAGTGACAGAAAAGCTTGAATATTATTATTATTATTATTATTATTATTATTATTACTTTGCAATTGCTGGGGAAATTGTTTGGAGTTTAGATTTGGAAGTATTTATCTACTCCATTTGCATCTGCATTAACATATAATACCATCGTTAATTCTGTATTTATCACTGGAAATTTTTTGCTTGAAAGATATACTTCTGGGAATATGTTAATCGTCCTGTGCCATAATATCTCTCCTGAAAGAAGTAAGTCTTTAAATATTACAGTTCAGTAGGACCGCTCTTAATCTTTACTATAATAATAAATACTTAATGTCAGAGCTTTTCAAAGATCCAATTTGGAATCATCTTTTATCTCACTAAATTGAGTGGAAGCTCCACATGTGTACATATGAAAGTAGGGAATTGTTACCCCAAATATACCTTGCAAGGATAATTGGAAAGGATTAATTTATTTGATGCGGCTTTGAGGGAGATGAATAGTCTGCTGTGTTCCCAGGAAATAGAGTTTGGAAATCTTTACTTTTGCTGGTACAGAATTGTCTGTAAAGTTTGCGTGCATGTTCAAGTAGTTTTAGCTGTACTTGTCCTTGCACAAGTAATCCAAACCAAAACCTTAGGCCTTCCCTTCCCTTGCTACAGCCTTTTTAACATGAAATTTTGAATATTGAAAATATTTTGTCCCTTTGTTTTTAATATTCATGCAATAGAATTTCTTTCAAGTATCAAAGTGGAATAAGTTATACATAGGTGTGTATATATATGTATATATGCATCAAGACATAGAAGACTGTGTCAAAAGAATAAGCCCATGTTGAGGCTGATTTAGATCTGTGCTAGCAGGTACAGTTTGAGCAGAGAAGCTCAGACTGAGAGGCTTTTTTCAGTCCTGGGTGGGAAGCTGGTTAATTAAGCTCTTGTACTACGCATCTGCTCCCACAATTTTAATTGTGTTGCATTTTCCTTGCTTTGCTCCCCCCTTCTTATGCAAAGTCTCTAGCTCAACAGTCTAAGTTTGATCTATTTGACCGTGCCCCTTTCCTTTCCACTGCACAGCAGTTCAATAAAAGTACTGTGCAAGCAATCCCCTTTCTAGCATATTGCCAGCTGGACAGAAGCTGACATGAACCTTGTAGGAAAGCTGAGATGTGGTGTAATATTGAAATTCACTTGCAGTCAGCAATTATAAGGGTTATCTCTGAAAAGCAGAGGGGATTGAGTGGATGTGCCATGAAAGAATTAATGGAATATCCACTTTAATGCTCTCCTATGGACGAAGGGATGTCCTGCAGAAATCCAGTTCAGCACGTGTGCTAATGCAGCACCATCTGGGTCAGCTGGACCTCCCATGAGGTGAGGCTGTGCAGAGCCTCTACAGTCTGCTGTTGTTGTCTCTGGGCTATTTCCTCCTCAACAAAGAGGTTCTGTAGAAATTAAGTCTCCAGGAGCTGTATTTAGACATATAACTTCGAGGGGAAATGGGTCCCAGAATCCCATTAGGAAATTATTCAGCTCTAGGGTTGCAAGAATATTCAGTGGTGTGGAACATCTACTGCACTGACTGGTACTAAGGTACCAGTGTACAGCTTCTACAGATGCAGGTCAGAAATCTGCATTTCTCCCTTCATCACAGCTGCATGGGAAACTGTTTGAACATAGAGACTAAGTTGCTTATCAGCTACTACAGGGAGAGTCAGCCTCAGCTGCAGACTCAAGAAACCATGAAATAGATGAATTTTTGAAGGTATATAATTTTGTGAGGCAATATAAAAAAACAGTGTCAGCCACCCAAGAGTGGCTATATAGGGCTGTAGAAGAAAGTCTTTCCACCTATGAAACACCTATAAAACATCAGTAGGTGACTTATAATATTCAGTGGAAAAAGATATTTAGAATATCACCTACGATGCTTAATGCTGTCATCTAAAAGGTAATGAATCTGTTTTAGCTGTGCAGATGTCATCTTAGTCCATGGATCTGTGTATTACAGTGAACTGTCTTGAGCTGAAAGCTCAAGAATGAAAAAAATTGTATCTTCTCATTCCTTTGAGCATGGAAGGTTGCTAGACAGCTAATTGGAGGAAAGACGTGTAACTTTGTGCAGAAAACCTTAGGTGATGCAAAGCCTACACTCGTTTACCAAAATAGTTTCACAGAAGATGAGAAACATCTCAGATCCTCAGAAATCAAAATAACCAGGCACTAGTCAGATGCCAGGCCTGTGTTTTACTGTTCTATCACCAAGTCAGTGTGTTTATTCTGTGGAAAACCGACGGCTGCCTCTTGTTCAAAGTGGCGGCTACACCCGTTTCTCTGCTCCTGTGGTGACTCCCGGTCTTCTCGTCCGAGTGCCTCTTTCCAAGTCTGTACCTCCCACATTTCTATGTTTGTTGGCAACGGACATTACTAAAATGGTATTTTCATATTTCAGTGCAGTCGAGGCCCCTTAAAGCGGAGGGTTGCAAGTGTGAAAGAGAGATATGTTGTTCCCTAATGGCTTATTACCATCCCATTTGCAATTCAGATCAGTTCTAAATTGACTGAAATTTTTAAACACATAGCAGGCAGTTTAAACTAATGATTGTCTGGAGGTTCACATCTGACACGAGCTAAGCTTCTGTTCAAAACAAATTGCAAATAATTCCTCCCTTTGAGTCAAAATGTCACTTTTTACACTGTGCATTGTTGCCAGATTTGTCAGTTACATTAAAAAAACCACCACAAAACCCACACCAAAAAACCTACTACCCGCTGAACGTTCTGAATTAGAAAGTGGAGTGACTCTCTGGTTGTTTCTGCCCCTTCCTTATTTACAATACTGTATATTTATATACATATATATGTGCCTGGCTCTCTTCTGGGTAATCAGAAACCCTTTCCTCGCCCCAGTTCCCCAGAACCCCTCAGCCTGCGCTGAAGGCCCTGGGGGCAGTGGTAGGCCCCGGTTGCCTAGCAACCCCCAGCAGGCTGTGGGGCTGCTGCGGCTTGCCCTGGCCTGCCCTCAGCATGTCATCCTTTCTCCCAGCATCTTGCCTTGGCCCCCCTCCCTGTGGCTGGCTTGCCCAGGCTTACACAGCTGTGGTCCTGAAATTTAGGGTGTCAAGGGTAGCTGTGGCATATTGGAGGGAGAATGAGCGCCACACAGATTAGATGCCATGTGCCCTGACAGGCCGGGCTGAGTGTTCTGCTCTTTGGTGAAAAATGGCCGGTCCTGGCAGAGAGCTACAGAGCTGCTTGTGCTTCTGGCCGTAGAGGTGTAGTACAAGTGGCTTCATCCCTCATTATTTCCATTTTTCAGCACCCTACCTTGTAACACCTGCTTAAAGAAATAATTCATAGTTTGGGTTCAATTCCATCATGATTTCAAAGTCTGTAAATTTGATGACGGTAAAAAGGGAAGCTCTTAAAAAATGACCATTGGGGTGGAAAGGGTATGTTTAGTATGTGATGGAAATTGGGTATCCATTGAAAGAAATAACCAGTCTGAGGGGACTCGCTGGAGAAATCTTGATAAGTTACAACTGCTGATAACTAATTGTTATCAGAATAGGGAGGTATTTCCTAATTTCTTAAGAGCATGAGTTTACGTATAGAGGGGAATAAAAAAGTTTACAGTTCCCTTTGGTGTAATGCTGCTTGTGTAATCCCTTGTGTATTGCTGCTTTTTAGGTGCTGGCCACAGGGACAAAGTTAGGACAGCATGTTTTTGTTTTACTCATGGTGTTATTGGATCAGATGTCTGTTTGATGTTACTTGAAAATCTGTGTTACTTAGCTGACTTGTGGCTATCTCTGAAATAAAAAATAAAAGATCATTTTTCAAAAATTGTCTCAAAGATCTCTTTTACATTCATCAAGCTACTTGTTCAGTTGATATTTATGTTTTCATCTTGAGCTGTGTATTGATATACTTTGTACAACATTGCATTTCTCAAAAGCTTTTGCATAGCACTTTGTGTCATACTTACTGGTTTTTGCTCCTTTTTACCACCAAGAAGTTTTTCCTGAACTGTTGTTAAAATGGTGGGTTGACAGAGATCCCTGCTCAAGGAATATTTTCTCATGAGAGATAGTATGGTGAAATTACATGCTTCTTATCTACTAAAATGGCCAAAAATTCAATTTTCTTTCTGTAAATTGTGAATCCAGAATTGGTTTCAGTCAATACATGGGAAGAAATCCTGAAGCACCATTTACTTGGTTTGATTTAGAATGTTTTTTTATTTGTGGGGAGGGAAAAGTTGAAGACAAATGTAAGAGACTTTTCTTTGCTAAATGTGTCAGATTTCCTAATACATGTTCATTGCATGTAAAAAATTACATTGCATGTTTGTTTGTTTTTTTTTTTTAACTGTAAGGACATGGGAAATGTAAAAAAGCATCTCTTAAGATGTTTCTAACAATGATATTTTTGGGAATATACCTGTTTCTAACTAGCTCTAGGAAGGATGTGCGTATTTATTATAGTATCCTTATGCTTTAATATGTTCAACTGTGATATACTCTTGTATTTCACAAAAAACCACCACCAACAAAAAAGTCTCAGCTTACTGATCATGGATATGGATTAATATAAAATAAGTTTCTGCTTTCAAAACAACCTTATGAATGCTGCTTCTTTCCACTATATAAATCTATTACGTTGAAGTCTTGCTCATTGGTTTTAAGGCTAGAACTCAATCAAAACCATCTTTCATCTCTGACACATAAAAAAAATATTTTTCATCTTTTCATTTGCTAGAGGGAAGAGATACCATCCAGAGGGACCTTGACAGGACTTTGAGGAGTGGGCACATGCAAACCTCAGGAGGTTCAACAAGGCCAAGCGTAAGGTCCTGCACCTGGGCAATGCCCATCATCAACCCAGCCTGGGGGATGGATGGATTGAGGGCAGACGTGTGGAGAAGTGTTTGGGGATACTGGTGGTTAAAAATTGGACATGGGCTGTCAATGTGTGCTGGTAGCCCAGGAAACCAATCACACTTTGCACAAGCATCATAGCTGTCTGTGATCTGGGCTGCATCAAAAGAAGCATAGGCAGCAGGTCAAGGGAGTTGATTTTTCCTCTCTACTCAGATCTTGTGAGATGCTACCTGGAGTACTGTGTCCAGTTCTGGTATACCCAGTACAAGAAAGACATGGACCTGTTGGAGCAGATTCAGAGAAGGGACAGAAAAATGATGAGAGGGCTGGAAAACCTCTGCTATGAAGGGTTGCTCAGCCTGGAGAAGTACCCAGGGAGACCTTATTGTGGACTTTCAGTGTATAAAGGGAGAGTCTTGCCTTGTAGTGACAAGGGGCAGCAGTTTTAAACTGAAAGAGGGTAGATTTAGATTGGATAAAAGGAAGAAATTTTATAGAGTGAGTGTGGTGAGATATTGGAACAGTTTTCCCAGAGAAGTTGTGGATTCCCCATCATCACAAGTGTTCAAGGTCAGGTTGGACAGGGCTTTAAACAACCTAATCAATCTAGTGAATGATGTCCCAGCCCACAGCAGGGGGATTGGACAAGATGATCTCTCAAGGTCCCTTCTACTCCAAACCATTCTATGATTCAGTGGATACTTTGGAGGAGAGCATGTGTGATTTTTGAGTGTGTCTCTAAAATGTGTTGTGCATGTTCAAGACTGTAGCACTGTCATTCTACAGCTTTACTCTGCTGTTTTGTCCCCAATCAGATACATAGTATTACCCTTAATTTAGGTCAAGACAGAATTCATAATCCCTTTGATAAAGAGGCTATTTCAGGTATGTCATGCTTTGATACTAAGGTGACGTGCACGGTATAAATTACTTACCCAGGCCCTTTTTCCTTCTCAGAGCAGTAGTGAACCTTTTTCTGTGAGTTATGACATGCACAAGGAGGGTTGTCTAGGGGACAGAAAGCATCTTTTGCAGAACAATGCTACTATCTACCGCTGTATTAAAAACTTCAAGATTTGTTTTTTCATGAGTCTCTTTATGTGTTATATTCACTTAATCCTTACTTTCACTTAGATGAAATCTCAAGTGAAAATAAAAATAAATGGGTATCCTAAACTTCTTGAAAACTATTTCGGATGCTTTTGCTTTACATTTTTCATGGTGCCATCCATCAAAAGCTAATCTCTCAATAAACTCAGGCTGTGCGTTAGGGTTTCTCCCTTCACATGGCCCTTGAGAAGAGCATGAAAGAATTTTCTGATACGATGAAGTATTTTCTAGTACAAGATGATAAAGAACAGAATCCTTTTTATTTTCTCACTTTGATGCAACAGGGACACAGAGGAACAGATTCCTTGCAAATAACACAAAAGCCATTTTAAAGAATTGCTGAGCTGCTTTTTGCCTTAGCTTTGACATGAGGACCTGTGGTCTCTGTTGCATGGGTCTCATGAAGGTACCGTGGAAATCAAACTGATTCAAGTAGCTTTTGTCATATTAAGTTATAGTACATGTGCTGTAGGCCCAGGATGTTGGAACATCCAAAAGGTTCTGAGGCTTTAGTTAGGCTTGAATAATCATCAAGAGACTTGGAAACTTTTTTGAGCTATGTGAACTATTTTTATCTGTGAAATCAGGCTGGAAATCTCCCAATAATGGCTCCTGGGGAAGATTATTGTTATTTCAATCATCTGGCTAATGAAAGGACCTATTGTCATGTCTGATTGTTGGCCTAATCCTGCAAAATATGCACAGTGCTTTCAAACATGAAGTCAGTAAAGGTAAGCACAATAATATTTATATATTTCAGGAATCATTTTTACCTTAGCAATAGAGTGAAAAGAACAACAGAGAGACAAGCTGTGCTATATACCACACTTTGTATATTTTTGATTCCACCTTGTTTAAATTATAAACAAACAGAGCAGGATGTTGCTGGGAAGGGACTCTTTTTTTTTTTATTCTGTGTTAGTGTACAGTCACAGTGATTTGGCTGATGAGTGTGGGTGTAGTATTTATGATAAGGTTGTAAAAAATATAATATTCTCTATTGACTTCTGATTTATTTGACATTGAAAGCTGGAAGGAGATAGTCTGCTTGACTGTGGAAAAAAAAAACTCCATCAGTAAATGAGAATATTTTTAGAGTTAGTCATTTAGTGCACAAGCTAATTCCTGTTCATTGAGTGCACATGAATGTTATGTATTTTCTATTCTGCAAACTCCCTTGCAACATGTGGTATATGATACAAACAATATGAGGTTTATAGCTGCTTTGATAAGCTCGAGTGAATGCTCTTAGCATTTTTGATGACTCACACTGTTGCTAATGTGAATTAATAAGTGATTGGTATTCTTCAGTGTAATGAACCCTATCATTTATTAAAAAGAGAAAAGTGTTCCCATAATTAACATGGTGATGTTTGACAGGAAAAGGGAATTTTTGAGGGACTACTGCTATTAAATAGTGTTGGTAAATACCATTGATTTTTTTGCTTGGCAAAGTGCTTTCTGGTAGGAGACTGGATAAAATCTAAAGAAGTGTTTGTTGTAAAAGTGTTCTTTAAGAAATTTTGACTAGTGTCTACCCCATAATTTTTAAAATGGTTGTGAAATATAGGAATTCCCAGTCCAAGTCATCTCCTTAGAAGTTTTTGTGAGGCTCAGTGTCAATAGTAAACAGGACATGAATATTATATTATCTATATTTATACATCAGGAGTTCTTGAGTGAGAGACCAAGTGTTTCTGTGACCCTGAAAACCTTTCTACAACCTCCTTTCACTTAGTTTGTTACCACTTGCACTGTGCTCTGAGGAAGAAAAATAAGATTATGTGGCCTAGCCAACGAGGATATAAAATGTACAACTCAGTGAAAGAACTTAAGAATTCCTTCATGAGGAAAGCAACAAAATGTGATTATACCCTTCAACGCTCTTTTGGACACATGAATTAGAAGACAGTATGTCATGACAACTTATTATTCCCAAAATACGGAGTGGTAGCATGAGATTCTAGAGCTTCTTGAATGATTGTAAGAACATGGTGGTACGAAAGACAATTAGTGACAAAGTAAGCAACAGGATTTGTTTTTTCCCCTCAGTGCACAATAAAATTATAGATAGAAAGATAGGCTCTGTAATTTCCTTCAAAATAACATTGTATTTTCCTTGTATTCCACAGAATCTGTCCATGGGACCCTAAAAAAAACCCTACAAAAAACCCCAAAGAAAATGGGAGAAGTCTCCAAATCTTTTTTTCACCAAAGTTTGCGTTGCTTTTACCTGTATGGAAAAAAGATATAGGTCAGAGGACATTGTGCATCATTACTCATCTGTTTTCATTTCCTCCTCAAAGCTGAATACATGAAAGGAAACGAAAAATCACTATGAGAAAATGTCCATTTTTAAAATGTTCAATTATAGGGGGATATATCTAAATATAGCCTTAAAATCCCAACGATAGTAGATATTGTTGAAACATTATCTGATAGTCATTGAGTTGTTTGGGGAAAAAAAAAAAAAGTTTAAAAACCATGGCTGACATTCTTACTGTTTTCCAGGACTTATGTTTATTTGAATTTAGCTTCATTCCTAAAATGAATACAAGCATAAGGTGCTTCAAAAAGATATCATTATGCTTTAAAACTAGTTTTAAATCTCTTTTTAACACTTAACATAAACCTATGGATTTTCAATGTTAAATTTCAGTGGAATTGAACATTGAGGCTCAGCTTCAATGGAATTTACCAAAGGAATTTGCAGGCACAAGTCGTTAAGAGCTTGAGTTAGAAATAGTCATACATGTAAATAGATTTACAGATCAGTAAACCCAGTAATTTCAGTGGGAATGTGTATGGCTGAGATGTTATTTCCACGTATGATGGTAGTATTTGATTTCTATAGTATATGGATATATACATAACTACGTTACTGAGTTTACATCTCTGACAGAATCTGTTGGTGTAAATTTAATTTATAATACACAGACAGTTTAAAATGTAGCCCTTAGAGAATTTCTGTTGTTCAGAAATTAAATTTAGAAGATATATGCATTTTCTACACATATCCCTTGTTGTTAGAATTGTGGATTGCCTTTGAAATAATACTGTGAAGGTAAACTGTATTGTACAGATGAGTTGCCATGTTACAGTTTTGGATTTTTTTTCTGCTAGAACTTAAGCCATTGGAGGCTTTTTGTAGGATCTTAAAAAAAAAAAAAAAGCATGATGGAGAGATTATCACATTATTAGTTTAAGCATCTGATTCCAAATGACATGTGCAGTCAGTAAAATCTTCCCTCGTTGGCTTTAAAATCCTCCTCAAAATTATTTCTGTTTGCTCCAGTGGTTGGATATAGTCCTAGAGTCTAGATACAAGTCATGAATAGCAAGTTAGATCTTTATTTTACATATCTCTATTGCCCTGTTGTGTTCAGTGATAAATGCTCTCAGTGATGAATTGGTTTGAACTTCATCCCATTTAGATTTGGTCACAAAGGTCTTATCTGAAGTTTAGTGCCATCTATGGAAGCTTGAATATCATTTTCAAAGGGAATGGAATTGAACCTATATTTCAGCCATGTGGACCTTGCCTTTCCCTTCCTATCATTAAACAATCTTAAATGAACAGAAGTGGAGAAACCAGCAGATTTTTAAACATGGTCAATTTGGGTATTGAATAATTAGAAAACTAGCCATTTTGAATGCTGGAAACCCGAAGCAGCCAGAAGTTAACACACTTGGAAAAAACCTCTTATTGATAACAGCTTCTTTCATTGAGAAAGTGCATGCTTGTTCTAAATTCAGTTTTGTATGAAATAAGAGATTGGCTATTGGCTATGTAACTATTTTTATTGGACGAAAGACAATAGTTGCTCAGGTTTTACGAACGTGCACGAATTACCAAAATATCAGTGAAATAAGAATGTATTGTTCTTATTAGCAACTGGAAGAAAGAGAGTTGCCAATTGGCCTGCATTGTGGCTCTAACATTTGGAGCCTGAAGGCACCGTCCATGCCAGGGCACTTGACGATGAAGGTGTAGTTTTGAATGTGCTTGTGGGCTTCCAAGTCTTTCTGTCTCTGTGACAGCTGTGACGACTCAGAATATTAATCAAATCACTTTTAAGTACCCCTTTAGCTAAACAGCTGCAAACCAGAGAGATTTCAGTTGTTTAGAATATTTTTTGTCATTCTCTTCTATCTTTCTTTATGAAATTAAAAACTCATAATTGTACTAAAACAGACTATAATAAAGCCAGTGCATGCAAGTTTTAAACAATTGTTTTAGCACTGTAATTTTTAAGCAGTTAATGAAAGTCATTTTTTTAGATCTAGTCATGTAAGTGTAAAATTATGAATGTCTGCCCTATTAATCAAGTTGCTTTTGAATTCTAAAGAGATTCTGAGGTAGGAGTTTACTCAGCGAGACATAATCGTTTTTCTAGCTCAAAACAAAGTAGTGCCATTATTCATATTTTCTTTTGAATAAGAACTCACACTGTAATTCTAAGCACTTGGGATAATTACAAAGGATATTTTTTTCTTTTTGCCTTTAAAATGCTTTTTTGTCCCCATTGGCATTATAACAGAAAATAGAATATTATGATCAGATTAAATTCTAGTCTGAGCACTTGCATTTTGCATGGCAAATTTTACCCATTTTCTTCCTTGACTGTGGTGTTGTGCAGCTGTGTGTTTTTAAACCACTGTTGCATATGCCTCAAATTTTGTGCATTTCAGGGCTTATGGAAGATGTCAGTTATGACTGTCCAACAAGGAATTTTTTTGCTGTATGGGTGATTTTATATATATTAAAAATGGGCTTAGTATATACTTATCCAGATAAAGCCTGAGGCAATCAATAATTGAAAACATGAAGAAGGCCATTATATATATATATATATATATATATACACACACATAATTAGAAATGCAAGTATCATTACATCCATACAGAGATGGCTAAAATGAGACCTTTCTAGCAACTGGCACCATCTAATCTCTTACATAAATACCTATCATGGCTGTGCTTATTCTGTTATGATAATGAGAGTCTTAAGCCCTCAAACCCATCTTGTCAGGTGTTTCACTCTTCCTGCAAGCTGGCTCGACTCTTGAGCACTGGAGTGGGCTTGTCTTGTGGGAAGCCAAACCCACGAGGAGCTGAAGCTGTGCGATGAAGCCAGGGCCAAGTTTGTTTATGGCTTACACAGGCAGTATATAGATATGGTCATTGGGCACAAACTTGAACATAAGAAGCTCCATCTAAACATGAGGAGGAACTTCTTCACTTTGAGGGTGGCAGAGCCCTGGAAGAGGCTGCCCAGAGAGGTGGTGGAGTCTCCATCTCTGGGGACATTCAAAACGTGACTGGACACATTCCTGTGCAACCTTGCTCTGGGTGGACTTGCTTAGGCAGGGGGGTTGGACCATATGATCTCCAGAGGTCTCTTCCAGCCCCATATCACTCTGTGATTCTGTAATGGCTGTCCTCTGGCTTCTTCCTTGCTTTCTGACTGTAAGCCAGATTTTTTCAAAAGCAGCCAGTTGTTTTGGTCTCTCCAATTTTCCAACTGTAGTGATCTGAAATGAGTGCCCTAAAAACTTTGAGTGTGACTAAACCCAAAGTGAATGGAGACCCTTCAGATTTAGGACAGCAGGCACCTTGCTCAGCTACTGCCTTTTTATAGCTTGAAAGTTTTCTGCGGAACTGCAACTGCCATCTCACTTGTGAGGAATGCGTAGGCTTAGGTGGATATGGTATGGATGCCTAACATTTCCTATGGGGACCTACTGAAACCTATTGATTCCTTTGCCCTCAAACGTAACAAAACTTCCTTTGGAAATGCCTCTTCACCAAATAGTAGAGAAGTAGATAGACCTGGCTATCTGTCCTTAAAATTCTGGATGTCTCTTCTCTCTCCATGAACTCCAAGGGGAATCGATGGCTATGTTAGCCAGGATGGATTCCTCACCTTTCTCTCCCCTACTCAGACAGTTTCTGTACAGAGTAAAAGCATCGATCCAAGTAGATTGGATTTCAGGACATACTTTTAATTAAGGGTAGCTTAGTGTACTCGCTGATTAATCTGCTTTTTGATGTCCCTCCATTTTTTTTTTTTTTTTATTCTCCTTCTTTTCTGGAGCAGGGATAAGGAATGAGGGAAGTAGATGTTCTATCATCAGCCACTGGAGACTGAGATCCAAAAAGAGAAGCTACTTCTAAAGGTATTAGCCTTATATATATATATAAACCATACCAGCTATTTTTCATTCACTGATACCACTCAATGTTATGCGCTTTTGGATTTAATAACACTTTTATTTGTATCTGCATGATCTGGTTATCACTGAAATGCTACTAGGTGAGGAGATTAAGACAGAAAAGTGTATTCTTGTCATACAAGTAATTTATAGCATTTTAAAACACCAAGATAAATGGTGCTAATAGTTGCGGCCAGACTTCACGCAAACATGCCTGAAAGTTACTGATGATCCTGATGCTGTACAGCATGACTTTTCATAAAGTTTGCAATGAAAAGTGGCAAAGCAACAAGAACACCATGATGAAGGGTTTCAGGAAGTGATTGGGCCTGTGAGTACTTAACAATTGCTATCATGGATGAGGCGGCACTTCAGAAGCTTGAGATAGTTGTCAATTTTGTGGGAATCTCGGCGGAGGCAATGCAGCAGGTTGTAAAAGGCAAAGAGTCTGGAGTCCTCATCAGCAAGTTGCAGGGATGGAAGGCCTTCCCACTGGGAGTAAATTTCATTTCCGATCTCACCAGAGTGAACCTAAAGACACAAAATGATACTGCAGTAAATGATAGTCAATCTGACTGGAGGGGGAACAGAGCGTGTAAAGTACTGGCCTTGAGGAATGCTAGTTGCTAGTGTATGGCTTCTGAAGTGTTTCCTGGTATGGTTTCCACTATTCTGTATAATGTTCTATATCTTCATGTATTTTTTTAAATGAATTTTTTAGATTTTTCAGTTTACTTCTGTAAAATATGTAAAAAACTTAACTATGTCAGTAGTGTTTTAAGAGGACTAGTGTGATAACCAATGTCCAGTGGAATCTGACTTTGTGGAGAAATCAAACCTTCCTTCATGCATGGACTCATCAGTGACAACTCTTTTTGGTTCCCTCCATCTTGAAGTCTTTGTCAGCACTTGTCCGAGAACTTCTTTGTGAATATCTCCAGCTCTGTCCAGATCATCTCTTAGGTGAGCTCTCTGATACAGGCAGCTTCAAGAACACGTTACCAGACATATCTCTTCAGATATATATTCAGATGTATTGTAGCTCAGATTCCATTAAAACAATAAAAAATGCTGAGTGATAGTGACATGTTAGAAAGCTATGTGTAGGAACTCATGTAGTGAGTTAATATCTGAGGTGAAAGTTTGTTTAGGTCTCCTTTTCTGAAAGAGATAGTCATTAGTTTTCTTGTATCATGGAAATCTGTGCCTATTGGGGCTTGTGCATCTTCTTTATTGCCCACCAGTTTTACTTTGTAAAAGCACATAGCAGAGGATCTGTGGAGTCTCTAGCACTCAGTTTAAGCATCAGGCAAAAAAAAAAGACCTACTATCACTCAAATTTGTGGTTTGACAGTAATGAATTTGCCAGTCTTGTCTTCAACCTCCTTTGGTAAATAATGTGAAAGTGGTGACAGGGTAAGTGTAGCAGCACCTGACTCCTACTGTTATCTTGGATCCTTGCCTGCACCCTTTTTACATGTGGGTATGGGGTAGAGATGTATTTGATTGTGCTGATAAATCCATTTCTGGCCTGGATGGGCTAAGATTTCTGAGTAAAGAGACTCCTAACTGGAAGAGAGAGTGTCCATGAGTGCACTCCTGGAAAGTGGTGGATACAGTGATGGGGACTATCTTAATGTTAACATCTTAGCTCTTGTTAACATCTTAGCTCACTGACAGAATGATATATTCAGGGACTAACAGATGCCCTTTTAAAAATAAACAAGTTAGAGCTGATTTTATTCAGGAAAACTTTCAATCAGTTATTGATAAAAGGGGTATTTGAGTATGGGTTTTGTCAGACAACAGCCTCCTTGTCTAACCTTACAAGTGTAGGGGGAACCAAGTCAGAGCAGGAGTTCGGAGGAACCACTATGGTGCAAAAAATGGAACATGCTTACTTTGCTCTATGCCACATCTTTGCAATAGCCCAGACTTCCAGTTTTAAACACAGTGTCTGTTCCTGAAAACCATACGCAATACCTATATGTATACAGATGTGTATAAATATGCTAAACCATACATATAAATCTGTGCATTTGAAAAATCACAGACACATCCTTAAAAAATCAGGATTGCAAATTCAAAATATTCAAAGACAGAATGATGATTACCAGTCCTGAAGATTATACCTTCCCTTGAGGCAGGACTGGGAGTACGCTGGATTATGCTATACCAGTCACATCCCATTGTCTCTTTAGAAATTGCAAGATAGGAGAAGAAAAGAACTCTGAAAGAAGAAAGCTCAAAAGTTCTCGGATTCAGCTATCTTGCCTCCTTTTTTTCCCTTCCTATTTACTGTTTCCTTTCCTATTCCAGGTAGGGAGCACCTGTCACTGTATGTGCCTTCCTTAGAGCAACAGGTTAAGGACCTAATACTCACCCGGCCGACTATTTTCTCCATTCCTTCTAGAAGCCGCCTGTTTTGTTCTTCAATCTCCACAGCCTTCCAGAGGATCGTGTCTGGAGCTTCTTTGATTCTTTGTACTTCAGAGGCCAGATGAACAAGGGGATCATTCCAGGAGCGCAGCACTCCCAGTATCAAATTCAGTAAGTCTTCATGCTGCTCACGCACATTAAGAAAATGCAATTAAAATAGGGAGGCTAAATGCTGAAAGTATTAGGAGGCATCTAGAGCAACCTCCTCAGACGTAGAGATTTGGGAAATCATTCCAGGACTTACCACCAAAGGTATCCTGTAGCCCTGTCTTAGATACCTCTGTGCTATTGCATAGTTGAAGTTGTCATATTGTTGTATAAGATTAGCACAAGCAGTTACATTGTTGTAATGGAAAATATCATTAAATGCTCTTCGTGTTAAAAACTAGCAAACACAACAGTGTTTCATCTCTGTGGAAAAACCCACAAGACTCCTTTTCTGATTTTTGATGAACATTTTTAAATCCAGTATTTTTTTTTTTTTTAATTTAGTACTGAATGGAAGGTGCACATTATGGTAAACTAATAAATGGCTTTTATTGCCTCTATGTAACTCATCTGTCCTCCCCTTTGAACAATGGTGCTTCCAGCAATAGCTCTGTTTTTAAAAATTGTCCTCTCTTCCTTTCTTGTGGGCAATAAACATTCGTAAATCTTATGGTTATGGTAGTTTCAACCATTTCTTCTTTGCTTGATGCACTGGATCTGAACACAACCAGACTTGTTATATACTGAGGGTTGTACCAATAGAATTTCTGAATGATACACTGAGAAGACAGTGATACTGGGATTGCAAGAATATTACTACCATGAAAGGAACAAAGATTTCTCCCTTGGACACCCCCATTCATATGCCTCTGCTTATTGTTTTCTCTACAGTATTTTCAAATTGTATCTGTGATCATAGGCTGAACAAGATTATCTTCATCTTCCCTTACGTTTATAATTATTGAATGGATGTATGTAGCATGGGTTTTTTTACAATTTTTTTTTTTTTTTTGCAGTATTTTGCAATTGAGTCTTTGGATTTGGATGACCATGTGACCTCTTTTGCCTACTGGTAACAGCAAGAATATCTATTTAGCATTTCTTGAGTCAAGTCAGTCTTTTCAGTTACTGGAATACTATTTGCCTCTGCCTCCATACTATATTCAGTATATATCCAATGCATTTTTATGTTTGTTGATATAATAATTGCCTATAAGGTCTTTTAAGATAACGTTCAAAGGTTGTAGCATTCTCAGCAGTGTAGAAACATGGTAACTGGCATTGCTCCATGGGGCTATATTGTAACTGGGAATAAGAGGCAATGACTGAATGTAACAAACAGGAAAAGGAAGGACGAAGGTGAGAATTACTGGTGCCTGTATATTCTGTAACTTTGTATCGGCAAATGTTAAATCAACTTTTCTTGGCATTTTGGTGCTTTCCTCTTGGCCTTTTTATTCTGATTGAGGTGTCTTCCCTCCCTCTCTGTCTGCTGCTTCTCTGTTCCTTAACCCTCCCTCTTCCCTGTTCCCCCCTGCTCTCTCTCGCACTGGATGACATTAGAAATGGGACTTACATGAATCTGCTGAGCTTGCTCCTTATCTTCAGGAGTGGTTAAGGAGGAAGTGTGGCAGCCATTAACAGCTTTTGTAATAAAACCCCGGCCCTGAGCGTAGCGTTCATCCTGCAGGTCAGCAAGGACGGGCATTATTGAAACACAGATCACTAAGAAGAGCTTCAATTCAAACACTGTATTAACTAATTATTGTTCCATTGCTTTTATCACTGCTTTTATGCCGTAAGGATCCAAAGTTTCTGGTGAGTCTTTTGAGTGGAACTGGCACCCAGCAAATACAAACTTGTCCCACAGATAAAGAATGATGGGGAAAATAGTATCTTTTAATAGAAATGTTGGGGATCTTAGCAATGGTCAGCACTACACACAGATTTGGTCACTGCCAGGACTATCACTGTCTGTGCAGCAGTCATATTTATTTACTTATTGAAGGATTTAATATGTGAGCATATGTTTGTACTTTAAAAGTACTAAGTTGCATTTTTTATATTTTCTTGCTCTCAGGAAAAGGCAGAGTACTTACAAATTCATTGAATATTTCTGAAGAGAGGAAGTGGATATAGTGTGAAAGTTTAACTGCTCGGTCAAAAAGTTCTCCAAGGGAAACTTGGCAATTGACAGATCCGCTGGAGCAGATTGGCAAGGAGGTCACTCCTTCTTTAGTCAGGAGCATGTTGGACACCAGAAGGACCACCAGCAGTAAACCTGTTCATGTTTAAAACAAATCAAAATGGAATCACATTGATGACTTGTATATGTGCATAGAAGTAGGTGTCAGTGTCTGGGTGATTTTTACTGTGCTGTCACATGGCTCAGACTACCCCCTGTACTGCCTGCTGAAAAAGGAGGAGGGAAGAAAGGAGGAGGGAAGCACTGTCATTCTGTTGTCCTTTCTCCCTTCCTTCACCCTGACTGTATAGCAGAGCCTACTACAGAGTTTGAGGAGACAAGGTAATCTGTGTTGCAGTGTACGCTGTATTCTGTAGTCTCTTACTATTGTGTCTGACTTTATTACATAGTCATAACTGGAAGGAAAAAAATCAAAATTCTTCACAGTGTAAATATAGATACATAATTATATTTGCACAGATACATAAGTTTGGGAAATAGATTGATGGGGTTTTTTTTTCCTATCTTTTCTCCTCCTTCTCCCACAGGTCCTTTTTTTTTTCTTTGCAGACATTTGGAGTTTAAATTAATTTTGTGAAAGGGTGATTAGGTCATTCTCTTAAGGTTTTGATTGTCCTGGGAGTTCCTTCAGAAGATTTCCAGCAGCTGTGCTGCTTTGCTCTTTAGAGTTTAACCCTAAATTACCTACTGCTAAGAAATCAGAGAGAACTTTTGTCTTTTCCCCTGAGCTTCTGAAACCGATATAGACGTTTAATTATCTAAATCACAAAACTTCTTCTGTTTAGAACTTTTAATATTAACTTAACTGAGTCAAGTTTTCTATCTGGTGAAATAAAATATGCACAGAAAAACAATGGAAAAAAATTAAAAGCAAATATTTTGTAAATGAATGAACTTATTCAAAGAGCACTGTTCTGTGCTCTGAGAGTTTTAATTCCGGAAATTGGCCTGTATTGGTTCACTAGACTTCTTTTAAATGCTAAAGCAAAGTGTACTCCATAAATCAGCAGAGCTGTCCCTAATGTTATCATGTGACAAATTCCTTTCTAGCTCTGAATTCAAGAAGAGTGCATTTACACAATATTGAAGTGAGCCTTCCTCCTCCCCATGAACAAGGTACGTGCTGCCTGCTGCAGTTAGGAAAGTACACTGGAGAACATTTCTATGAATAAGAAAAGCTGAGACTTGTTGGCTTAGAAAGTTGAAGATGGTTATGAAAACATTCACTTCAAAATTACTACCATCTTTAGTTGTTGCCTTCTGAGTGGCAGCAAAGCAGTCTGGATCCAGTCTTTTGTCTGCAGGTGTCACATCTCTCTAGCCAGTTTTCTGTGACACTGCCCAATCCAAAAGTAGACTTAGGGACAAAAGACTGAGCAAAAAAGGGATGAAGCTTCCTTCTAATTCCAAGCTTTGGACACTAAACATTGGAGGTAGAGGCAGGTTTCGCTGTTACTGGAAGATTAGGTGTCTGAAAGACCTCAATTTCTAGAGCTGTTACATTTCAGTTCCTTCCTGATTCAATCTAAACTTAAAGAAATATAAAAGTTACCAGCAAGAGAATGGCAAAAGTCTTACCTTGCAGTGAAGCCCCTTTATTGCTCATGGTGGAGATCCTGAAGGATGACTTGCTCTACCAGAAAGAAGTCTCAATACTTGCTCTTATTCTCTGCTCATGCCACTTTTATATGTACCATCCAGTGTCCATTTTGCATACATTCAGCAGGTCGTGGAGTTTGCCTCGATAATTACAAACATCAAATTGTCTTTCTTCCACATTCATATTCAGTATTTTTTTTTTTTTTATTTTTAACTGTGGGAGGGAATTTCATTAACAAGTTCAGCTGTGGGATTCTAGGTATGGTTGGATGAAGAGAGTGTCAAAATTTTGCCCTGAATGAGGTGCAAATGTTGATCCTAGAAAGCTCCAATTGTCAATTCTGAGATGGACATTTTCAATGTTTCTAGGCACAGAGTTGCCTCCCCAAGACTGTCTTCTCATCCTTCCTTGATTCTTTGGTCACAGAAGCTTGCTTATGTTAAAATTCTGGCTGTTTGTGGGAGGCAAACAATATTTTACAAGGTCCACAGTTAGAGAAACAGCATAAATTATACTGAAATTTATCCAGAGAAAGGGAATGGAGGATCCTGGAAAGACAGGTGACTATAATATAGATGTGATGTTCTGGGTATTTAGCTGCATACAATGAAAAAAGATAGTAAACAGCACAAATCATTATATAACTGATGCTCAGTCTAAGAGAAGTTTAGAGAAATCGGGACACTTTTTATATTAAAAAAGTAATAATTTGAAACAATAAAAAAAAAGAAGTTATAGCTTTACTATTTAATCACAAATGTTTCATGAATAAGTCAGCATCATTTAAAAAACCCAAACCAATCCTCTACAAAACCATGAGATTGTTTTCTCTACTTGAAAAGTCTCTGCGTAAAAGGTGTGCATTTACAACATATGCAAAACATATGCTGTCGTAATCAGTGGGATTTGTTTCCAGATCAATGTGTCTGTGGTAATCTACAAACTGGCCTTGGCCCTGTTTTCTTGTTGTGTGAGGCTCATCTGTATGAATATGTTAGCAAATGTGTAATCTCTCATCTGTTTCTCATTACCCATGAAAAGACTTTCCAAATTAGATGATTATAATGAATAAAGTATACAGTGTTAATGAATTTTCTTGCCTTTAGACAACTTGTTCTGTACTTGGTGGAACAGGTATGTACGTAACCTCAAATCCTTCATTATTTCATAACGATGGACATGATTCTTGATAATGATAATGATAAACAATGGAGAGGAAAGCGTTTAGGGGGTCAACCATGGAAAGCATCCCTTGGGAAGCAATAAAAGGAGATTTTTCAGCAGTAAACCAGAACTGGTAGCAAGTGGTCTACATCTACTAAGTTCTAGAATTATTACTAAAATGGTTTGTTCTGTGTAGAGGCTGGATCTTGTTTGGAAATTAAGGTTCTGCTGAGGAAGAGAAGCAGTTGTTGCCTGCAGCAGGGAAAAGTGACAATCTGATGAAGGCAGTAAAATTAGAAGAGGGGCACAGTCAAAACTCTAGAATGCATGGTAGAAAAAGAGCTGTCTTCCAAACCACAGCCATATGACTTACTATCTTGATTTAATTCAACTTAATTTGAAAGTCTTCCCCAACAAGATCACAGGTGAGCTTGAAAAAATCCCGATATCTTATAACATTAGAAGAGCCCTGTGCATAAAAGGAATGACCATTTCTCAAGACACCAATTGCTCTTTCATTTACTAGTCTGCTTCTTTTTGGCTTTTTGAGGGGTTGGTAGTGATGCTAAAATAAGTGATGCTAAAATAAGAGAAAGCAGAGTTACTTAATATTAGGGACTAGAGAATAAAAAAAAGATATTCACAAAGGCAGGAGGTAAACTCCTTGGGCTTCCTGTACCATTATTGGAGAGGGAAGATCCTCTCATGCCTGACAGCATCAACTAAAGTCAGGATCTTCATATGACTTACTTGCAAGAAGAGCCTGTATCTTGCTGCATAAGACTAGACGAGCAGATTAAATTTAGACCATAGGGAAGAGTGATTTATTTGAAACCATTGCATGTTTTAATTAAAATATTCTACCACAAAATAATACACTTTACATTTCTCTTGCACCTTTCATCCTGAAATCCTCAAATACTTTGCAAACATGAATGGATTAAAATGGTCAGCAATCAAGAATCACAGGCAGAAGGAGAGAAGAAACACTGTCTAAAGTAGATAAATATAAAGGTAAAGTTCTTTTATCAAGTGTGAGAACTGACATAGAGGATGTTTATTTGTGGCTTCACAGGAAGTCTTTGGGGAAAAAGGACTTCCCAAATATTTCTGATCCCCAGACCTGCACTTTCAAGTGAAGATCATAATTTCTTGCTAGTACCAAAAAAGAAAACAAAGCTGAGGGAAGAGAAAGCAGAGGAAAAGTTAAAATAACCAGAAATAAATAGGTCTAAATATTAATTTTTGTTTATAAATCAGGAATTGTGTTCTATTTAAAAGTTGAAAAAAACTTGAAAGTATGAGAAAATGTTCATCTCTGCCTCTTGAAAGTGGTTTAGTTTTTTTAAAATTATTTTTAATTATCACATTCCTTTTATCTTCAAGACCTTTTCTGGCATTAAAATCAGTACATAGTTATTAGCCAGTGTAAAAAAAATATGCTGAAAGAAGGGCTAACTATAGGTAGACTTTATTATATAGCTTTTAGGTCATTACTGATGCTACATAGGCATTACGTGTGATGTATCCACATTACAGATAACAGCATTTAGTGCTCATTTCTCATTCCTCTTATCTTCCCACCTCATATCATGTTGCAGACCACGAGTCAGACTGTCACAGTTTGATTAAGAACTATTGATCAGTACTGGAAGATCGAATATTCCTATTCCATTTTATTTTATTTAAAGGTTTTTAAAAAGATGTTGTGTCTGATTGATAGTTACCACAGAGGAATGACAAACCTTTTCTAAAAAGGCAAGTCTGCACAATACTTATTTTAAGTAGCCAAATCAAAGACTGGGCAATATTGTTTGATTTTGTCTTTTACTTCCCTGTTTCTGTATTTAATAACAGAACATTAGTTAATGTAGAAATTTGCAATGCCAAATTTTTGGCTATGTTTTTAAAAGTTGATCCCCAAGTTATGTATGCAGATGATTGAGCATGCAAAAATGAATGCAGAAAAATATTCCTATAAGTTCTCTGAATCTTCCAGTACACAATGAGACAAAAGGTTCTTTGTGTTCCTGTTTTGCATATGTAAGCTGGAACCATAGTACTGGAAATACAGTTACTCGTCTTCCTTTTTTAGAATACAAAGTTAGTTTGTATTCTAAAACTAGTAACTAGTTTGTTAGTTTACAAAGTTATCCCATCAACTTCATTTAACAGCTGGCTTTGGAAAGATACAAAACTATTTAATCTGGATCAAAAACAAATCTGCAGAGCACTTTAATTTTTCATGCATGTGGAAAATACTTTCTGAGGAGGAATATAAACATAAACAGAATATTTTTTCAATCTAGATAGTTTCAAATGACAAATATTTTGTCTTTCCTGATTACTCCCTATAATCTCCTTGAATCTTTTTTGAAAAATTCAAATGATTTTCTAGGATTCTCTAAAACAAGGGCTCTTCCTGTCTATCTTCTTCATATAAGGAATGGGAGAATTTAAAAAGCATTCTCTCCAAATGTATTTCTCAGCAAAAGCAGAAAAATGGGGATTGAGTGCTTTCTTAGTGTGATGTCTCCATGAAGGCTGGTAAAAAATAGATAAGAACATAAGGGAAAATTATTCCATATGGAGGAAGAAAAAGGTGGAAATCTCTGGGACATTTTCAGTTTACTTTAAATTTAAGTTTACATACCAGTGTGGTTTCATACAATTTCAGAAGCAGACATAAAAATAAAATGGCAGAACATGTTTCAAAAATGATTTATGAACATCGTCCCTCTGATGACATACGCCCAAGCACACCATGAAATATTAAGTGTGATTTCCATGTAGAATTCCAGCTAATGATAGCAAAAAAACCTCAGAGGAATTCATAAAGAACAGAGTAAAAACTAGTGAGTATATATTGGTCCTGATACTTGAAGTTGTTTGAACCCTGTGGCTCTATTCACTAATGCTGTATCTGTGTATTATCAAATAACCTGAGTATAAATTTGATCTGGATCATACATAACTGCATTATGGCACTTCAGTTGAATTATCGAGAGACCACCTTATGGTACTTATCCTGTCTTGATGCTTGATACCAGGTTTATCTGACTGGTGGAGGTTGGATGATAATGATCTGACATCTGCTAGGACAAAGAGATACTACAAAACTTTTTGTATAAATGTGACGTGTCAGACTGAGCCTGTGCTGGTTCAGTGTTTCAGTTCATGTAGCTCCAATATGATTTATCCTATACTTTAAATCCAATTTTCCTTTTTCAGAAGTTGAAAACTAGTGATTTTAGAAGTAAAGGCACACAAGGGAAATCTCGACCCTCCGAAAAATCTAGAATAGATTCCTGGGAGTATTATTACACAGTTGAAGATTTCAGCAGTTGTGACAGCTTCTGCACAGTTTGAGTCTTATTCTACTTCTGGGATGGTGGAATTACATTCTGGGCCATAGTTGGCTTGATTTCCAAAGTTGTAAGTTTGTAAGCTCCAATCCAAATGGAGAAGTATTACAAGCATGTAAGTATTTGCACACTTTGACCTATAAGGTGCAGGAACTGCACTTACTGAATTGCTCTCAGAATTGATTCTGATGCTTATTGAACATCATAACTTCAAAGGTTTGAAGACACTGTGATTTAAACAATTTATATGAGTTTTTTGTTTATTTTCCCAAAAGTATTTGATTTATTTCCTTTGGCCATGTTCTACTGCAATCAGTAAGTTATTCTCCATAAAATCCCGATTTCAGTTGATCACTCTTCAGGATAAAATAAAATGAGTTTCAATAATTTATTTACAGTAGGCCTGCCACAGTGGAATTTCCTAGTGGACTGGTTAATTATTGGTATTGTTTTAAGTATTATATTTGTGTAATATGCTTTTAATAAAAAGTAATAAACAGAAAAATTGCCATCAGAAGGCTGCAATTTTCTTGATAACAAGTGAGGAATAGAAGAAATAGCAACCTGGTTTAAATATTTGCATATTTTTAATTCTATGGATAAATGCATCACTGGAAAAACATTTCTTTAAGTGCCTTGTGGCAGTTACAGACGACTCCAGTTGTCTGTAAAAGTAAGAGGTTTTTTATTTTGTTTTGTTTTTAAGTATTACACTGAAAAGAGCACTGAAGTGTGCACAGATATTTTGAGCACATTTCAACATCTAGGTATTTCCAAGGGTTGTCATAAATATGCTTCTTTTATATAATACAGTGTTTGATTCTACTAATGGATAGTATTCTGAAATGGCAAATGGAGATTTTATCCTGTGCTTTAGAAGTGCACCTTCCTGAAGATGCATTTTTCCTCCTTATGTGAAATACGTTTTGGTCAGATAATTTCTGATGTGTATGGAAGGATTAAGTAGAAAGGAAAAGGTGAGTAGAAAATTTTTTGGGGTGTGTGGTATTAGCTGAAAGCCAAATAGCAGGCAGAGATCAGTGCTGACATTCTTGCTTCTTGGGAGGATCTCACTTTTAGTTGTGTACTTGTCAGAGGGAGGAATGCATATTGCTTCTCAAAATTCTCCAGTTTATAATGGCATAGAAGTGATGCTAAAAGAATGTGACCTTTACTTAATTGAATTTAAGGAATCATTCAATGTCAGAGATTTTTCTTACTGATTCCAAAACCTAACACGTTTTCTTCTCTTCATTTGTTCGTTGCTGTCTCTAGACCTAATATATAAATAAAAATAAATAATTACCGAAGGGACAATGTCTGGGCGTATTAGGCATCTCCTGACCCATATGAAATTTGGAACTTCAGATCTTGTTTAGTATCTCATTAGTGCTATTTTTCCAATCTACCTCATTCTGTAGATATTTTAATTAAGCTTGTCATATTTATGGAACCCAGGCTAGATATTAATATTGACATAGGTTTTGGGAGACATATGAAATTGCTTTAGTAAAATGCCTTCACCTCGTTCCTAAAGCTAAAATGTTTTCTTTGGGGGAAAAAATGTGAAAGGAGTTATTCTGTGACTATATATTCTGTGGTATTAAAAAGGGTGTGACAAGCCAAAAAATTCATGGAAATGCATACATACATACATACATACATATATATATATATATATATATATGTAGTAGGCACAGTCCATAGTATTTTCTGTGCAGAGCTTGTCAGCTATCCAAGGGTACCTGGTAGGATTCTCTTATACCTTAAATACTTAGCTGTATTTGTCATCCAGTTATATAAGCAAAGAAGAAATTAATTACTATTAATAAAAATGAAAACAGCTGAAGAGTTTGAAGTAAGCACTTTTAAACAGAAATATAAAAAACTATAGTCAAGAAAACTTTTGGGTAGCAACCATTGCTAACCACTCCTTGAAAGGTCAAGTACATTATATTGTGCACCTGCAGCACATTTGTATGTTTAAAAATTCATTAAAAAATATTGAAGCTGCATTTCTGTTCAATCTCTTCTCTAATGAATATATTTGCATGTAATCACAGCTTTTCTCTTTTAGAGCTTTCTTACTCATTTCCTAAGTCCTCAATCCGTAACCTGATCTTGTGGGATTTACAAAGCTGAGGCTGAAGTCATCATGGAAATGTCATGACATTGCCATTACGGAAGCACCTAGTGATTATAAATGGCTGACACGGTATAGCTTCATGACTGAGCAAGAGCAGTAACATCAGATATATTGTGCAGCTTGTTACATTAGCCATAGATTTTGTGTCAACAGGAAGAGGTAAAGGAATGTTTTCACCCAGACCCTTCACTAGTGCCACCCAGGGCTTCATTGAAGATATAGCGGACTCTGCACCATTTGGCAGCTTACACATCACCATCCCTCACGTATTTATGCTTATGCTCATTGGTCTATGAATTTTATTTTAGTTTTTTGAAGTATGATAATTAAATTATTATTTGAGCTACTTCAAACAGAACTCAGCCCAAGGGATGAAGGCTTCAATATTATTGTTGCAATGTTCCTTGGGCAAAAAACCCAAACCATCACAACAGACCAATAGGAGGGAGTGGAGTGCAGCATGATCCTTACGTCGCTTTCTCCATATAGCTTTTCTGGTTTTGCTCTGAATTTAAGGCTTGGGGCTAATATTCCCCGGGAGCATATTTCAAGAGCGTTTGGCTTTATACCTGTGAAACATATCAATACCATCCTACCTCGTAGGCACCACAAAAGATCAATTTTTCATAGTATATAAAATTAATTAGTTTGTATCCTTCATAAAAATGAATATGCTAAATGGAGGTAGTTAGTTTTTTTAATGTTATAGGCTAAAAGTTATTCTTATTAAAGTGCTGAAGTTTTCCTCAGATTATGACATTTCTTCCTTCAAAAAAACCCTAACTATCTGGCACAAATTTTCTACAACAAATCTGCTTTTCTGAGCATGTATCTTATCAACCTCCTTAACCTCTTGAGTCTTTAAATCAGTCTTAAAAAAGCAGAGGAGACATCTGTATCAGAAGCAATATATTTGCACATTCACATTTGTTGTGAGCGATGAAATCATAATAGTAAAAACTTCTAATCTGTAATATTTCTCTAAATCTTGTAATTAAAAAATATTTCATGTATGCATGGGAGAGGTTACAATGAAAAGAAACTTTCAGGTTTTTAATGTTTCTTTCTTGTCTTTATAACAGTGGAGCAAAAAGGTATTCCATGTTGACTCGTAAAACTTTTTGAAAGAGAGAGCGTGTTATCAGGTTGCAGGACTTTTTTGCCATTCTGGCTCTTGAGATCATGTGTAGACAGATTCTGTAGCCAGGTCCATTATTTGCAGGTGTCTGTGAAAGGAGAGTTCCAGATGATTGAAATAGGATGACGAGGCAGCAGAAGGCTTTTTCAGTTTACACCAGAATTGTTCTGGGAATAAATCATCTTTAGGTAAATCAGATAATATTATCTCCAAATTTCTTCCTGTGGTAGTGAGTTTATCTTCTACAAAATCTTCTTTCCTACATGAATCAAAGATTTAGATGTACATGGTTGGATGCATGCCAGAAATCTATGTCTATTAAAAAAAAAACAACAAACCACAAACGGTTTTCACCTTAAACAGCGTCAATAGAAATGAATCCAGTTCCTTGTTAGAAATAGTGATGATCACGAGAATGGAAAAGCAAAGTGGCCAGTCGTTTTTGCCGTGCTCCAGTTTTACCCTCTACCATGTAGGGGCAAGAGTGAAGGTTTTGTAGCTATATTGGCGATAATAGAAACTGCAGGTATTTGGTTGAACAAAGCCTTTGTTAATCCCATAAAACCTGAGTGTGAGGTAGAGCTGCCGTTAACCGTTCTTACTGAGCTACGTGTGAAGAACCTTCAGAGCCTGTAAATGTGCCAGCAGTAACTGACTATTCTTGCACATTCCCTCCAGCCACCTTTTACTTCACAAAGGGTTTTAATTTAGATCCCTCATATCTTTTTAAAGGCGCTCTTAGAAGTTTTTTCTATCTGTCTTATTTTTGTATCTAATTTCTTCTATTCAGAACATGAATCTGGGAGGGGGGAAAAAAGACAACAAAAAGTCCTTGCTATCTGAAGAGAATTTCAAATTGCCTTTTTCCTTCTGAAATGAAATCTACAGTTTTTTAACAAAAGAAGAGTAAAAGGATCAATCAGCTAGAGATACAGCTATCTTACCTGACAGGCCCATGACAGTGTTCAGTGCTCTCTGCTGAAAATGTTGTGGAGGCATACGATTAGTCTGAAGGGTTTTTTCCTAAGAACATCAAGTCAGAAAGGCCTGTTACCTCTGAATAAAAGCAGATGCAATTGCTCTCGCATTGTCCAGGACTGCGTTACCCGTACATGCCTTAAAATGACAGTGGAAGAAAAAAGTCCATAATTAGTATAAAGCCCTTCAGAAAAATATGCTGCTAGTGTTTCAGTTTCTTGTGTTTTCTGTAGGGAGATGTCCTAGTGTCTCTGCTTTGTGATAAATCTGTGGGATTGTGGAACTAGATCTAGAGGTTTGGTGTAAAATCAGTAGTGCATATGTCTCTATTTTTTCAGGAAGAGTTTTAACATTGTGTCTTCTAATACCTCTGGAAGTGCGGCTATTTCTGTAATCTTAGTGGAATATGACTTTCATGTACCCACAGGCATAGGTCATGTGTGTAAACATTGCACATAAAGCATTCTACATCTCTATTTTCAATCTTGCAGAGTCATCCACAGATTATATACAATCCTATTTCATTTGTACTGGCTTTGGCTTTCCTTTCTCAACTCTATATATCTTCTGTTCCTCCCCTACTGTGACACCACAGTACTTACATTTCACTGCAAGACAAAGATTGTTTATCCTCTACAAATCTACTTGTGTTCAGGTAGATGTGTTCAGGTACCCAGATGTAATAGTGCATGCACTTAAATGCAACTCACACGCATACCTCATTATCTTCTGGACAAATGGTCTAGATCAGTCCAGAAATTTGTTGCACAGACATGTCTATCTGTCTGCATACCTAGAAACACCCCCTCCAAGCATGTGTGCATGCAAACCCAATCCAGAGGCTTACTCTACGGCTTTCAGGTTCTGTTAAAGGTACAGGAAAAATTATTGGGCCACTCCATGTTGATTTGTAAAGCTTTTGACAGAGTAAGGTTCTGTGCAAACAATGAAATGGGTCATCTAGCTGCTCTTATCCCCACGCCTTGGACTCTTGTTGCTTTCATACTGTATTTTGTGTTAAGGGAAGACCAGCTAATCTTAGCACATTGTCAAGTGAACTTGGGCTGGGTTTTTCAGTAGGTCACGATACAATTAGGATACGTGATCCTATGGCCAGTGTTAGAAAAGATGTTGTGGTCTTTCCTAGGGGAGTCTTGATATGATACTGAACTAGCGGAATCTGTGTGATGGAGCTTGATGCAGCTCCCCTTCTAAAACGTACTCCTGTAGGTTTAGGAAAGAAACAACTTCCAGGTCCTTACTTTGAAATGGTGGTGAAACCTGCTGTTTTGAACAACACTGCTAGGATTTGGCAAAGAGATGAGACAATTATAAGGGGATAAGTGGTTTTTGCCATATTTATAATCTTACTGCTAATGAATGTTGCCTGCATGAACATGGCAGGTAATAGGGAAACCATTTACCTGTCACTTTGATCCACTATTCAAGAACCTAAAGTATACTTGTTTCTCTGGCAGAGCCTTCTTAACTCATTTTAATTTGTGATTTTAGTTCAGAATTTTAACTATTGGAAGTATTATGTTGCCTTATCCTGTTTCAATCTTGGCAAAATCTAGATCTTGGGATCTAGCAAAACTGAGAATAGCTATCTATCTCACCGCTAGTAACTCTGAAAAAAAAATCGTTATTATCAATAATGATAATAATCTTTATTATCAAACAAATCTTTATTATTGATAATGTATATATTTTCTTGGCAGGATAAGAATTACATGTCACATTCCATTGAAATTGCTTGCTACAAGCTACTCTGATATTTTTTGGAACTGGCTTTGTAAAAAAGAGAAGTCATGCATCGTTCCCTCAGGATTGCAGCACTCTAGGTTGCTGAATGACTCTGTAAACGAGTCCCATATCCAAGCCTAGTCCCACCAAGATCCAGCCTGCATTCTGTCAGGTCTGAGACCCTGCTAGGGTCTTCTGTCGCAGCATATGGTGGATAGAGAAGGGACTCTTCATCTATATATATGACAAGTCCATATAAGGCTGAAAAGAGAAGGACTAGATAATTTCATATACTTAAAAGAAATATTAATTACAAAATATTGGTGTGATGTTCTGTCCAAAGGACTCTCTAGCTTGGGAACTGGCTTGCTGCAGTTGGACCCCAAGAATATTTTTCAGATACTCTTAAGGACCATCTGGGCTAGAGGTATTTAAGATACGATCACAGCCATGGACCTCTACTGCCAAATCCAGATCTGGCAGTCACTTTGGAATTTGGCCAGTCAAAGAAGGAGCAAAAAAAAAATAATTTCACAATTTCTTTTAACTGTGTGTGAGTAATAATGAATCCAGAGAAATCTGGTGGTCAGGCACTACTGTGAAAGCTGGAGCATAAATTCTATTACTGAGGAGTCTACAGTTTTGACTATTTATGATAGGGTTGCCTTCTGCTTTGGAGCCCCAAATCACCTCTTTTGTTCAGCCCAAGAGCTGTTTCTCAACAAGGTCCATAATTCTTGGAGATATGGGATCAAGAGAGCAATACTCTAACACTCCTGAGTTAAGGGAAGACTGGATCCAGGTTTTGTAGGAGCTATGGTAGAAAAGAATAGCTTCTTTGTCATGCTGGAAGATTTTGGACACTGTGTTTTCTTGCTGCTAATTATCTAACTTTAGGCCTGTTGTTGACCAGTTGCCTCCTCTCCTGTTTCTTTTCCTGCAGTTCAACACAGAATTAGAGCTAGCTCTAGAGAGCATGTGAGGAGATATGGAATCTCTTTATTACTTTGATGGCTGTAGACAGCAAATAGTTGCAGTATTTAAATTTTATACCCATCAACTATCACCTAATTTAGTGGATACTCATTGATCTCCAGCAGAGAATTTTGAAATTCTAATCAGTATGAAGATGCCACAGAGGAATAATAATAAACCTCTTAGGAGCTGGAAGTACATTTAATGAATCAGGAGGTTGAGTAAATAATATCACATGTATGTGGTGGGAGCTGTCTGGATAAATGTGGTTACAGCACCAAATAGCTCCTAAATAGCCTACAAGCTAAAAGAAAAGGAGATTTAGTCATTATTATTGGAGCGTCTGCTCATGGGACTATATAAAATGCAGTTACAACAGCATGAAACGTGAGAAACATGAAAGCTCTTCTTGTTTCTTTTTAAAAACAAAGTGATCATTTTATTTGATGTATATGATTCTATATGTGAGGTGGATAAAGACATGGGATGAAAGTGGGCCAAAGAAAGCTCCAACAAAAAGTAAGGAACACTCATTCCAGAGGAACAAATACTGCCCAGTTGAAGGATTGTCCACAGACGCTTGGTTGACTCTTGCTGGTATCTAAACCACTGCTTCACCCAGCTTCACGTATCTGGGCCAGTGCCATACCTCATCAGCCAGTGTGGCTCAGCCACAGAGATGGGCAGCTGAAAAATCTGAACCACAGAAGGGGCTAGAGCACTTTGGCCAAGCCTGTGCTTGGCAATCCCAGCTCTGATACTGATCTAGGCTTCCTGTGTGGCCTTGGTCACATTCCACAACATTTTTTGCCTCATTAGCTTCATCAGTAAAAGTAAGCGATATTTATCTAAGGGCTTCGTAGGAATTAACTAAGTCGTGTTCAGGGAGATGTAATGCAATTTCTGTACTGAATCTGACTGGACAACACCCTCATCCATCAAGTGGCTGGGGATTTGACAACCTACCTTCACCCAGACGTGGGATATGATATCCTGTGTGTGATCAGTCTCTACTGAGCTGTGTGCAGGTCTCTGTGTTGGGTTCTGTTTCTAAAGAAAAGAGGTAGTAATGGGCTGAAGATTCCCACCCATCTATCTTAGGTAAAGCAAGTGAGTTAGTGGTTCTACAGCTGTTTTGGCAACCCTTTCTCCATGCTGCCTTTCTGCGGGAGAACGTGTGGAGCAGAGGGAGTAAACTGCTGCCAGGGGTTTGACTAGGAGACCTCTGAGGCCTTTCCAATCAGAATGAATTTGTGATTGTATGATTTGAGGCATGTGTGAAAATATGCTGGTTTTAGAGGTGCAGTTAGGAAACAAAGAAAGAAGCCAGAAATTTATCACCATTTCTTCCATCCTTGCAGCTTTATTTTCTGACAGTTTCAGAAGATTAGAGGGCCAAGTGTATACGTGTGTCTTGGTTACAGAGTAGCATCCAGCTTTTTTGCCTGACTTTCCCCATCTGGAGTACTGTGTCCAATTCTGGGCTCCCCAGTTTAAGAAGCACAGGGAACTGCTGGAGAGGGTACAGAAGAGGACCACAAAGATGATTAGGGGCCTGAATTAGGGGCATCTCTCTTATGAGGAAAGGTTGAGGGACTTGGGTCGTTTTAGTCTGGAGAGGGAGGACTGAGGGGGGATTTGATCAATGCCTACTCGGGTGTCAGAAGGATGGGGCCAGTCTTAGTGGTGCCAGTGAGAGGACAAGAGGAAATGGGCACAAACTTGAACATAAGAAGTTCCATCTAAACCTGAGGAGGAACTTCTTCACATTGAGGGTGGCAGAGCCCTGGAAGAGGTTGCCCAGGGAGGTGGTAGAGTCTCTGTCTCTGGAGACATTCAAAACCTGCCTGGACATGTTCCTGTGCAACCTGTTCTGGGTGGACCTGCTTTGGCAGGGGGGTTGGTCTAGATGATCTCCAAAGGTTCCTTCCAACCTCATACCATTCTGTGATTCTGACTTGTTTTACCATTAGAAGAGGATTGTGTACAGTAGTGCTGCTCTTCTCACATCACAGAAGCTACAGAAGGCTTGGTGCTTCCTGGAAGTGTACTGCTTTCCTGCTCTGCTGCATGCAGTGCACATGTAAACCCCTACATATGCTACTGCAAACACAAGAGCTACCAGCAGGTTCTGGCAGCAAGAAGAGCTCAGGCTACACCTGGCAGCTGCATTTCTCAGTGTCCATTCACATCCAGCAGAAGCAAAGGCGCAGGGCAGGTGATTTGCTTTGGGTAGAGCAGAAGTTTATTACTCTTATTGATGGACATGGACCTGATGGAGTGGATCCAGAGGAGGGCCACAAAAATGCTCAGGTGGTTGGAGCACCTCTGTTCTGAGGACAGGCTGAGGGGGCTGGGGTTGTTCAGCCTGGAGAAGAGGAGGCTCTGAGGATACCTAATGGCATCCTTCCAGTACCTGAGGGGGCTACAGGAAGGTTGGGGAGAGCCTGTTTCCAAAGGCCTGCAGTGACAGGACGAGGGGCCATGAGTTTAAACTGAAGCAAAACAGATTTAGATTGGAGATTAGGAATAAGTTCTTTCCAAAGAGGGTGGTGGAGCACTGGAAGAGGTTGCCCAGGGAGGTGGTTGAGGCCCCTTCCCTGGAGACATTCAAGGTAAGGCTCAATGACCCTGGGCAACCTGGTCTAGTTGGGGGTGTCCTTGCTGATTGCGGGGGGGGTCAGACTAGATGACCTTTTGGAGGTCTCTTCCGGTCCAGATTATTCTATGATTCTACTAGGTTCCATTTTTCCTGAAGACGCCTTGGCCCACGTCAAACAAATGCCACCAGTGATTCATCTGCCCCTAATCTGGTTGCACTTGGGTTGCACCTGGGAACCTCCCACATTGCCCCACAGGACAGACCGAATCGCCCTGGTGGTGTATGTGGCCCACAGGCTGTAGATTGAGGAGCTGGATGTCTCTTCCACCTCAATTATTATTCCTATGACTATTTTAAAGACCCGAGTGGTGAGGAGAGCAGATCCATTGAACACTTGAACTCTCTGTGCTCGTTTGAGCTATGTGACCAGGCAGCGTGTAAAAATAGAAGCGTCGGCTCCCCCCCTGGTGCAGCCCCTTTCCCAGCGGTTCTTCCTGGTGGATGGAGTCATGCCCGCTGCCCCGCTCCCGCAGCGGGAGCCCAGCCGGCATAGCCAGCTTAAAAAAGTCTGTCATGAGGTTTGGCAGGTCATCCGCCCAAAGGCAGGAAAAGAACGGGGTGGAGGGAGGAGGGAGGAAAAAAAAAATTTGAAAAATACCCACAAAGAAAACAAGCTCTTTTTTTTTTTTTTTTTTTTTTTTTTGAAATTGGAAACTTTGAAGAAAAGATTTATGAACCTTCGGGTTTATGAAACCACCTGGTGCTTTGGAGTTTGCTGCTGGTTCAAAGTTTGGTGGTTGTTTCCCTCCATTAAAAAAAAAAAAAAAAAAGAGACCTTTAGAATAGTCTTAATTCCACATGTGCATTGATGTTTTAAAGCTCTTGCCCCCCTTTAACTTTGAGCTCAACTTGTAAAAATCAGAAAGATTTAGGGGGAAAAGCCAGTTAGTTTTTAAGGGCGGCTTTACCATTTGTGGTGGGCATTAATAAGTGCTGCCCCTGAACTCTGCTGCTGCTGTCTGCTTAGTTTCCTCCACCGGTGCATGGGGGTGACTCGTTCTGTGTTTTGACAGTTGGTGACCTCTGAGACCTCCCACCCCCCCAGCTCCATAAAATGTTTAGGCTGAGGATGGCGGTGAGGAGCTCTCAGGCATGGTGTTTGGGGGCTCCCTTGAGCTAGGCCCCTTGCCCGTTCCCCCCAGCCCACGTTACAGAACCGAAATTTAAGGCTGTAGGTTTTGCTGGCGCGACCATTCGGGTCAGGGACTTCCCCCCACGCCTCTGCCACTGGGTTTTCAAAGAGAAAGAGGGGGGGAAAATGAGGGGAGGGGAGAATAAGTGCCTCACGCTGCCTTTTGGGTCAAAAGATGATCGAGCTGTGTGGGTCTCAGCCACCACACGTGGCGGCAAAGTGAGATTGAACCTCCACTCTCGCAGAGGCATCTTCAGCTTGAGAGGGTTTCCAGAGAGTTACGAAGTCTGTCCTTCTGTACTGAAACTGCACGAATATTCCTTTGTTTTCCCGTGGCTCATTTCTGTTCTGGTGTTTTATGCCATCTGATTAGGCCTTATGACAATATTTGTAGAGACGGATAGTTACTAGATCTGGATGAATCATTCAGAACGAACAATTTATTCAGCACATTGCTTATTTTTCCCTTTGTAAATTTGCAATTAAAAACCGTGTTACTCTTAAATGCATTCATTATTTCAAAATTAGTTGTCAGTTACATGAGGGAATATTCTTGTTCTGAGTTAATTTGCAGTCATTTCCATGAAAAATATTTGTAATTTCCATTTCTCTGGCTAGCATTAGGAGTCAGGTTAAGCCAGCTCTGTTCCCTTGTTGGCAATGCAAATATTTAACAAGCAACAATGCTGTTCTGGAGCTGTGTTTTTGACTCTCAAAATCAAACTTAAATTCACGTCATTAAGGCTTAGTTGTATACTTGAAAAGATGCTGCTATGGAAGTATTTGTGTGTAATCAGGTATTTCAGCTTAAAGTAACTCTCTTCCCAAGATTTCAGCTGACTAATTTAAGAATGTGTACGAATGAGTGAAAGGCTCAGTTTTAGAACTGTGAAAACGTAGCATCTATTTCTTCTTTCTCCCACTAATTCTTCTTTGACATGGCCAACCTTGTTGCATGAAGGAGAGCTTTCTTATCACAGCCTAATGTCTGTCTGTGGCAGGAGCTGAGGCAGTCATTACAACTGAAGCAGAATAGAAGGAATTTGTTTGTTTGTTTCCAGACAGCAATACGTAGAGCGGGTAGAGCTCACTCCTGTAGCCCAGCGAGAAGGCTAACAGAGGCAGTCTGTTTCTAGATTTGCCCTGTGACTTCTGACCCTCCTGTCAAAGGTCACGTTTGGCAGTGTTGGCTTATCCTTTGGCTTATTAACTCCTGCCATCACCTCATATACCTTGCTCTGCACAGTTTGAATTTCACTGGTTTGGAACTTACAAACTCAGACCCTAATTGCCAAGGTCCATATGTAAGAAAAAAAAAAGTGCCTGTGAAAAAAAAGCTTTCAATGGCATGGGATTCATTTTTTAGCACAGTGATAGTATTAATTCACATGCTAATTCTGCATTTTTGCTCTTCGCTTGGCAGCTTACAGCTCTTCAAAGAGAGTATTATGTGCTCTGTCCTTCTTTTTCAGAATAAATGGGAGTTTTGCTGCTTGTTCAGTCTTATGCCAAAAGTCTGCGATAGAGATAAAAGTTACTTCTCCATAGTAACACACTCCGTGGTGAAAGAACTGAACTGATTTCCTGGAGATCTAGGTTTAATTCCTGACTCTTCCACAAACTCCTTTATGTTCCTATGCGGGTTACTTAACAAGTTTCTGCTACGGTTCTTTATCTGCAGAGAAATCTTCCTTATCACCCGCCCTTTATATCGCTAATTAAAGCTGCATAATATTTAATCCGAGGATTACACTGCGTGCTGGTGTAGCGCTTAGCACATGAAGATTATGGCCTTGTCTGGGGTCATGTTCTTGATGTTCCTTGGAAGTGGACAGAATTATTCCCATTTTTCTGGTGGGGAAGTTGATGAAAAGGAAATGTAAAAGATTATTAGGAACAAGAAGATAGATAGAATGGGTATGTCTTCCTTCGGTTCTTTGCTTTATGTGCATCTAAGGCCATCTTTAGGAACAGGCAAAATGTGGACACTCATCTCAGAGGTCTGACTACAGGCAAATAGTCCTATGAACTTTCCTTCCTCTATTAAGAATGGCTGGTTTCTTATTGTGGGGACAGCAGAAGTTAATTTTGCTTATGCTCCTAATCCCTTCATCCAGTTCTGCTCACTTTGTTTGCTTAAGAATAAAGTTATCCTTCTCAGAAAAGAACATATTCCCAATGGGCATATATTTCCTGCAAACCAGAAGGTAGGTGGCTATACCTTTTCATATTCATTTCCAGGATAGAATTGAAAATGCCAGTGCTAGGAAATATTGGAAGTATTTTGTGGATCCTTTTTGGTTTAATATTTTCATATATAAATCTTGGTGCTACAGCAGGAAATACTTCCACACTATCCAATTCTAAGCAATTTAGTGGAAGAAAACTGAGAGAAGTGAAAGGGGAAAAACTGATTGTTGTTGGAGAAACTGCTCACTTCTGTGCTGTTCTGGAAGACTAAACTAAAATTTCTGGCTATTTGGAGTCAATGAGAGGTTTGTCATTCAGTTCTATGGGCCCAAGATTTCATCCTCTGTTTATTCAGTTTCAGTCTCCTTGTGTAAGACTATCAGGAGCCAACTGTGGAAACAAATCTCTCAGCTGCTGGAGCTATCAAGTAATCAAGATATTACTCAAGAGGCTAAATCTCTTTTGACTTTCAACCTGGGGTCTATGAGACTGGTGTGAAAGGATACTTGCCCCACCTGTGGCTGATTAACAAAGCCAAAGTGAAACAGAACCCAAGACCTGTACTAATTTATTTCCATTGCAAAAGGATTCCCCTCCCTTAAGAAAAAAAAAAAAAGAAAAAAGAAAAAAAGGAGAGTTAAAAAAGGAGAGATACACAAGGCAATAGCTTTGTTGGGAGCACAGTCACATTGTGGCATACAGTACAAATTCCCCACAAACTGCTGGAGGCCCAGGTCAGAAGTGCAAACATATGCGAAAAGCGGTGGGAGGAGAGGTCTGGAATGAAAAAATGTGTGCATCCTGCCTCATGTTAAGATCTGTGTGTTTCTGTTACTCCCTCAAAGGCTACTCCTTGGTAGTTCGTGGGGTAACTGTGTGTCCCAGCCCCCTAATGGGATCCTTTTTGAGATCTAGAAGTTATTTAAATATACCCTACAGGCAGAAAAATATGTATCACATACCTATAACATCTTACAAGTGTAATGCAACTGGGAAAATATTTTTATATTGCTTATTTAATTACCTCCACAGTTTCTGTCACCTTGCTTTATAGAAGCAAGTTCTCCTTCAATGTTTACAAACTAAGATATTGTGAAATATTTGACAACACAATTCAAGGTTAATGTGCTGTATGTCTATACCCAACGTATACAATAAAGTGGATTATAAAACTGTATGGTTTTGCTTTGTGCACACGTGCACATACCTACAGATATATGTGAAAACAAGTAAAAGAGCTTTGCTAAGGATGATTCTGGTATATAGACCTAGTAAAGATCTTACAAAATTGTAAATGAAAAATTAGAAGACACAGATATCATTGTCTCTTGGTATAATAGAGAACGTGAATGATGTGAAACTGTACCAAGAACACTGAACTATGGACTAAACAAATTATGATGGGTATCTAGGAAAATTTCCCAAGTGAATTTTATCTCTTTCTCACAGCTATGCTGATTACCATCAGTTTGTCTGAATTATTTGTCCTTTAAAATTATTTTCATTGAGGCTCAGCTGGTCTGTTTCCCTTCTGGTCCTTTCACCTAATGCTTATACAACCCAGCAGGGACTGTTTCATGAAATCTTTCAACTTGAGCTCATGGCATATAACCTTGAGAAATGTGACTTCTATTTTATTTCCAGTACTGGTATCTCCTAGAAATTTGCTCTGACTGTTTTAACATAGTGCACTCTGTCTGGGTTTTGGTTTTGTTCCTCTCTGTGCATCATGGTATCTATGGGCACCTGTGGCTGATGCAAATTACATGTATGTTTACATACCATAAACGAAGCATGGCTTTCAATTTATATTGGTTTAAGAAAAAGGATGTTTATGAACATGTGCTGTAGTGGGATATCTAAACACAAATCAAACTGTCACTTTTTTTCCTTTCGAGAGGTATTCCTAACGAGAATAGCTTTCGTTAAACAGAGAGAAGAATCACCTATCTCTGGCTTCACAGTCTCTACAACACCTAGCTTGACCATGATACCAAAGCAGTAAACTCTAGGCCAAACCATTTTCTAGGATGAGCAAATGCATGTTCAAGACAGCTGAGCTTTGTGCAGTATATAGTAAGAATATGATACTTTCAATTGGCTTTGTTTTCACATTTACCAAATTAAGAGAAATACTTTCCTTCCTTAAAGAGGTACATTTGGAATGTCTTTGCAAAACTGTACAGAGAGAAACAGTATCTCTGTATAGGTGGTACATAAGGGGTCATGAAGATTTATGCCTATACATCTTTACTCCACAAGGAACTGAGTCTATATGCCATTATGCTCTTGAATGAATGGCAGAGGGTCCATGTAACGAATGGGAATTACTATATCAGTTAAAAACATCCTTTGGCATGATAATTGGTTTCTTTTGATCAGTTCAAAAGTCCTTTTACCCCACAGATATGTACTAATAAAAAAAGCCAGTAAAATTTAACAGTGACTGGTGTAAGCAAATAGTTATGTCCTATAAATGCTAATGCAGTCGTGGTAAATATATGATTTGCCATCTGTTTTTGTTTATATCAGGTAAGCAGAGCCGAAATTTTGAAACTGTCATTTGTGGCTGAAGGAGCCACATCATGGTAGTTCTTGTTCTGCTTCTCACTGAGATAACCTATGTGAAAGGGGTAGATGAAATATAAAGTAAAATTAGGCCACCTCACTACTTTGAAAAGTTTAACTCAAAATTAAAAAAACCCCACACTTAAAACATCAAAAAGCACATAAATGCCTTCCAACTAACACTACTCTGTGAAAACAGTTGCAGAAACCGCAAGTGTATTGCTGTTTTATGTGTTCTTATAAAAGAGGGATGTGCTTGCGACAAGAGTTTGTCAGACTCAGGTGTTTGCAAACAATTTTTCCAGAAGACTCCCATTTTGAAAGGTCCTGAGCTGATTGATTTAAACAACATGGAGTCTCTGTTAGATTGGTTTTTCTTCTAAAATTTTGTTCTGACTACAAGGCTTTGGGAACTGATGGTACATCACTGCAAGTAACTGAGGCTTAGCCAGTCACCACTAGAGCTGCCAAAAATATACTGTTTGCTGATGAATTGGCCATGGTTGGGCTGAACAGGGACCTGTTTTTTTTCTACGAGCCATGGTATGGCAACAGAACATAAGCTTTCATTGCACAACAGCAGCAACAGTAAACTTTATGGGGTAGACATGATGTGCTCCATCAGGAAATTATGACTGCTTTTTTTTCTACTCATTCAATGAAGCCAGGATCTGAGATTGCCTTTGCACAGCCAAGCAAGGAGTATTTCCTCTCTGAGGTGATGTAATCTAAGATAAAAAGCATCAAGTACCTTTCTCTGTTTCAGTGTAGCAACCAAATTTTCTGATTTCACCACAGAATAAATGCATCTTAGAAAGATACAAATCTTTCCTAGTTTCCACTATGAAAAAGGACAGATTTTTGTTTTCTTTTACAGATTTTTTTTTTACTTTCCCCGTAATTTTAATCTATGTAAATTCAGCAACGTAGTTGTATATTGATTACATTTTCTCGTGGTTTGTTGGGCAGTAAGTGCTACTAAATCTGTGTGGTTGGGCTCAGAATAATTTCATCTGATTTCAGGAAAGTTGTCCCTGATTTACATCATTTCAATTGAGAGTATAATGAGAATGTCTGAGTAATGACGCAATTTAAATATTTCTCAAATTAGTTACTAGTATTTGAAAAATGTGAATAGCTGGAGTAGATGTAAGAGTTTCTAATCTATTATCTATACAAAAAGACAACTGATCACCAGCTGAATGTGGTCTTCTCTCCTCCCCCTTTTTTTTCCCACCCATGTTCTCTGGAGAAGTATGCTAAGTAGCCATTGTAGCTGATGATATTGTTTCATCAAATTTGTAAAGAGATAATAATGAACATTGCACATCCACTTACCTCTGAAGTGCTCATGCAAACCTGTTATTAGGAAACTTACATTATTATGATGCTGCTTGCACTTATTTCTGAATACAAATTATTAACCCACAACTGCTCAAAAGAAACAAAATCCTTCTAATCACTTACAAAAATACAGAAGTCTGCTCTTAAATGAGAGGATTAGCTGTCTAGGATTGACTTTGCATATGGAATGGCAGGAGGAAAAGGGCAGCCTGAGTCATGTAACTGGCCTTGTTTATCTCAAAAGAGAAAGAGGAAAATTTAATTTAGTGCATGCAATTTAGCATGCAAAAGGTCAAACTGGTGCATGCCTGCAGGTAGTTAATCAGAAAACTGCTATAATTCCCCAACCCAAACAATGTTAAGCAATAGAAATGCAAATATTGGCCCTTGCTCTGTGAGGTTGATTTCAGCTGATATTCATAAACCCCTCTTGCTTCTGTCCTGAATATTTTACATGATGCAAATGATTTTAATTAAAAAAGAGGGTGTCTTTCCATCCTCAGTTCTTTTATTGTCTCTAGTAGGGGTGGAACAGAGTGTACATTAGACCAGAAGTGCAGCTGGGGCAGGCTGCCCCCTGGGTGGACTCAAGTTTGTTTTAATTGCGTCTTAAAAAAAATATATTGTCTGACACATGGCATGTGCCATCTGACAGTGGACAAAAAGCCTCAGATCACTGACAATTGAGATGCAAGAAAGACTGGCTGGATCAGCTGAAAGCAGCTCTTAGTCTAGGTGAGGGAAGTGTGCGTGTGCAGGAATTACTAAGAAGTCTTTTGTAACAAAACACTTCCCTCCTCTCTTTTTCCCTTCTCCCCTGTATTTTACATTCTCTATCACCTCTAAAGTTCCACTCGGCACTTTCAACCCAGAGCAGTCCATCGTGGAGTAGTGTAGTGTCTGAGTTCATTATTGTGCCTGCTTTTTGTTTTATAGGCCAGTAATCTGGGAAATTTTGCTTTGTTTTTTTAAGACGCCGAGCATCTTTTAGTTCTTTTCAATTTCCCATATGTATGCTGCAATTAGCCAAAAGATAGCATTCCTCTGTTCCATTTTTCCTTTTGTAAATATACATTGAGTAGCTTTTTCCCCGCCAGGTCTCATAGGAAAACTACATTCCTTTCAGCCCTAATCTACATATACATTTCGATTCTTCTTACAGTGCTGCTTTCTGGGACTCAGTTGTGTCCTTTTCAAAATAATAAGCACCAATCTCAAAATAAATTGGTCTCAAATCAGGTATTGCTGTTAAATCTTAGATCTGATTGGGACTCTACATGTGGCAAGCTTGTCATTCACATTTCCCTACCAGATGTCAGAAAATGGTGTCTGCTGCCAAAACGCGAAAGTCTTGGAGCTTGGTTGTACAAATGCAGCTGCTTTCTTATTTAGTGGAGCTAGTCACAGACAGCATATTATTTTCCTTTTCCAAAGTCTTCCCTGGCTTACATAGTTGCTTCAGGGCATAAAGCATTGATTTTGATCTGTAAACTCAAGTGCGGTTTAGGTGGTGATTGTCTATGGGCATCATCCTCTCACATATTGAGTGCCTTGTGGGAAGTGCAGATTTCCTTGAGCTCACATTGTATTTAGAGGTAAATGTGAGGTAAATGGAAAGAGGCAGTAGAGACCTTGAGAAAGCTTCCCTGATACATCAGCATTGTAACATACTTGAGCTTTGCTAGGCACTTGTAGTCTCCAAACATTTGGCAACTGAACTATTCAGACGTAATCTAATGTAAACCTCATCTATTTCTGTTCCCAGAAGGAAATAGATGAGGAGGCTGGAGTAATTTTAATGATCTTGAACTGCGTATGGATGTCAAGGAGACAGTTGTTTGCTGTGGCACGTGTTTTAATTTTTAAATGATGAAGATGTACCCAGACAGGACACGCTCAGGTCTGCTTCATGACTGTAGTGTGCAGAGGCTGGTAAAGGGCCAGCACAAAGGCTGTTCCTCTGTTTCTTTCTCTCACCCCATGCCAGGGGCAGGGCTGAGCAGATGAAGCCTTCTCTGTCGGCTGAGCTGTGGGGCAGAAGCACACGGCTCAAGGGAGCTTTGCAGTGACTCAGGCTGATGAGTGGGAGCCCTGGCTGCGAAGTGCAGCTGGCTATTTCCTGCCTGACTGGTTGATTTTACTTACTGGTATATGAAGCAGAGCAGGCTATACGCCCACCTCTTCCTCTCCCTTTTCTGTATTTTCCTACTGGTGAAGTAACCAGTAGAAGAAAAAAAAAAAAGAGGAGGAAAAGAAAATATTCTGAGGGAGGGAGGTAGGCAGGCAAATGCAACTTTCCATTTCCTTTTCATACATCTAGAGGGAATCCATTGGATTTGACCCAAATGGTCTAGCAAGTATTGACTCTATTTTCTGCACTGTGATTAGTCAAATAGTTTAATTTAACTGAAAATACAAGTGAAGTTATGTGATGGCATTTCTGTTACTGTTGTTGTCTAGGTACCTACCATCCCATAAACAAATAAAGGCTCTGGTCCAGCATTGGAGAAGGTCCGCTCCAAATTCCAGAGGATGACAACAGAGCCCTGGACTGAGGAAGGGAAACTGGAAAGGTAAAGTGGTGTTTGTGGACTTGTATTTGATCCTGTAAATAGTCAAGTGCTTAAAGTTAAGACCACAAATAGCTGCTTTGATTTAACTTAGATGAAGAAACTTCAATGAGAAAGTTGGTATTAGTCACATACATAAGTCTGCAGAACTAGGGCTTAAGTCACACTCAATAGTCTGTCATGATATTTTAGTAACTTTTTTAATGCCGTTTTCTGTAGGCTTAAAGGCTGATTGCAGACTATGGCAACTTTGTCTAGAGTTTCTCAGTTTACTTTTTTTTTAATGCTGTAGGTTTCATAAATGGGAGAGACCTTTTGAAGGTTCTAAGAAGTTGCTTTGGTGAAAGCAGATTTCAGTCCACACAGCCAAATTTCCTCATGAAGGTATTCCTTAATCGGTAGCTCTCATAATAGGCTTGAGTCACTCTGCCCAAGAAAGAAAAGGAGAATTGTGAGTCACTTGCAAAGAGGTTATGAAGCCTTGATCTACGAAGCACAGAATTGTCACTTAAGAATGTCACCTTCACCTTATGAGAGTCAGAGTTGAAGATGCACTATGCTGCTTAGGTTCTAGACGATCAAACAAAGCTATCACTGTCAGAGGACCTTGTAAGGAACACATGAATAGGTCAAAAGATTAATACATTTAGGAAGCAGTTTCTGAACAAGCACCCTTTTCCTGTTATTCCTCGTCTTTCCCAGGAATGGTCAGTTGCATAGGGAGCAGCACTAAGGTAGAGTGTAATGTGTGGTTTTGGTTGTGTTTATGGAAAATTGCAAAAGAATTCCTTTTTGTTCCTAGGAATACTAAGAAACAAAATCAAGAAAAAACCAAAAAAAACCCCCAACCTCCTTAAGCAAAGCACCAAGGATGTGGTCTTCTTGCTGGTAGCTTGTCACCGATATAATTCACATACATGCACACACACACCAAGCCTCCATGTGGACTGTTTAAATTTGCCTCCAACTGTGATTTTGATGACTGAATTACAGGGTTAAATATGTTGGCAGTGAAGGCTGGAAAACTGGACTGAGAACTGAGAAGCTGCATGGTGGGGAATAAGGAAGACACTCTCCCCTGCAGGCCTGGGGAACGGCTCCAGCTGCCTGGTGGGAGTTTAGACCGTTGCCCAAGGTAAAAGTGCACATATCAAATTCAGCTTTCTCATGGATGTTTGGGTGGTGTGGTGGGAAGACCCACGCAGCTGTGGATCCGTAGCTTTGTACCTTTCAAATGAATCATGACCACGTCTGCCTCTTATAGAGTCCAGTGCCAAAAGTAATCCCAAAAAGACCTCTGAAGACTTGGGAAGTGTGAGAGATTTGTGTGGATTTGCTCACAATGGCTAATTTTCCTTTCAAATGTGTGCTACTAGACTCCTAAAGAGATGGCTTTCTAGTATGTGCTTGCCTCAGTACTGCCAGTGGAAGAAACACATATCTAGAGAGAAGAACCAGCAAGAGTTGATTAATATCATGTGGCTATGATAAAGTGGACTTGCCTAACGTGCTTTTCCCAAATTTATAATACCAAGACTCCCAGAGTGAAGCTCACATTAATTCCTTTAACCAGGCTCAAATTACTCAGACCTGTGCTGTGGCTAATGGGACTATAAATGCCACAAACATTTCATCTTAGTTTTTTTGAAACAGAATGCATTACTCTGTACTTTAGCTGATTGCCCAAAGAGCTGTTTATGAAATAGGCAGTCTGCTTACCATCATTCCGATTATATTGTCAGTCATTTGACCAAATGCCTGGAAATCTTAGTGACTTGGAGAAATGCTAAGCAAAATGGTTATCTGTTCAAATTATTAGGACATTTTCTTTTCCTATTGGTTTGGTTTTTATTAGTGCTGTATATACAGATAGTGCTTTGCACTTTGTCTACTGTAGGGTGATAAGAATTGTGATTAATTTGACATTATGACTCATTTAGCTGTGCCATTTATACTAGGATTAAAAATTGACAGCAGAAAGGCAGAGATTTTGTGTCTAAATATTTTGTCTTTAGTAATAACAAATAATTTGTGTCTAAATACTTTGTCTTTAGTAATAACAAAAACTGTAGTAAATTGTTGACAAAGGAAAGATAAATTAGGATGTTTGACACAAAACCCAGTTCACCAAAGGAGCTTTGGGAAAGGAAATAAAACAATGTTTGGGGAACAAACAGGATGCTACCAAAACTACACAGTGTACTTGGGACAAGCTGTCAACAGAAAGCCCAGGTGTTGCTTGAGGGGTGCATCCTGCTTCTTTTGAAGTTTTTGTTTTTCCTGGTGATACAGAGAAAGAATGGTGAGGCCTGTGTACTGCAGATCTAAGCCCAGGATTTTAGGAGTTACTGCTCCCACAGCAATATTGACACCAGTGTTTGCTCTATATTTATTATGCACTGTGCTTGAACAGAATTTGTACATGTCATCTTACTACAGAATACTTGATTAGACTTTATGGAATATCAAGGGACCTTGGACTGAATTTTGTAGGTGGAACTGCTTATAAGCATGATATACAACTACCTGAGAGGAGGTTGTAGAGATGTTGGGGTCAGTCTCTTCTCCCAAGTCACAAGTGATAAGACAGGAGGAAATGGCCTCAGGTTGCATCAGGGGAGATTTAGATTGCATATTAGGAAAAATTTTTACACTGAAAGGATTATCAAACATTGGAACAGGCGGCCAAGGGAAGTGGTGGAATCGGCATCCCTAGAGGTATTTAAAAGATGGGTAGACATAGTGCTTAGAGACATGGTTTAGTGATGGCTTTTGTCAGTGTTAGGTTGAAGATCGGACTAGACAACCTGAAAGGTCCTTTCCAACCTACACAATTCTGTGATTCTATATAGGGAGCAGGCATTTTCTGTAAGTTATTGAAGATAGTGGAAATCAGTTAATCACAGCAGGTTTCTGTGATTCTAAATATTACATGAATGCTGGAAAAATATGGGTTCTGTGAATTTAAATTCCAACTTCATCTTGGTGCACCTTGAAACAAAAATCCAAATTCTGTCCTAACCTAATCTAGAAGTAGATCCTGATGTAAACTGAGTTTACATAGCTCAGTCAGTCAAAAGGTCAGTCAAAAATGAAGAGTAAAACACAAACGTGAACTCTCCCTGGAAGACAGTCAGATGCAGTGGGTGTGCTCATGGAGCCATTCTGATATGAAAATAATGGAAGTTGGTGAAGGGTTATGTCCATGATGTTCTCAGTTTTTGTTGTTAAAGGCATTGCTAATGCCAGTGGGAGATTTTTCTTTTTAGTTCTGGAAGAACTTGAACAACTCGGTCTATAAACAGGGAGAGGGAATTAGGCCACAGACTGAATTTAGGGATTGATAGAGCATTTCTCAAGAACCTGAGGCCGTAGATCATAAGAAATGAAGAAGGATATTTATTAATCTGAGAAGTAAGCTACACCTAACACAAAAATAATGTTAATAATTCCACAGAGGAATAAACATCTGAATTAGAATCCAGATATCAATTGACTCTTATCCAGTATTAAATGGAAACACATGCTTTGCCCTAGGAGCGATATCAGGGTGGGAAGAGGAGGTGGCAAGAAGCCCCAAGCTCCTTTTCATTTCAGCGTTATACTCAATCATGGCCACTGTCAAAATAGCTCAGAAAGTTAAGCCAATTCAAAGCCATTCAGATCAAGGCTGAAACATCTCTCTCTCCCTCCCTAACTTTTTTCATAAACATGCTTCAGTCAGGTGTTAATTACAATCCCCAATAAAGCCTCAGAGCTGTGCAGATTCTCCTGGGGAAAATGACTGGACTCAGCACTTCACAGGTCTGTTTATTTTACTTTACTGCACTCCAGTTACCCCATCTGGCTTGCTACACACAGGGAAGAGAGGAGAAAGACTAGCATACAGAAGAGTCCAGGGAAAGGAAAGAGTGTCACTCTTCCAAATTGAGCAGCTTACATGAGAATTGCTTGCCCATAGTGTGTTGATTGGGTGTTGAAGTGTCCTTTCTCTGGAGACCTGACCTTCCAATATCCTGAAAAGTCTGTTTCTTGCCAGGTCATTCCAAGACATCTTGTCTTGTGCCATGCTTTGCAGGCAAAAAGCAAGTGTGAGAACATCTTGCCACATATTATTTATTATTGTTAATAGAAAGAATTATTTGCTAATCTCTGATGACGTGATCGGCTCTGAACAAGACACAGATAAACACAGAGCATACCCTGAGGAGTTTATACTTTCAAAGACAAACATAGATGAGACAATGTGCACTTGGAAGACCCTGAAGTAGATGTTGACCTACTAAGAATTTAGAGTGAATTCACTGGGAGATGGAGATTATTTCTTTCTGATACAGTCTGTTTTAAAGAACAGACCTTTTTACTTTGACTCTAGCAAGAAAATGTCATGAAAACCATGTATGTCTTACCTTTCTATGCCCACTGAGAAACAAATAAGGCCATACTCTCACTTATCTAAATTGGCAGATTGTTGTTGAAGCAGATACAACTCTGTTAATTTACATGAGGTAGGCATTTGACCACAAAGGTATACAGACACCTGTGTGTTTTAAGGTACGCCAACAAGCTAATTGTTCTGAACTCACAGAGGACTGAGTATGACTTTGAGATCTTGTGTCTCAGCTTGCTTGCTAATTTTTGGAATGTGCATTTTCCTTAAGTGGAGAAGTATTGTTACATAAGTGAGGGGAAATTCCAGATATTTTTATGTCGCCTAAAGTGTGCAAATCAGATCAAATGATTCTGAAGTAAAACTTCTTTAGATGGCAAATTATCTTCACTTCTAACAGTGGCTACCAACAGAAACTTATAACAGCAAAAATACAAATTTTAGTTAAGGGAAGTAATATTTTAGTTTGGGTTATCTTTATTCTTGTTGAGGTTTTACAGAAACCTGACTGTTCTAACTGTTGGCTGTTGCTTTCTGAAACTCAGGCAAATTCACAATGCAAAAGCCTGTCTATAGAGGTAAGTTACCAGCACTAAAAAGTGAAATGATGTTGCATTAGCTGCTCTGTACTAAGGCATGTCCCTAAGGACATTGAGAGTGCACACTAAGAGTTCCTTTGTATGAAGTGGCTTCCTCAATTGCATGTAAAAGTACACACACAGGGAGGCAGCCAGCATGGTGTAAATTCACACTGTAGCTTGTAAATTCACACCCTACTTTCCTTGTATAAGCAAAACCTGACTCAAGGCCTTGCATTCATTCCACTGGCATAAACCTGGATGAATAGATGAACCTTACACCTTGCCCTGAATGTAAACATGTTTGCACTAACATGATGTGTAATGGAGGGAATGCTGTCAGGAGTCAGGGCACAGCCGTAGACAATCTTGGAAGAGTCAGTAAAAGTACTTCAGAAATTTTCAAAGGCCACGATGGAGAGAGGACATTCTTGGTATCAGGGGGGAGAAAATCACCTAGCAATCCTGAAGAACATGAGCATGACTTGAAATATAGCTACAGATTTCTTGCCCTCTGTGTTGTTCCTTAGTTGTTGAAGGGAATCTCGTTGAATAATACATTTCTCTACCATTTAAAGTAGAATGAATATTATTTATTTATTTTTTTTGGCAGTAAAATTATAGCACTGCAGCTGAGCTTATATTAGCCAAGTTTCATGTTGCTGAGAAGGAGACTTTCTCACAACAATCTCTGGACCTTTCCTGAAAGTCTCCCTTTCTAATGAGTATAGCTCAAGACATTTCAATGAGACACTAAAAATCTTTTTCAGGTACTTTGAACCATCCTTCCAAACTTCCACTACTTGACAGCCCTGAAAGACTCAGTTACCCAAGGCTGAGCTGATTCCCATCTGCAGCAGAGTAGCAACAGTGATCTTGTCTGCTCAGGTTTCACTGAAGGTCAAAAGCTGTCTAAAGATCGGGGGGCCCTCCCTGAGAGGAATGAGCATCTACCTTTCCTCCTGCCACTGTTACTTTTGCAGGAATATATACAGAGCTGCCTTTCACATTTTATTAGATTCTTCTGTGAAAAGAGTATCTTTGTCCAAACATGCATAAGCCATCAGGCTGTTTTTCCAACTGCTGTTATTTGATGGCCTCAGGAACCCATTTGCAGAATGTGATTTTACCTAAACATACATATTTTACTGTGAAATATTTATCTTTGATTAACAGCCTAAGAAATTGCACATGCTCAAAAATCCACTCGGTTGTCAACAACTGGGGCTACATCAGTTTTGTTAAAAGTACTCACTTGCTTGTGTTTGACCATTAAGCTTAAGCAAGCTGTTAAAAAAGTATAGCGACTACAAACTTTTCCCTGCATTCCTGGACATATGTCTACAAAGCAAAGTGGTGTTGATTGAAGGCTGGGGAGGTGACAAGCATGAACTAGTTACTACAGCGGTAGAATCAGAGTGCTACTGTAGGATTCAAAATGGGCAAAGCACATGAGCTCCTGAAAACGTGTATTTGATGTAACTAGCTCATGCTAAAGGCCGCATCTTCAATGCTATAGTTAGACAGAATAGTTCTTGCACAAATTTATGCTTTTCTATTTTGCGATTACAGCTTCATTTTGCTGTCTACACATTCAGTTTTTCAACTTTGGAATTGGATATCTCATCTGGGGAAGTCTTAGTTATCTTCTGTAATGTTCATGAGGCACATCCGGGGGCACAAGGCATCCTACTTGTCTCAGACATCTCTCATGGTGGGTTGGGTTCTGTGAAGATTTCTCTTACTTCCTCCCTCCCTCCCTCTGATAGGGATGTGTCTTAGATAATTAGCTTGAACTGGATGGCTAGCTCTTGACCAGTGTTTTCAGAAGAGATCGAACCAGGCCCAGAAAGTGAGCATAGACTGTATGATAACGCACCTGACAAACTTGCTGTGCAAGAAATAACCATATACTGCCATACTTATTCATTATTGGGTTGAATTCTGCTCATTTTATGTACCTGGGAATTTATTATTTGTATTGGACTCTAACCTGTGTGCTATATAGAGAAAAGCCACACCATATTAGTAGATGCTAAATAAAGCAGTCATATTGGTGATGGTTTGCCAGAACTGAAATGCTTCCCTGATCCCCAGGTTAGCCTCTTGAGCCTCTAGTGCCACCTGCTCCAGAGATGTGTTTTATATCTTTCAAAGGGCAGCTTAGACAATATAACAGTATTTATTAATGTATGTTCGGAATAAGCTCAGAGTAATATAATTTGGGGTACTTCCCCTCTGAGGGCTGCCATTCATTTATGTCCCTAGCAAAGGATGTTAGACTTTATGATTGGCTACAGAGGTGATTTTCCACAAAGGATTTGCCAACAAAACTGCACTATTGTGTGAAGAGTGTGGACCAAAAAGTGCTTCGGTCTTAGTAAGTGTAGGATCTGTGACAATTTCTCTACTAACCTTTCGTCCTGTATCTCATGCTGCCGAACTCATGACACTATCCTGAAAAAAAAAAAAAAAGGAATGTTGTAGCCACCTTGTGAAGTGCTTTGTTTTTTTTTTGCCTAGACATGCAGGATGCCACAGCCCTAGCTTAAGTTCTCCTTTGGGTTCATCTCTTCACATCTCAATTGCTTATGCACTGCCTATGTTTCACAGCAACCCGCAGCCCAGATCTTCTCACTGTCCTTGTATCGCATGCTTGTATCGTGGAGTTTGGAAGTCATTTAAAATCAGAACACAAGCAGCATGAAACTACTTTGTCTGTTCTGTTCTGGCATCTGGCAGAAGTGAGCTTCTGGTGGTGATGCAGAGCGTGCTTTGGTCAGCCTTGAATATGACACCACAGTTCAAGGGAGCCCCGGGGCCCTTGCAATCACTTCTCTGTTTTGACCTTTGTGAGGGAGCAGGTTGTGCCCGATAGTTATGTGAACAAAGCCTTTAAGTTAGGAGTTTGTATTCCAGGTTAATTTTAGGTAATTCCAACTACCTATCCTAAGTGTCTTCAGTTCTATTAAATATTGTTGTTTAAGTGCCTAATACAGGAAAAATTCAATACAACCATTTACTACATCAGATCACAACAGACAGAGCATGGTTCAGAACCTGACCAAAGCCTTCCCGTAGCCTGGCTGCTGGGACATGTTGTACTGGGAAAGGAAGCATTCATCTGAAATGCCACCATTATTCCTCACTCTTTCTGTAAATGCCACAGGATCTGTAGCTGGTAGCCAGTTTGCCACTGGGTACCTGAGAAGGGATGTCAGTTTTAGCATGTTGGCTGTTTGTGCTCCCTGAACATTATATTGTTAAACTCCTTGGGTATAGCAGCAAAGTGCAGACATATTGAAATCATTAGTTACATGCAAATGGTTTGAACAGAAAATAGCCCACATTAGTATTATTTTTAAGGAAAGATGAAGTAATGTAATGCAATTTTAAGAGCCTGAAATATGACTGATTTATTGAGAGACACCATATTTGACTTCAGTGACACAGCTGAAAAAACCTTGGAAGTAAGAAACACAACAGGGACACTTTTGGTTTAAAAAATACTTAATGTAAAATGCAGGTTTTGGAAATATTGACACAAATCGTGTTTTCATTCAAACATATATGACTTAGTTGATTATCTATGGACACAGTTCTCAATATTATGGCTGGAAGTTTGGGTAAAGTGAAATTCCCCTTGTGTAAAGCTAAAATTGACCCTAATGGAAAGAGTTGAAAAGAGTTGGTTTGTTCTTCATCTTCGTTCTCTTGAGCAGTCTGGATTCCAACTGAAAAAGAAATGGAAAAGGTGTAATGTGACCTGAAAGGTTCAAACCATGCTTTTGGAGTACTTATGCAAACTCAACTGCATTACATACATTTTGCTGTTCCACAGATTTTTAACGTCACTGAGAAATCACTGCAATGAACTAATCGGTCCTTGGCCATATTAGCATATCCTTCTGTTTCACCTAATTCTTCCTGTGTGAAGCTCATACCTTACACTTCAACTTTTGTATATATTTAAAAATTGCTACTAAAAGTCCAGCATTGCATTTTGCTTCTAAGCATTTTTAAGAACAGTACAAGGCTTCCTAACTGAAGAAGAGGTGACATTTAAATTTCTTCTCTGAAGTCCAGGGGTTAAAAAAGCAAGTTGTATTGTGGAGGCCTAGGTTCTGGCCTGGTTGAGAAAGCAAGTTTTAAGCAGGGCTTTCTTGTGAGAGTACCTTGATGATAACACTGAAAGATATGGCTGTATTACCATGTTAAAATTCATTTAGAGGATAATATAATGTGGGTACTCAGCTAGAAGTTGTGATACCCTTGCTAGCCATTTTAATGCTTATTTTAAAAAGCTTTCTCAGAATGCCCCATGACATAGTATCTAGGTTGGTCTGCTGGGTATTGTGGGTTTAAGAGTGAGGAACTGAATTCAGATTTTTTGTTTCTCTGGAGAGTATTTTAACATTAGGAAAAATAGGTATGTGTCATCAGACCATCTGTTCACTAAATTATTTTTTCCCATCAGCTTTCCTATTTACCCATTAGGTAAATCATCTAGACAGCTTCAATCATATTTTTTTCTTTTGCTTAGAACCCTAAAACTATAGTAGAGATGTTTTAGATTTATCTTTTTGTCATATTTTACATTCCTATGCTGGGAAAATGGATTTTTGGGTGGAATATAGGAGGGGGTTTGTGAGCTGATCTTGTATAAATCCTGTGAGTTTCCTATGCAGTCTGATGTCAGATAAATGCTCGAGACAGATATAAAGTTTTATGATATGTCTGCACTGCAATCAGAGAGAAGAGGAGGTATTCTGGTAGACTTTTTGAAATGTCTGCTGTGAACTGAAATCTGTGCTGCCTGTAGTCTATCCTGCCTGTGATAACTGATTCAGAAATCACCTTGTCCACCATGACAGGGTCACACCTTCTTAGGCTGAAAATCGTCAGGTTAATGGAAAGATTTGCCAAGTATTTAATTGATACCCTTCAAGCCTACTACTTTCTTCCTTCTTAAGGAGTCTTGTGTTTACTAAATACATGTATTAAATTCTTTAGCTGGATCACCCCTATTTCTTTCTATCCCTTAAATTCAGTCAAGGCACTGTGTTAAAAGCCCAGGTACTCTGGGCTCTTTCTGTCTTCAGTGGAGAGTGGTATCTCAAGAGCCCATCTAAGAGCAGTATCAGAGGATGGCTCCTAGCTTTGACACCTTGTTCATTGCCTAAACGTAAGTAAGGTGACTCTGAGGGTCCTTGTGTTGCTGTAAATAACAGCACTGATGCACAGTCTCTCAGGAAAGTGTGTTTAGATGCTTCTTACACAAAAGAAGTGCAGCCCGAGTGCCAATAACTTCTACCTGCCCTTCTGTTGAAGTCTGTAAGTGGGGCAGAATGGAGGGCGCGGAGACAGCAGGCTTTGAACCATTGTCAGACCTCTTGCTAAAAAAATCTGCACCTGCCTGTAGAACCTGCAATCATTTTTCTTCTCTCTGCCCATCTATTTCCTTTTTTGTCACTCCTCTTTAAAAAAAAGAAAAAAAAAAAAGAAAAAAAAAGAGATGTCTAGGCAACACCAATTTCTGACTGACAAAATCAGTGGGCAGAAATGCTCTGCTGCATCGTCCCCTTCCTAATGGATGTTTTTCCACAATACCATATGAAATCTTAATACTTGGTTAAGGTAGAAGAGAAGAAGAGAAGAAGAAAGCATGTGTGTGGAGGCTATACCCAGAAATCAGAACCATGCCATGTAAAATTGTTACAGCTGTTTCTGTTTTTATTGACTGTTTCTTTTGGATTCATTTCTCCGACAACTGCTGCTCATGTGAGCAGGAAGGCATGTGGCATGACATTGCTGTGGGCTGCCGGGTCCTAGGGCCAGAAGTAGGTGGAGAGAGGAGGGAAAGGAAGAGGGTGTGGTGGTGAGGACATTTATGTGGGACACATCAAAGCACATCCTTGTAATGTGTTACAGTGACCCAGGAAATTCAGTGCAGATGCACTGAAAAACCTCATGGCCCTCCAGGGTCTGCAATACTGTTACAGCAGCAGCTGTCACAGTGCTTGATTTTGGGGATGTCGGTGAGCTACGTCTTCCCCTACTCTCTCATACAAGTCCATTCTCTTCATTTTTCTCTTAGAGGAGTCTTGCTACACAGTAAGTCATGCAAATGAAAATAAGTGCCTACAAACGATTTAAGCTGTGCCTCTTACAAGCTGGGAAAGAGTAAAGAAAGCGATTGTTATAGCCTCATTGGATTTGCTTGAATATGGCACTAGAGAGACTGTTCAAACATGGAAATAGTGAATTAGGTTATTCTGTACATGGAGAGAAATAGTAAGTGAGAAATTTATTCATGTGGGTAGATATTAATCTTTGTTTGGTCAATATGAAGTATCTGTCTCCTTAGATAGAAACACTAGATGGAAGCTGGAAGATAGGAAATGCGATTTCAGGTGCTCAACTCAGTTCCCTGACCAAAGAGAGAAAACTTAAAAGAAGTCTGAAAAGCACAATTGGCTTTTTTTCTGCTACCTCTGTATCCCTTGGAGTTGCTCCATATAATCAGGCTCCTTAAGTAACTGGCCCATCTGAAAGGCGTAGATCTTCATATTTTTTGTTTCATATGCGCAATGCACATACACCCATATGGTCATATAAATGGTTTGCAATATACACACCCCCTTCATATGTCTTACTTAGCTACTATGATGTTATATCCCATGGCTGCATATACCAGGGACTTAGGTCAACAACAAGGCTGTCTTTTTTAAAAAAAGCTTGCAATGTTAAGTTTTTATTTTGCTAACCAGTATAAAGAAACAAAACTGTAAATAAAGGGAAAACGCATCTTGTGATGTAAATTCGTTTGAGATGAAAAAGAAAAAAATGTATTATAGATAAATATATTATATGTTATTAAGCATTACTTTTTGCTCAGCAATTTGAACTGTAACTCCTTCTCCCATCTGTCCCTGGTTTTCATCCATATGTGGAGCCTCAGTGTGTCCCTGATATTTGTCAATGTGTCAAAACTTTGGCACAAGGAGGAGGAAAATATACCAAAAACTAGAATCTTCAGTCAGAACACACTGAAATCATGTGGACTGGATTCAAATCCTGGAGCCACTCATACCTCTTCAGCTTTTGATTAGAAGTTAAACTTAAAACTGAAGGGCACATAGCTCTAAGGTTCATTGCAGCCTTAGCTAAAATGAAGACCAGAACCATAGACCTGCTGTGAAAGAAGCCGTACTTGATCCGAATGTGAAGAATTGACTTAAGTCACCGTTAACAAAAGCAGCATCTAAATACAAAGATCAGGTAAGTTCATTCCCACTGTGATGACACCAGTTCAGAGTGGTAGAAAGATTCATGGTTTTGATTTGCAGAGCATGACAATTTTGCTTTAACGAGGCACTTACTTTTTGAACTGGGGTCTATGTGTATAATGCTAGTTTTTTCTGAAATATGTCTGTTTGCATGTACAAATTTTGTTTCTGGCTAGCAAAACACCCCGTAACATGCAGTTACCTGCTTTTACCCATGTCTGTTTACCTATGACTTTTACATGTGGAAGATTTCTAACTGATGAGTCACTATGAAAAACCGGTGCTTTATGAGCAATAGAGACGTGGGGTGAGATGGTTGTGAGTCCCTGTATTCTATGTTAATGCCCAGAGCAAACCATTAATGAAACATAGGCATTCTGTTAAAAATTGGGAACAGAACTAAGCTTTAAAAACAACTAGTGATGTATCTTTTGTGACTGTGCATTCCAGGCCATTGCCTTCTCTATTGAATGTTCTCCATACAATTGATTGAAAAAAAAGCAGATGGGGTGTAATGGGAGAAAAATACTTCTTTAATGAGATTTTTGGAAATTCTTGGCTATGGAGGAATCAGAAATATTAGTATAATAGAAATTTTTGCAGATTTTTGTGATCTGTTAGTTTTAGGTCACAGAGAGATGTTTGAATAAACAAGTGAAAAGTTTGAATAAACAAATCAAATCCCCACCAGACATGAAATAACTGCATCTTCTGAAGTTCAAAACTGCTTGTCAATCTTTGAGTTAACTTTCAAGTTACCTTTATATAAACTGAATTTGATTGTTCATTCCTAGCAATAAATGCCTGCAGATCCAGAGATCCTCACAATGATAAGATAAAAATATTGTCATTTTGAGGATAAAATATAAATAAGTATATATGAGAATCCTCTGCCTTTCCTTTATTCTTTCATGGGCTTACTGGGACAGAATACTTTCCCATACACCCGGCAAATCCAAAGCCCAGACTGCTACAAACATACTGCTACTGGAATACTAGCACTCAGGTTGTTTTCTGTTGATGAGTGAAAAAATCTTTCTGTGGATTTTCCTCTTGTCTGGTTTTTGAATAAGACAAATGTCCAAAAGTAATAAAGAACTTAAAAGGTGTTGTTTTGGGTTTTGCTTGAAAAACTTTTCAAAGCAAGAAAAGCTTTTGATCACTCAAGGATGCTGGGGCTCCTTTTGTTCCTAACAGGGTTATGTTGTGCTATCCACTTGCTTTTTTGTCATTCTTTGACTTTTCATTTCTCCCTGCCCAGAATACAGCAGGAAAACAATTTCTGCTGCATTTACAAATTCTGGAATTTTAGTAATTCAGCCAATGATTTTTCTTTTCTGACTTGTTGTTCAGTATTTCCTCTCAAATTGTTATGATTTAGCTTTTGGTATTCAAAACATTGTTATTTCCTTGCCTGCTATTTCTTTCCTAAGTTCCTTCTGTTTCTAACTTGCAATGAATTACCTGGAGTCTCTGCCCAGTCTCAGCTGAGTCACTTGAAATTTTACTATTTGGCTCTTTGCTGCTGACTAGTATGTGCCAATTTCATTCTACTGGTGAGACTTACAAAATTAACTAAACAAACCTCGTGTTTAGTAAACTATGATGAAGTTATTACAAAGTGAGTGAGCATCTCATTCTAGTAGGAATAAAATTAACATGACCAAATACCTTGGAAAATCTGTAGTATGGGCTCTAAGCTTCCACCTTTTGGTCATTCTCTTCTTAAATCATGTATTGCAGGTCAGAAAAAGGCCTGCTGAGAAAGAGAACAATTTTATTTTTGCTTCTTTCTGGGACAGATAGAGTTTTAAGGAAAACAAGACAGTTTAATGGAGACATAACAGCAGCCATTGTGGTGGGTAGGGAGCAAAGGCAGGAGCCTGGTAGGATTACATTAAAGATTCTGAGAAGAGCCAAGTGGAAGATGTCAAATAGGCAGGTTGCGTTGAATCTGTAAAACAGTGAAGTATGATTTTTTGGAGACTAAAGCCAGTCAGTGTACTAACTTTCACTGAAATGATGTGGATGCCTCTTCATGAAGGAAGTTGGTAATTCCTGTTGTACAGGGGGAAAGGGCAGGGACCAAATCTGCACATGGCAGGCTGGTTCTTTGATCACCTAAACCGCTGTCTCTGGTGTGGAAACTTCTAAATCATATCTGTTTGATGATTTCTTTATTAAATCAGAACAAACTACTGAACATGTAGCAAAATATTTCTCAGTGCCTAATGTTCCTGATTTGCCCTGGCACGTGGATACCTAGCCAGAAATGCTAGTTTGTTCAGAGTCCTTTCCCAGTTTTACATGCTTTTTCACAGGAGAAAAGGAGGACTAGAGACCAATCCACAAATTGTCATACATTTTCACAAACTCTGGAAACTGTCACTTTCTTTCTGCTTATTATTTTGAAGAGTCTTGCCCATAGGAATCTGCTGTCTCTGATATCAAGTCAGAATGTCTGTATCGTGGGATTGTCTCAACAGTAACTCTAGCTGCTTCCTGCTTCACTAGTCCCACAAAGTCACTGCAATTGTGACTACACTGGACAAGGTTAACCATAAACTTGACCTTGAGCAGATTTGTGCTTTACTTTCTTAAAACTTCATTGCCAGGAAAATTGCCTAGCAACTATTGGAAGAAAATTGCGAAGATCTGGTTACTTCTCTGTGTTTGAAAAAAAAATAAATTTAGTTTGTTTGGTTGTTTTTTGTGTTTTTTTTTTTTTTTACAGTTCAAACAATATAACTAATATTATGGCTGTGGATTAGTATTGTGGGCTTAGCATTTAAAAGGTAACTTCAGATTAGCTGAGGGATAAACTTGATAGTTTTGATGGAAAAAAACCACTTTGGTGAAGCTGGAGGATCAGTGCACAGAAGGTATAAAATGCAAAAAGAAACAGAGAAAATTGTGACTGACACTAATCAATCAATAAAGCATACATTTGGGATGAAATAAACTACCCTGAATTAGGAATAATAGTAAAAGTGTAATTTAATTAGAATAGCATACTGATACTCTGGTATGAAAGGAGGTCAGTTTTCTTTCAAGGCCTCTCTAAGCTTGTGTTTCTACTCTGCAGTGGTTTATTTATTTTTTATTCCCTTCTAAGTGCTAGTCTCCTTTTGAACAGAGTTACAGCTTTTACTACTGCCTTTTATAGTGTGTTCCACAAGTTAACCCTTTCAAAACACATCTTTTTTCAGCCAGCCTCAGGGTACAACACAACCTCAAAGCTATAGCGGAATTCTTCTAACCAGAAAGGCTTAAAACTTCTATAATGAAATAGGAACAAGAAGCCTGACATTATACTTATTAAAGTACGGGGTGGAGAAAGAGAAGGCAATAATGATTTAAGTTTCTTTTTTTTTTTTTTTTCAGTTTGTTAATATAATGCAAGTTCTAGAATTGAAATAATTTCTGGCACTCCCCACACTCATGTATTCAACAATATCACAGCCAGACAATGATAGGAGTATAAAATAATCCAGATGTCTTCAGTTCATGCAGAAAAGAGTGAATGTTCTATTTCACATTTGCAACTAACTACATATAAGTAACTACATATAAGCAAGGTGAATTTTCTCTCAAAATAATATCTGTGTGCTTTTTAGTTAAGGCTGTTTTTAAAATCTGAAGAAGAAGTGGTGAGCCTTAATAATATCTGTAATTATGCCAGTAAATGGCTGGCACAGACCACCAGACTTTCTTTTTTTTTTTCTGTATGCATTTCTGTATCATTTTCAGATGTGAAGGCTGTTAAAGAAAGACATACACAAAGGACATAAAGATCAGCACTTTTCTTCCCTTTTAATCAATACCCATGCATTTCTCCAGACTTCTTGCTAACAAAATGTTTTCCCTGTGTTTATTGATGCATCTATTATAATATGTGTTTTATGTGAACCAACCCTTTTCCTCCTTCTAGTGTTCCTCATTATCATTAGTATCCAAGAAGACAAAGCTGAGGGAGAATTTGGTTGAATGTAGTTGTATTTGTTCTTTTCATTTTGAGCTGGTGTTGTTGGTTTTGGTTGGGGGTTTTGATGGGGTTTTTTGGGGGGGTAGTTTGTTTGTTTGTTTGGTTGGTTGGTTTTTCTTCCTTGTTTGGAGGTCTCAAAACCAGTGTTTTAGTGTTTGATCTTATCCGCTTGCCTTCAGAGAGACAAGAGGGTCAAGGTCCCTCTCTCAGCTTGCTATGGCCTCCTTTCTGGGGAGATCTAATGAATGCATTGCAAAGGTGCCTCATTTGGCCACCCATAGTAAGCCTATTTCTAGAATAAAGGGTGGAGCTGAGACTGGTGTTGCTGCTGTGTTTTCTTGTGCTGTTAGAAGCCTTCTTAGCCCAGGTCTTCTACTGATTTCTCTATTGCAGGGTGTTTATGAACACCAGCTCACTACAGATCAAAAGCAATTCTACGAGTCTACTTCATTTAGCATGTGAACAATGTGTGACTTTGAGTATTTTGACTCGTTTAACACATATGACACAGGATAGCAACTAGCCAATGTCTGAATATACTCTTGCATTGTTGTTCCTGGGTGCTCAGACCCTTGTCCGTGAGACTCCTGGATCAGCAGTTGTTTATCAGTTTCTGTGTTGCTGGAAGTACTGGTGGGTTTTGCTGATTTATTATAGCTGAAGCAGCTCTCATATGCACTTTTTCTGTGTTTGTGTGCACAAAGAAGGGAAGGCAGCGTAGGAGGGAGAGGTGACTTTATTCGTTGTCTGTCCATTTGTGGAGGAATGGGATGTTTCCTTCCAACTTCAGTTACCATCTGAATCAGGTTTATTCTTGCTGCTAGACTTGCAATATACTGTTTTATGCAGAAAACATATTGCTCTACATTTCTAAATCAGGTTGTAGCCATGATATAAAATCCTCTTGGGGGCATTTTAAGGTAATACTGTTTCTTTTTGTTGCAAGACAACAGTGAAAAAATGGGTAATCATACCACAGAAATAGCTGCATTACAGAATTCCTTCATAACATTACACTCCACTGGAAGTCCAAGGCATAACTTATATCACATATAAAGTCATTAAATGTAGAGACAAATTGCTTCATAGAGGCCAATCTTTTGTTACTGGATTTTTTGTCTTTCAATGTTCGTGTTGTCTTTGCCATATGTGGTCTGTGGAATAATATCTAGGATTGGTATTTGAAAATGATTCAGTTGGCTTGGTTCGAGAAACCTCCCCTCTCATCTGTTGTAACCAAATTTCTGAAGTAAATTATAGCCCTGTGGAGCTACAAGTGGAGAAAACAGCAGCCTTCAGATGACATTTTGATAGTTAAAGGGCCTATTGCTGTTCTATTACTTGCACCATGGATTATTTCTGTTTCTTTATTTACAACTATAAAATTGTTAGCTTTGCAAAGGAGAACTTCCCTCAGGTGAAAAATAATGATTCTTAGTTAAGGCTGGACCTGGAGGGAGAGAGAATTTCTCAGAGGAAACATAACTACATCATGTGCTGCACTTCAGTGCCCCACAGATCCAATCTAGCATGCAGACAAATGCAGCTAAATACAGTGCTTAAATGTGCATGTTAAACCCTCGCCAGAAGCTACAGTTATTAAATAATACCAGGATCTCCCCCAGTCTTCTACTAAAACAGTTGGAGCTGACTGCCAGGCTTGTGTTTTCTGGGCAGATTATTTCAATCCTTTGGGAAAAGGAGAGCCACTCTAAGAAGTTAATACCTCTGGGGTAGTATACTGGAAAGCTTCATTTGATCTTCTCTGACATGTATGACAGTATCTCATTTTCAAGCTGCAAAAGTCCCATCCGTGGGTTATGCCACTACCAACATGCATAAATTAGGCTCCAAGTAGAAAAGGGAGAGTAATGGGGTATTGGAATGAGTGGCAAATGTTATCTGAAGCTCTTATTACAATCCCACTATTAAAAAACACGCTGACAAAGTTGTCTGGGATAACTGCGGTACGTTGCTGGCTTATTCGCACTGTTTGGACGAGTGGATGGTAATTGTCAGCACAGGGATGGTGTCAGCAATCAGGGAGTACCAGTGTTTTAAATGTCTCTGGCCAGATGTGTAAAAGGAGAGCTCATTAAGATCATATCCTCCCCATCGATTAACCATGTCTCACAATTCGTCAGTGTGGACGGCACTGATTTTGTTGTGGTCTAATGCATGGAAAAGAAACCGTTTCCTCCAAGGATCCCTGAGGAAGTTGTATAAGCCTAGTGATAGAGGAAAAAAAGCAAAAAGAAAAAGATGGAGATGTAAAAAGAAAGAATCTTCTTCCACAGTCCGCGTCAGCCATTAAGAAGCTTTATTTAAAATTGCTGCAGATCTCCTTTGGGTGCTAGAGATATGCTGGAGAATGGCTGCTGCAAACTAGGTTAGGTAAATTGAGATACAGAGGCAGATGGGTGCAATTTCTTGCAAATCCTTGACTGCCTTGGACATCTGGTCCTCCTGGAGAAGGATATATCCACACATGTTTTTTATCAGTGAGACAAAATTGCTGGACTATACTGTTGATTCCAATTACAACACTGTGTTTGAAAAAGCCTTTAAAAGCAGCACCTACTTCTCCCTGCTTCTTCAGCTCTCTAAATCTTTCTGATACTGTTGGCTCTGAAATAGGTTGAATGGGACAATGAGAAATAGCGTTTCAAAATCCTTCATTGTGCAATGCTTTCTCTGTTTTGGGGTTTGTTTTTTTTTATTATTTTTACCGACTGCAAGTAACAGCTATGTGATACTGCCTTCTTGGCAGCATAATAGCTGATTCAAACTGAAATGAGAAAATTGGGACCACTAGGGCAAAAGTCAACAAACATTTGCAATCCATCATGCAAATTTCTTATCAATAGTGGGGACAAGATATTTCTGGCTTATTCTTCACTGAAACACATACAGTTCCAAGACAGACATTGCTTCTAAGAGCTGGTGTTCTGTCCTAAATTCTAATCCACAGAAAAGTCATTTTATTTAGGAAGGAAAGCCTTTTTAACACTGTTTTCTTGTCTTTCCTTGAGCAGTATCAGAAGGTAGTTTCTGTGCTTAAAGACTGGAAATTGTGATTTTTCATGCCATCTCCGTTATGGCTCTCTGACTTTGGGGAAACCATTTTTTCCTCAGTTATGCTTTTGTGAAATAGAAGCAATAGTACATCTGCTTTTCATCCCACTTGAGAGACTTGATTGATGACTATAATGGGCTTGTAGTTTCTCAACTGGAAGGAAAGGAAGAACAGAACTCTAGTATGGTGGTAGCAGTGACCAGTGTGTAACCTACTCTTCTTCCAGAATGAAGGCCAAAGCTACAGCAGAGGAAGGACATGGACCGGTGGAGCGCATCCAGAAGAGGGCCACAGAGATGATGAGAGGGCTGCAGCACCTCTCCTATGAGGACAGGGTGAGAGACTTGGGGTTGTTCAGCCTGGAGAAGGCTCTAAGGAGACCTTATAGCAACCTTCCAGTGCATAAAAGGGGCTACAAGACAAATGGGGAAGAACTATAAGGGAGTGTAGACATTGGAAGAGGGATAATGGTTTAAATCTGAAAGAGGGGAAATTTAGATTTCATATTAGGAAGAAGTTCTTTACTGTGATGGTGATGAGACACTGGAACAAGTTGCCTGGAGATGCTGTGGCTGCCCCATCCCTGGAGGGGTTCAAGGCCAGGCTGGATGGGGCTTTGAGCAACCTGGTCTAGTGGAGGTGTCCCTGTCCATGGCAGGGGGGTTGGAACTTGATGATATTTAAGGCCCCTTCCAACCTGAATTATTCTAGGATTGATTATATGATACTACTGCTATAACTGAGACCTTATCTGACCAGTGTGCTTACTGTGTGCTGATTTAAATTGTGGAGGCCTATCTTCATTAGAAGGAAGCATAATTTACAACTGTTCATGACGAAATTCTCTCTGTAGAATCAGTTTTTAAAAAGTACTAAACTTCACTGGCTTTTGGTTTCTCACTGGGCATGCGAGGGTTGACAGAGCTACTGATGTGAACCATCAAAGTTCTGCTCTGGCCAGTGGTGTGAGTGAAAATTTGATGAAACTTGGCCCAAAGCTTTCAAGGCTTGTATGTGAAAATCAAGTTAGGAAGAGAGAATTAGAAAAACTTACTAAAAAGTAACACCACCAGAAAGATACATGTCTGTATTTGATAGTATTATTACATAGTTACATTGTTGATATAACAACAAATCAATTAAAGGAACAATAAATATTTTTAAAAATGAATAATGTAGTAACATAGGCTGTAGCTTTAAAGTGTATTAACCTCCATATAGCAAGCCTAAGCGATCATTTCTTGGCTCTTGTGAGATCATTGCTCGACTCTGAAATTAGAATAATTTTGTGAGTGTGTGGAAAAAAGAATGAGGTCACCTCCATCTTAATTAGAAAAGGATAGATCAAATATCCAAGGCATACTTTCTTGTTTGCTGTTGACTGACTTAGATTAGTGTGATATAGTCCTGGGGCAGTGTTTTATGAAAGCCTATTTTGCTGCCACATGTGTTGTACTTTTTGCCTTTCTTTCTGATGATGATATAAGGTTAATCATGTTTAAAAAACTGTTACATTCATTCTGTTTCTATTTGAAAGAAGGAACGAGGTGAGTGAAATATTCAGATGAATAACATTTAATGCAGGCTTTGTATAAGCCAGAGGTCTCAATAAAATTTTAAATCCTTTTAGTCAGCTATTCTTCTAATTACTTTTTATTTCTCCTCTGCTAGAAGAGCTTTCGGGCTGTGTACAATGAACATGTGGGTCTTTATTTCACATTAATGTGTTCAATAAAATAAAATGATACAGTTGAGTAATATGGATCACAAACTAATTTATGTAAACATTGATTGTTTCAGAGTGCTGGGGAACTGCTTTGTCTTGGTCTGTATGATTGCCTTTCAGTAAGCCCAAAATATACTCAGTTTTTCTGACATGTTTTTTTTTTTTAATTTTTAAAAACCTTACCAAGGAAGACATTGGTTCCTAGACTAATGAAATAATAACCTGAAAATGAGGTAAGTGCCTGCTACTTTTCCTTTTACTTTGTTCACTTAGTGCCTTCAGCAAGTACTACGAAATACAGTGATGATCTTTCACTGACAGCAGTACTGTTTGAGTAATTTTTGGGATTAAAAAAGTATACAAATATTTCTAAATTCACAAAAAAATAAAAGAATATTCCTTATATTAAACCCGAGGTTGGGTCTTTGCACTTTGATGTACATTATGAACCTATAAGACTTATTGAACTGCCATGCCTCAATATCACACTAAAATACACCTTTGTAAAGTGAGGCCAAAAGCTATGGCTTCAACGTTGCCCTTGTTGTCAGTGTGACCCGGGTTTCTTAACAATTACTAATCAGTAGAATCAAGTTGTATTCAGATTGGCACTTGGGTCATATGTCTTCAAAGCTATATGCACATCTGGGATTTCAGCTTTATTTAGGGATGATCTTCATAAACCTTAATCCTAGGCCACAAGATTTGGAACTCAGTCAGACTATTTGGCCCCCAAATTTCCAAGTATAGAGTATTAGTTTGACAATAGCTCAACAATGAAATTTAGTAGTCTTTGCAGAGCTATGATGAGAGAACAAGAACTACTTGGCTCCAGAATCATAGGCAAGCTCATCTCCCTAATAACATAATCCAATATGGTCACTGTCTCTGTTAAGCGAGAGCACAGTCAAACATTCAGTTAAAAAAATTTTCCTGCTCCATGGAAAATATACTGTATGATAGCCAAGACCCTTATCACCCACAAGCAGCAGTTCTAGCAGGTGAGGTATTGTGAGAGGCAATCTTGCAGGTGCTAGGGTAAGCTTTTCTTGGCTAGGAGCTGATCCAACCTTTTGTTGCTGAATGCTGTGTCAGCTACCCCGCTTGGATTTATCCACGGACACGTGAAGTTGCTTATGCATCCAGCAGGTGACACTTCCAGTATGCTTCCTGGTGATTGTGATTTTTAATGCAAGACAAATAGAACAAAAGGCTCAAATGGGAACCTCAGCTACACAGGCAACAGTAAACTGTTTACAAACAGGGGTGCCTTGAAGACGAGAACAAACATATTTCATGTTATGGGTTTACACCAATTGAGAACTTGATTTTAGCAAGTGGCCCTCACCAGCAGCCCTCTGTGAAGTGTGCTCTGTTCTAGCCAAGCTGGGTATCTGCACCTTATGGTTAGAAACACAGAGAGGCAGCAGTAACTAGACTCTGCAAATGGCTGGATAGCAGATAAATGAGGGGGGAAAAATCCAAACCCAGCCTTTGGAAGTGTGGATTTCACTTTGGAATAGGCCACACCAGGTCTATCACTAATTAGTTCCTGTGGGAAATATAGAAGTTGACTGTTTCATACCTGTAACATTAAGGTAGCTCCTTTGGTTACCTTTTTCTGGTAACCAAAAAAAGGGGTTTTGTTGGGGGTTTTTGGGTGGGGAGGGGTGAGGGAAGTATTGCCTTGAGTGTAGGTACATAGATCTTATATGATTTGTGTGAGTAGATTCCGTTTTGTGTTTCTCTCATTTAAATGGCATAAAATGGCAAGACTCATAGGGCATAACTATGAAGAGAAAATGAAAGCTTTTATATAGCTTTCTGGGAACATAAATTGCCCTAAAATGGAGTTTAATATTTGATTCAGACATGCAGTCACTTGGAATAGTAAGCTGGAATGCAGCAATGTACTTAACAATCTTACAGGCTGGAGGGATGTCTTGGGAAAGTCTTGAAACATAAATCAGGTAGGGAATGACTCTAGGAAAAGGAGATTTGGGCTGAGCAAATCTAAACTTGCACAAAGCTGTCAAAGATGTGTTTTATTGTCCAATGTATTATCCTTATATGATTAATGTGAATTGGAAATATGTTATGATGTGTGATATGTATGCATGCTGCAAATCCATTAAGAACAAGCCTTATATGATTTATTTGTATTAATGTCATATTAAATGCTAAAAATAGAGTTGATGTTAAAGCGCAGGTGCAATCCAATAAAAACAAGGACGATTTGAGTTAGGACAGCCTTACATCAATTTTACTCACTCCCAGCAGATTAGTAATGTGGCACCTCCACTGTGAACAACCCTAGGCAGAGTAGGCTGCTTTCAAGTGTGCACCAGAGTAGGAACACTTTGGCATGGCAAGATTTTCAGAGAATTTAGCTTTCTGCAAATACACATTTAGAAATTAAATCACATTTTCCACCTTCTTTTTTTCTTTGGTTTAATCCATGTATTTTGCAGACCACAGCACAGATTTGAGACACTGGATTTTTAAGCTGGCTTGAAACCCCTCTAAAATCTATCTTAATAGTTGAGCACATAAAATCACTTGTATATGCAACATGTACTGCATTCCCAAAGGATCAAGCCTATGCTTTCATAGCCTTCTCTTTAGATAACCAGCAAAACAAGGCAGAAGAGAAAGGCTGTTTTGAAAGCATTGTGAAAATACTAATGAATTTGTTCTCATAAATCCCCTGAGAAGTATTACTGTCATTTTGGGCATTGTATTAAATTCATATATGGGCCATACTATATTTTTAAAGCTCCTTTTGGGTAGGATCTGAAAAAAATCTGTGCAGAGACTTTTTGTGTAATGATCTCTGTTCATTTTAAAAGTCACTTTTTTCTTCATGAGACAGAGAAAAAAAGACTTTTTGGTGTGAATTCTGGAGGCAGAATCAAATCTGTTGAAGGACTAGATGAAAGTCTTAACTAAAAGAAAAGCTAGAAAAGGAAGCTATTCAATTAGCTGATAGCTCCATAAGGCATACAGGCTGTAACACAACAAATTAAGGTTTGTGCTTAAGCCAAAATGTAAAATCATTACTAAGCACTTTTGTTAAGCAGTTTAATTTATGAGGGAACATAACTTTGCAAAGCCACTGCTCTGTAAGTCTCAAAATATGACAGCAGTTTTAGAATGAACAAAAGAGGTACTAAACCAGTAAATCCCCAGCCCCAAATATTCTGAATCCCACAGCAACATGGCTTTAGTGTGGCATCTCTGTGACTTGCAGTGTATGATTATAATCCTTTGGAATAAATTGACACTGACTGCTGTAACATCTTAAAGCTATTCAGGCAGCACATACAAATTGAGAAACTAAATTGCAGTCTGTGTCCAAGATTTCACCCAATATATTTTTTAAATGAAGTATCTCCTCAGAGATAGTGAATTCAATTCTTTTAGGACGAGATTTAGAGGTACATTGAAAAGATTGAACCTTTTCTGTGAAGATAATTCAGATTATCTATAGAATCTATCTGTGGCAGTTCAGTCACTGAAAAACACCTTTAAATCAGACCAGGATATTTTTTTATCTCAAGTGGGTTAGAAGTAGGAGTTGCTCGCTGAAGTTTTATGGGCAGAAAGTCAACCTAAATGACAATAGCGGCTCATGAGGTGTATTAGAGAGCAACACATGTGCCTAAAAGTAGGGCCTAATGCCATTTTAAATGCCCTTAGATGTCTTGTCCAGCCTCTGGCACAGGGACTCCTGTGCTTTATCAGCTAGATCTATACTATCCAAGTCTTGGATATCCAATGACACACAAGTGTCTTTCAGCTGATGAATACCAGCCTTAGATGAGCAGGTTTCTATAGAGCTGTTTATTTACAGAGTTGAGGCCAGTCTGCAAAAAGGCATTCAAGGTATTGAACTTGGAGCAAAAATATCAGTGGACCAGAGCTTCAGGTACCACTTGGTGCCAGGCACCAAGTGTCCTTGCTGCAACCATCACTGTGATTTTATCATTCAGTATATGTTTGTGTATTCAGTCACTTTTAGTGAGCTCTTAATTATCAATAGTCACTTTATATGGGGTATGACTTCTATGCCCCATACATGGAGTACCCATTCACATCTGACAGGAGCAGCACTATTTAAATAAGAGCCTGTTTGCCAGGCTGCTTTCAAGTCCAGAAGTGATTTAACTATTTTTGTGTGGTCTGAAATACAAACCAATGTAATACACCAGAGGAAAGCAAGGCAGAGCTTGCATTGCACTCCAGGAATTGGAGTGCTGGGCAGTGTAGGGCACGGGTATATAGAATCATAGAATGGTTTGGGTTGGAAGGGACCTTAAAGATCATTGAGTTCCAACTCCCCTGCCATGGACAGGGACACCTTCCACTGGACCATATTGATCAGAGCCCCATCCAGCCTGGTCTCGAACACTTCCAGGGATGGGGAAGAGCCACAGTTTCTCTGGGCAACCTGTTCCAGTGTCTCACCACCTTCACAGTAAACAATTTCTCCCTAGAATTGAAGCCCACAACATTGGGACTTTCTGGTTCATCCCTGGCTCTGACACTGACAGCCCCAAGCTGGCTGCACATGGAGCTAGTTAATAGCCACAGTAGTGGGAGCTGGGGGGAGGTGAGAGGGAGGTGGAGAGTTGGCTGTGATCTGCTTTCCTGACACTGCAAGTGGCATTTCTGAATGCAGCCAAAACATCCACACAGCTCTGAGTCATATTGTTCACCATTGCTTGCAGATAGGCATTCATTTCTTGGGCCATAATACATTTTCTACCTGAACTTACAATAAAAGAGGCCTTGGTACAGTGAATTCCTCATATAGTGAGATCATGGTCTTCCAATGACACAAAACCACTAAAGATTTGGAATATTTCAAATTATTGTAGTGAAAGGAAAGGGAAAGGGAGAGGAGAGGAGAGGAGAGGGGAAAGGAGAAAGGAGAAAGGAAAGGAGAAAGGAAAAGCTGAGAGTAAAAAAAAAATATCCAGAAAACAAGGCACCAATATTCTTGTATCAAAAAAAGAAATAAACAGCTCAGGAATGAGTTTACATTAGTTTTATTCATGCAGCAATCCTTTGTTATGTCCCAGGGCCACTTGAATGCATCTTGTCCTAAAGCTGATGATGAGGGCAAGACATTTGTAAGTTTAAGTTTAAGGAAAGCTCATGCTGAACCACATTTGTAGAGAAGGCTGTTTGTTGACTGCTGCTCAGGAGTAACCAAGGTCTTTGGCTGCAAAATCACACACTCCAGTTGCACAGGAGGGTAAGGTGTGTGTTGGAATTTGACTGGTGCCCCTCGTACACAGGATCTGGGCTTCATGCTCCTAAGTGCAAGAAAATTTCCGGATGGCTCTTTCTGCCACCCAGCCTTGTCACTTCTCTAGTGCATAAAAGGCTTGTCCTGGATGTAATTAACTGTCATATTATGGCCTCAGACAGAAGGGAACTCCTTTCCACAGCAAAACAACTCCTTTGCAGCAGAGAGAATGCAAAACAGAGTCATGCTCTGCCAAACCACCACTGCTGTAAAGTCCAGCTTGTTGCATAAATGGCAGTAAATCTTGGGCTGCTCCAGCTGTCTTTATGGCTCTGCTAGTTCAGGATCTAGCTACAGACAATCCCTCCCTCTCCCACCCCTTTGGTCACTGAGCACAGCCAGGCTGAGGATTGATCTCTCTTTGTTTGGGCACTTTTGCAGTTGAAATTAATGTTTGCTTGGACATAACATGCAGTTGTTAACTAGAACATACTGCTTACAATACAGAAAGCTTACTGTGTGCAGCAAAGCCACTGGGGAATGGGGTCTGGTTTTCAGTTTGGAAAGGAACAAGTGAGCTGCCCTGCTCTGGTCACATTCTTTAACCAGAAAGTGCAGGAGTGTGCTTTTCCTCCTTTCCCTCTTCCTCTCTTTCTCCCTCTTTTGTATTTCTTTATTTTATTTTATTTTATTTTATTTTATTTTATTTTATTTTATTTTATTTTATTCCAGTTCTGACAAGGTGTTAACTGATCTGAATCACCCACACTGCTGCACTCTGCTTCAGGTCACAAGTGGGCCACGGGATTTTTGGGAGCACTTCTCATACAGTTGGGGGAGTTCCAAAATCATCCTGTGCCAAGTGGAAAATGAAGCTGTCATCAGTCCAGGGTCAGCTCTGCATAAAGGCAGAGGAGCTCCTTCCTCTTGCTTTATTTCCTTTTAGTCTGTGGTCCATTTTTATTGCTGGAGAATGTTTTCAAGGGTAGTGAAACCCTTATGCAGCACCACTTGGCTATGGATCTCAAATCTATAAAGGAAACTTCTTATATTTGTGTGCTTGGCTTGAATTTATTCCTCCAAGGGAAAGACAGTTATTAACTTTTTGGTGGTGATTTCACCTAGACAAATTCTCTTGTGTTCACAGACCTTTCATAGCAGAATTTTAGCAATATAAGCCTCTACTAATGTGGGGCTATGTTGGAAGATCCATCATTTAACTAAAGAGTTGTGTTCAAAGCTGCTTTATTCTTTCTTGCTTTTATTTTATTCAAAGACCACATTGGAGTAGGATGTGGTAGTTACTAGTCAGACATCAATTGTGTTGCCTTTATTTCCTAATTAGTAGTCCAGCTGTGCGAATAATTGACTTTTTCGCTTTGTTTTGGTTTGTTGGTTTAATCAAGGGTGTGGGGGACTGTTTCAGGTTAAACATTTGGTTTCATTTTAATTTGTTGTTGAATAAAAAGTAAAATGTTTTCAAAACCTTTTGAGACTAGAATCTTAATATCCTGTTTTGAAAATCTTGAAACAAAATGCTTTGGCTTTTAGAGAATATTTTTGGCTGTAAGAATCTGATGAGCTTGATGTGTATTTGTGATAAATTTGGGTAATCCAAATTTATATTTTGTTGGCAGACAATGGCCAGCTGAAATGCCTTCTTTAGTTCTAATTACTATTTTACGTTGTGCAATACATTCAAATGGATCCATTGCCGACTGTCTTCTCTAGGAAATTGTATCAAATCTATACCTACAAGGGAATATTTGTTAAAGCTTTCCTCCTCCCTTGCCCTTCTTTTTTTTTTTTTTTTTTTTTTTTTAACTATTTGAAAATACATCTGCTAATATTTTTCAGGTTGGTAGTAAAGCTGAAACAGCTGGCTAGAAACACTCTGCTTGTTTTTGTGTTACACAAGGCAGCTTGAGCAGCCGGTAGCTGAAAACCCAACTACTTGCTGAGATCCATCTTTCATTTATTTTATCTCCTTGCCCGCGTTTACGTCTGGTGTCGTGGTAGACTGAAGAAAGAAAGTTGAGAAGGTCAGTCTATTGTGTTGCCTCTGGAGCCTGTGTATTTGCCCTTCCTGAGTCTGTTTATTCTCTGAATCATTCGACATGCTGCACGTTCTGCTCTGACCTTCAGCCTATTGCTGAAGGCCATGATTCTGCAATACAAGAAACAAACTCTAGGGTGTCTCATCCCAGACTGAAATCCCCACGGCTCAAAGTTTCAGTCCAGTTTAACCTCATGTTACTGAATCAAAGTTGCTCAAGATTTTTTTCCAACTGAACTGCATTCTGGGAAACATCGTGATCTTTTTACCTTGTGCTCCTACCAGAATCTGATTAAATCTTAAAGCGAAAAATCTGATGAGGCAAACAGCCATGGTTGTGGTTGGTTCCACCCAGAGGTGAACCTGGGAAAGATGGACACAACCCACTACCCCCTGATTTGCATATCGAGCCCCAGCTGAGCTGTTACCTCCATTCTCTTTTCAAATGGTCCCAAACAGCATAGTCTTAGAAAAATTCAAATGAATGTACTATATCGCTATGGAGCACTGTAGCCAAGGTTACATATATTATTAGCATAGCCCTATAAAGCCTTTTTTTTTTTTTTTTTTGGTCTCTTTTGGATGTTTTATTCTATGTCAGAGATTTGAATTAGAGAAATGAATGTTGCTGATGGATAAGTGAAAAAAATCACCTCCCTACAGTGTATATCTTGACTTACTAGTTCTTAGAAATGAAATGGTGCCATTTCACTATAGCCCAAAATGCTATGCTCAAACCAATATAGAAAGCTGTGTTTTGGAGCTTTTGTTGTAGAATGATTTTTAATTTTATTTTTTAATGGATTCCATAAAGCGTTTCCATAAAGCATTTCCACAAGCATTTCCATAAATGGGGTGAGAGGTAGGGAGTGGGGCAAGAAAATCTCTTCCTGTTCATATCTGGGCCTATTTTCTTGCAGGGAGAGCTTTTATTAGGTACACAATTTAGTCTTTTACATTGGATAGATTTTGTTCACTCCTGTGTTTTCAATGTGTAGTAATGTTTGTTTCAATAATGCCTGCTCTCCTGTAATTATTGTATGGGACTTCATTCTGCTAGAGATATTACACAGGAAAACCTAAAAGATGCTCATCATGCGTCTTCTAAAAAGTTGGAAAAATGACAAGGATTGAATGATAAGTCCAAGCACCTATTTTGTGTGATCGATCTTATAGTGTGAAGATTGCATTGAATTATGTTCTGCCATATTATGATGCAATCAGTGAAATAAACATATCTGAAAGGGAAAAAAAGTATAAAGGTGTTGAAACCAAAAATATTTGTAAACAGATAGATGCTATTGTCTCACAAATCTTTCCTGTCCTAGAATGGTAGGGCTTTTTTTTTTTTACCAAAGGGCATCTGCAATAATCACAGAATCATAGAATCACAGAATCATAGTGGTTGGAAGGGACCCTTGAGACCATTGAGTCCAACCACATTAAAAAACAAAACAAAAACAAACAAACAAACAAAAACCCTTAAAAAACAACAACAAAAACCCCCCACAAAAAAACCCCAACAAACCCATAAAACCCAGAAAAACCACACACAAAAAAAGCACCCACCAACTAAACCCCACACCCACACCCCACCACAGGCCCATCTTGGGCGCTAAAGCATGCCCTCAAGAGCCATGTCTACACGTTTCTTAAAT
>BJBW01000048.1:10475-98179 GCA_004320125.1 Scolopax mira
TGCTGGCCACACTTCTCTTGATGCAGCCCAGGATGCTGTTGGCTCTCTGCACACACTGTCAGCTCATATTGAGCTTCTCATCCACAAGCACTCCCAAGTCCTTCTCCTCAGGGCTGCTTTCCAGCCATTCTCTGCCCAACCTCTATCTGTGCCTGGGGTTGCCACGTCCCAGGTGCAGGACCCTGCACTTGGCTTAGTTGAACTTCATGCAATTTTCATGAGCAAATTAACCAATGTAAACCTGAAATTGGAGAATCCAGTGCACCTCATGCTTCTTTTTTGCTTTTGAAAGCACATTTTTTGCAGGGTAATAGCAATTTAAAAACTATGATGCATGCAGTCTATCTCCACTAATAAAGTGCAATACTTATAGTCTTAAATAGAAATGGATTCCAGAATTCTTTCATTGACAAACATGTTTTTGTGAAAGTAATCAACAGACAAGTCATTTATTTCTTTCACATCCATGCCTTTACAAATACCATATTACTTTCACTTGCATTAAGAAGCCTTTGCATTGGCACTCCATCCATATTCTATCGAAAAGCAACATCAAAATAAGCTTTTCAGAACAATCTCTCATTAACTCTTCAGGTCATAGAATGTAGCCCCCAGTAAATCTTTTAAATTTCATTTCTTCAAGATGCATTTCCACCAACTACCTCTAACAATTCAGAGAATGTCACTAAGTTATGAGTTTTGCTTAAGGTTACGCAACTGTTTCATCACTTCTGGTCTCAGGGCACACACACTCTGCAGTGTTCTGTCAGAGCAGCATCCAGTCTCCCAGGTCAGATCCATAAAGAATTGTCTCCTAACCAGCTACTCAGAGGGAGCAACCTTGGAGGAGGGTTTACTACACAAGACAAAAATCACTTTATGTTTAAATTCTAACAGGCTCTAAACATACAAATGAACTCTGATCCACAGACAAGGCCGACCAGGAAAGAGACACAAGAGATTATAAAAGGAACTGTTGCTACCTTTATATGGCTCTTTATGGAAAAAATAACAAAGGAACAATTTTTTTTTCCTAACCAGAAGAGCAAAAACTATGTGCAGGAGGGGAATAATAAACTCCTAGAGGCTCTAATGTTAACTTCAAATAATACTTAATGGGTAAAGAAAAAGATAAGAAATACATCAAAGTTTATTATTTTGCCGGCTGTATGTTTCTTTTTCTAGTTAAAGTGAAGAGTGTTTGTTTTCTTGGACCCATTAGCAAGTCCCAGTGGATATTTGTATTTCCTATGAGACAAAACTGCAAAATGAAACTGTACAATAGGAGCTCACAGAAAGCATGTGCTAACAGTGAATTTGCAGGATCCGTGTTCATCTGGGAACTTAGAGAAGCCAGTCACAAAGTACAGTCTGTTATCAAGGAACAAACAAGGATGTGCCTCTAAGAAAACTATCAGGGAAGCAAGAAGAATGACAGTTCTGTAACCAACTGAGACCTAGCAAAGGGATGAGCACAAGGACACTGGTGAACTTCAAACCCAGCAATCCCAACACATGCAGGAACAGAACCACCTGGTGCCTGTGCCATCACTTCCATTGCTTGCCAAGGGTTTTTGTTTCTAGCTCCTGCAAAGGCTTTCCCAGCTGCAGAAACATATTTTTTCTGTCAAATCCCTGAGGAAATCTCACTGAATTAACAGCATTAATTACATTAATTAGAACTGCTGCAAGTGGAAAATAAACATCTAAACATATCTCAAATAGTTCAGTGAGCTGGTCTGGAGAACTTACCTGTATACTCACTCCAGTTCACAGGACAAGCGATTGCAGATGTATTTTTCATTTGCTCCAGCTAGTCACTCGTCCCAGTACTTCTTCGAATACATGAACCAGATAAAGGATTTGGTTGTGGCTCACGTGAAAAAGTTAATTACTTGACTGCACAGCATATGGAACTATAATAACTACCAAGTGTAATTTTATGCGCTTTTTTTTAGGCTGCATGATGACTTGGGAACTTGAAAGACCTGCTGGTCAACTGAGGCCGATACTTTCTTGGTTTAAGTACAGCTGCTGTATTGGTTCTGTTCCTCCTGCAGATAAGTCTTAAATGGCTTTTCGTTTCGTATTTATACGTTCAATTAACTTTTAATGTATAGGTTTTATGTTACACTGAGGTGAGTGTATATATATATATATACACTTCTCATATATAGAGCTGAAAAGAGGAGATAAATTAAGCAAAATTATTTTCCTTAAAATGCATAATTGGATATACAAACATGCACACACATTTCCCTGAAAAACAATTTGAATTTTCATCTGAACTGACATTTCCATAATAGTATCACTGAAGTTACAGTGCTGGACTAACCACAACTACATGTGACATCAGAAATTAAAGAAAAGTGAACTATTAAACTTGACACTGTTTGGAAATTTGAAAAGCACCTCCCAAGAATTCACAATTACATCTTATATCAGTCACCCACTTGGAATTCCAGGAATTCCAGTGAATTTAGCCTATAACAGTAAAACTGATGGAATACTTCTTGAGCTTTTCACTATGTATGGTGTTTTTAAAATTTAAGCAATATCTTATCTATTAACATTATACTTTCTACAATTTCTTAATCCTTAAATATCTCCCCATTAGCCTTCTATTTAATTATACTTTAAAAACCTAAAAGTCCTTGTGTAATATCAAATAACTATTTTGGTTGAGAAAAATAACATTCATCCAAACAGATAAAAATATACTACTAGGTAAGTAGTTACTAAAGTTGCTTAAGCCCTGAGTTTCTGAATGGTCTTTCTCCTAAAGATGGTTTTGTGTTATATGGAAGTACAGAAAACACACACACACACACACAATCCCCTCAAACCTGCCTGGTTTTCTTTGTCAGCTTTTATTGTGAATGTGCTATGACTCCATGGCTGGAGCATTAAGCATGGGCTTAATGACACAGAAAGCTAAAAGATGCCCCTAAACCCTGTTCTAGAAAGATTGTTTTATCTGTTGAAGTGAATTATAAGATTTCCCTAATCTACCAGAATTTATTTGGAATGATGTCTCCACTCTTACATTTGGCATACAGTCCACTTACGCGTTCCATTTCCAAACAATAATGTTAGTTAGAATTAATAAGTACTGGTTATGATCCAGCCTCTTACTAGCAAGATTGATCCATGGGGTGTTTTCTAGCTTGTTAAAAGTTTATTATCTATTGCAGATCATCAATAAAGACTGTTTAATTGGCTAATTGCTACAGCTGCTGCTGTCAGTGGTGCTTGTGATTCTTCCCATGTCTACAGAATTATCTACTCCTGAACACCACCTGTCTGATATTCCTTTTACAGGAGACTCTTATTGCAGTTTTGTACTCTGTGATAACACAGCAGTTTTTACCTCTTAAAGAGTTCCTATGAGAAACAATAGATTAGGTTACAACTGCAGTCACAAGAATCTTTTTAAAATGTGTGGAAAAATTTAAAAATTATCAGCCTTTATCAAGTGCCTTTGTTTGATAAGTAGTAACCTCAGAAAGTCAGGGCTCTGATGGGCTGGCTAGCAATTACTACAGCATCTTTCTTCAAGCTTTTATTGCAGCTGTTTCACAATCTCACATGGCTAAGCAAGTATTTGCAATGGAAAACATCTAGCGATCAAACATTTGGCCAGCTGGAATTATAAGAATGAGGATATTTCAGAATTTTTATTAGATATGACATCATTTTATTTGAATTCTATTTCAAGAGATCAAATTATTACGTTTGATGTGCAGAAAATTTTCATTTTCTCAACAAACAACTTATTCTAATTGCTTGTAATATGAAAATTGTGTTTAAATACACCAAGAGTGTATTTCTGCTTACTAAAACAGCTCTTAACTGTTCCATATGAACAGCTGACTGCCATGCTGTACTGCAGATGTCTGTATAAGATTATCAACTCTTTCAGGCCTCTCAGAGCAGCCCAGAAAGACAAAATGACATAAGGAATATCATCAAGATTTTCCTTGTTAGGATCTGTTAAATACTGTATATATTTCAGGATTCCAAACCTATACTAACAAAGTACAGCTATTTTAGCACTCTGGGCATTCTGCATTCTTGGCAGCAGTGCCAAGGCTTTCACCAGTGAAAAGCACAGGCCAAGTATTTTTCTGAAACAGGGTTATAGTATATATTACTATAATTCCTAAGCAGCAAATCCATAGAGTGTTTATTTATTTACGTATTTATTCATCTATTCCTTCTGTAGCTGTTCACTATATGCCTGCATAGATGAAGCCCTCAAATACTGCTCTAAAGTAGGCATTTTTACAGTACTCTTCCTTAAAGGTTCTTAGGGAAGAATAGCTGAGAAGAGCTTGCTATGCCTGCAAATATCTTTGTTTATAAGTTTGCAAGCTGAACAAAGGGAGGGGGGATGTTTCTAGCAACAAGTCCCTCTAGACTTTCCAATTATCCTGCTACTGAAGGGTATTGTAAGACAGCAAATCACACACAGAGGCAAAACAGGTATCTACATTCAGTTATTTTTATAGATCATCTAAGGTTCATTTTAAAACTATACGTCCCTTATGCAGCACAGCTATGCATTCCTCACATTCAAATCCTAAAGTCAGTGTTATACATTCCATATTCTATTTTACTTTGCCTTCCAGTACCAACTTGAAATTGATAACAAATACTACACTGAAATTCAGCAATACATTATCTTTACTTGTTGAACAACAACGATGCAGTTAAGACAATCTTTCTCTTGTGGCCTCTCTCTGCCCTGGATTTTGAGCGATATGAGCACAATAGTTATGCAACAGAGAGTATTGTCCTAGCAGATTGTTAAATCTGCTTGATAATTATACATTAAGTGTTGATCAATGCTGAAAGTGAATTAATGCATCACAAATACATGACATGTATCTTAAGCTACTATTAAGTCTACAGTCTTCTGAATAATGAATGAAGTAACAAAGAATTTTAATCACAGTTCAGCAGGATAATCATATTTCAGAATAATAGTTTATGGCATGAAAGCCTGAGTGATTTCAAACCCAGTATGAGCCTATCAAGTCATGAAAACTAGGGCATCTGCAATTCATATTACTGTTTCAGAGTCTTACACATACTACTTTAGATCATCTCTACCAATACACCCAAGTACTCAATTTTTAATAGTGTTCAAACATTTCTTACCCTTCAAAAAGGCATCTTTTAAGCCTACTTACATAGAAGGGCAAGGGAAGAGGAAGAAAAGATGTAATAATTAGATGTATGATTAGCACTGCCACCTATAACTTGTAGATAAAAAATATAGATTAATTTATCAGTGCTGAGATGCTGCTTCTACTCCAGTTCCTCTTATACCTTCACTTGTTTTCTGACAATTTCCTAGAATACCACCAGCACAGTGTACAAATTTACAAAGATCCTTACAAAACTAATTCTGCATAGAGACAACTTATCATAGTCTGGGAAGAGAACATTGTCTACAGCCCTGCCTCTCTGAGATTTGAGAGAATTCACAGTCCTGGATTTCAATTTCATGTTTGAGACAAACGGAAACTCTCAAAGCTCTTAAAAGCTGTGTGCGGTGGCTAGATGGTACCAAGGTCATGAGGCACTTCTAGACAGCTTTTGGGATATTCCAGCCAGTCAACATCCTCTGTTCTACCCAACTGAAATAACTGATGTTACATAAAAGAATTTAAAACAGTATACAAAATAATTATTAAGATAGAACATATCCTGAAGTTTCCTTTCAACTTATGCTTTGTTTCCAAGCCTCAGAAGTCTCATGAATATTCAGAAATATGCAAAGCTTCAAAAAAAAAAAAAAAAATTCATTCTCAGCTCCTGATTATAGTAAATCAGTAATGGGATGCAAATCATAAATAAATTCCAAAGCAATGTGATGGTCAACAGAGCATTCTTAAATCCAAAAGAAAGGTCACAGGAGATATACAGCTATACAACAAGAGTGACTTCAGAAAACATCTAATTGCTTTGTGGGGAAAACTGAAGGAGAACAAAAAATGAGAAAAAGATGTAACTTTTACTGAAAGTTTTTCCTTCTAAGACAGAATCAAGAGGACAAGCCTGCTATGCATCGAAGACTATGGGTAAACTCGGAGCAGAAGCCCCTGACTGTGTGGGTTACGTTGCAGTCTATCACCTGTCCTTTTAGGGCAAACCCCCCAGAAATCTTTTGATTTCCAAAATCTTCTACCAGGGAACAGAAATCTAAAAACAAGAATCCTGGCAGATGGCATCTTGAGGCAAAATAGACAGCCTTATGGTATGTGTCAGAATCATGGTTTTGTCAGACTTCAACTTCTAAATCAAATTTCTTAAGAACAAGTTTTGCCAAATAGGAAACTAAGCTGGGAAAATTTTCTTCTAAAATAGAGTTAGCAAGTCTTATGAAAGACCATACTGAAGCTCTTCTAATACCATGTTAATACCAGATGAAGATCTGAGTACTGGGTTTATGCTGGCAATCATTAGTGTGTTTTCAGTTGTACCTGATAAAACCCCACTTGTTAGTTAATGATACAGACTACCTGAAGAGTATTAAGTCCAGGGTGACTAATTAAGAAAAACCAGATGGTTTGTATCATTATAGGTTTTAAAAGGCTACCATTTTCCCTTTTAATGCAAAACCTAAAAGACCTAACACAACTGGAAACATAAGTAAACCCACAAGCCAATATGTAGCAAAGATACAATCAAATGCATCAAGGTTTTGCTCTGATTGACTGAAAGGTAGTTCTCATCTACACCATAAGATGGCTGTTCATACAGTCTTTTACCAAGAACTTGACCCATTATAAGGTAATAAACAGCAGCTCTTCCTGGTGACTATCTGAACCTGGAAATAGTATCTCTCTTTCAAATTTAATGAATATAGCACTGTTGGCTAGTAGGAAAAGTAACACGGCATCCAGTATGACTAGACAATAGGAAGAATCCATGGGTTTTGGAATAACTTTTTAAGCTATTAACTCCTGATACAAGAAGTTACTTGCTAATACCAGCCTTTATCTAGTAAAAGAGAATAAACTGTTACCCACTGTGTGATTGTCAGTATTCTTCCTGTAAAACACTTGTCATGCTACTGAAGATAATTATTAACCTCACCGGCACCTTTACAACTTCTCAACATCATGACAAACAGAGGCTAGGAAATACAATTAATTCAGCCCCTTGTGAACAGTACTTATGGCAATGACAGCAGATCTGATATCAACCAGTTAGAAATGTTAATACAACATGAAAATTGAATATAGTTACAATAAATAGTGATTTTGAGAGCAAATTCTCCATGTACCAGTCTAGTAGCATTTAAAACAAAAGTTTAAGGTATGATACTTAGGTGCTGAATATTAAGTAATGAAAAAAGATTACAGTGTGAGATAGACCACTGTCATCCTTGGCTATCAACATAAAATGTGTATAGGCTGCAAAAAGTTCATTCAGGCACTGTATAAAATTCAAAATTAACCAGAACTTTATTATACAGCCTCAAGATAGAAGTAGCACAAACCATTTAATCCCCTTGATCAAAAACACTGATGAACTTCCATGATCTGCTCATAAAACCAACCAACCTCATATTTTTATTTTTTAGTCTGTTTTATTGTTAAAACTGTTAGTTTTTATTTTTTAGCACTGCAACAATTTTTGTTAGAATGCAAAACTATCCTTTGGCTTAACCGAAAACAGTCAAGCTGGTATTTTTCAGCTCATCAATCAAAAAGGCTGGGTAAGAGATGAAATTACATTATACCAGTCATTATCTGTAACCCAAACATTTTTATTTGTCATACTCCTAACTTCATCATTTCTGAAACTCTTCCATCTTAGAAAGCCTTGACATCCTATTTAGTAGGACACTACCATCACTGCTAAATGGTCATTGTGCAACAGTACTGCCAGCAGCTTTGCAATACCCTTGCATGCTAGAATGTCAAAATCTTCACATCTAAACAAACATTTCAGGGCACTGGGTTTTCTTGTTTTTGTTTTAGCACTGAGGGAGAGATGGGGAACTCAAACTCATGCTCAGATGTCAAGTTCATAGCTGGAGCATGAATTTCACAAATTAAAGTAATTTGAGTTGGTTACAATTCCCTGTGCAAGCATATAATTAATAAAATGGGAATAAACTTTGCTGTACAATTTGTGCCAGCACTTGCTCTAATTTCCCAGACAGCCACAGCCTCATTACCTCCAGATTTGTGCATCTCATTATGATGCTGACACTCACACGCTTGTGTGATTAGTGCTGAAATTACAGATTCACCCTGATTTAGTGCAGCCTTTATTGCTGTTAATTAGGCAACGAAATGTGAAAACTGTTACGGCATTTTAATTACCTGAATGCAATGAGATTTGTATACTGACACACACACAAAAAAATAAAAACAGAGAATGTAATCTTTTTCTTTGAAATGGTTGCTGGTTTTGATGGAAACAGCTGATTGAGAGAAATTGGACAAGTTATTTTGCTGCTAGTTGGTGTGAACCCTCCTGTCTGTATCTGTCATGTACAGTTTTATTTTTTGCAAAACGATCAAAAATGCCCTCTTAATAAAAGGGCATCAAGATGTGCAGTAACAAAAACCTGAAATAAATACAGACAGATGAATTGCTTAATGTAGGGTAAAATTTTTGTATTATTTTCACCAAGATTCTTCCAAATAGAACTGGAGGAACAGCTGCCAATAGGCACAACTTATGAGCAGAAACACAGCCCTAAGGATACAATATCAAAACCCCAAGAGAAGAAGCACTAGAGTCTCACCCTTGTCACTGGACCTAGGTTGAAGTAATATTATACATACCGTGCCCTGAGTGGTCAACATGACCCCATCTTTATCAGTTATCTCTACCAACATGGGTGCTCTTCTGCAGTCAGCTGTCATGGAAGTTGCATAGGAGGGCAAATTCTCTGGTGTAGCCATGGCATGGGCTATACACAGCATGTCACTGTAATGAGTCATGTGAGGTATGTGCCTTATTGTGTTTCCTACTGTTTGATCTTTTCACTGTTTAAATAAAAGAGCATTGAGCATTATTGATTTGCTTCACTACTTCTAGTTATTACCGGTTTATTAATTTTTGCTAACATACAGTAAGTGATCATAGCACATTGTGAAGTAATTTAGTTCATGAGCACGAGGCAGCATTAAAGAGATGAGAGCCACATACGCTTGCTTGCTGGCACCATGGTTGCCCTATGACAGCTTGCTGGAGAAGGCAGCCAGCAGGAGGCTGCCTCTCTGACAGACTATCTCACTAGTAGTCCTCCAGTAGCTGCGTACCTCCAGGCTTCACTTACTAAAATGGTATTTTAGGTGCACAGATCATATACAGACACTTACATGTACACAGCCATGTAAAAGTCTGAATCCTGAACTGCACCATATCTAGTGTCTGTATTTCAGTAAATACTCCATTACATCAGAGCCTGTCTTTACAGCTATTGCTGACACACGTGGAAGTTGTAGAAAATCAGTATCATCCCAAAGTTTTTATCACAGACCCAAAGTTCTAGGATATTATTCACTCTACACCTATTTGGATCATTCTTCAACAGTATAATCTATGTACGTGTAAACATATTTGATTATAAATAACTTCTTATATGTAATACTTTCATTTTGATAATTCTGATTAAGGTCTCTTTAAACCTGTCCACTCCTTTCAGCATATATTGCACAGAATTTTGTAGTTTTACAAGATTACATGCATACAAAATATTTATATTATGTTTATCTGTAAAAAGGAAATTGATCTGTTTTTCCAGCTTTTCAATGGACATGAGATTTCAAATAGATTTTAAACACAGAAGCATCAGGAAATTTGAAAAGAAAGGCTCTCAAAGTAATTTTAAATTTAATAGATTTTATGCATATATATAGCACATATGCATCTATCAGTAGTCCATAACATTAAAATATAATTGGCATGGTGCTGCATTGTGAAGTTCTCTGATCTCACTTAAATTCTTATCACAGTTTATGTACATTATACATTTTTAGTATGATAAGTAAGGAAAATATTCTCAAGTAAGAGTATATTTTCCTGTTCTGTGTACCTCTAGTGAAACTAAATTCAAAACACTATAGTCAAAATACTGAAGTACTTGCATTATTGCTACTACAGACCCACTAACTTTCATGATGCGAAAACCCAGCATGCCTTTATGCAGGTATTTATTGTTGAGAAAGCATAGAAAACTGAGTGTTTCAGAGATGATCTTCCATTGTTTCTCTTATGGACATAAAATAACTGGCATCTTTTCCAGCAAAGAAGTCAGTTGCTTTCCAGGAACACTGATTAGGCAAAAGGACTGAATTTTACTTGAATTAAAAATCAAAAGCCATTACTTAAATATTTTGTTTGAAATCCTCCTTGAAAAATGGTATTCTCTTACTTTCAAGCCAATATATCACTCAGTGTATTTCTGGAGACATAACATATCTTTTCCTTCCATTGCCACATGCCTGTCTGGCAGAAGTACCACTGTATTTAGAAATAAATTCTGCTCTAATGGAGGTCAAAGTATGAATATGTGGAAAAAATATGCAATTCCAAGTTTTCTACCTCCTCTCTACTTTCAGTACCACAATCGGTCCCCTGAAAATCATTCTGTACCAGAAAGAAGATATTATTGAATTTAGCATCTGCCTGAGGAATTAAATATGGAACAAAACCTAGACGGATAGCTTTAATATATAGAAATAAACATGAGTTTATCCACCGATTTTTCAATCTAAAGCTAGCTTCCCCCAGAAGCATTATACAAGAATATGTATCAACATTTTTCAAATACTAGAAATGCAAGTATTAGGCAATTTGCCAAAGGCTACACAAGTCAATAAGAGAATCATGAGTCCAGTTCCTCTATGAATTCATTAAATTGCTAATCAGTAAAGTTTGTAGTCAGAGCAAAAAGAACATATACTAATACAAACACAGAAAATATGTTGACTGAACATATAAAAATACATGCACACAGTGTGACAGTACTGCAGCCCCTTAAGCTTCTTGAAAAAGCAGACATCAAAACTCATTTCTCTTATCTTCTACTCAAAGCTACTGCATAGTTGCCTGTTCCACTTAAGAATCCTCCCATAGGATTTATCTTCCAAATAGCTTTTGAAGCAGTGGTTTTGGGACTGGTGCTGTTTAACATCTTTGTCAGCAATACAGACAGTGGGTTTCAGTGCATCCTCTGCAAGTTTGCCAGTGACACCAAACTGTGTAGAGTGGTTGACACTCTGGAGAGATGCCATTCAGAGGGACCTGAACAGGCTTGAAAGGGGGCCTGTGCAAACCCCAGGAAGTTCAACAAGGCCAAGTGCAAGGTCCTGCACCTGGGAAAGGGCAGTCCCAAGCACAAATACAGGCTGTGCAGAGAATGGATTGAGAACAGCCCTGAGGAGAAGGACTTCAGGGTGTTGGTGGATGAGAAGCTCACATGAGCCGTCACTGTGAACTTGTGGCCCAGAAGACCAACTGCATCCTGGGCTGCATCAAAAGAATTGGGGCCAGCAGGTCAAAGGGAGGTCATTCTGCACCCTTACTCTGTTCTTGTGAGACCCCACCTGGAGTATTGAATCCAGCTCTGATGCTTCCAACATAAGAAGAACGTGGACATGCTGGAGCAAGTCCAGAGGAAGACCATGAAGATGATGAGAGGGCTGGAGCACCTCTCCTATGATGACAGCATAAGAGAGTTGTGGTTGTTCAGCCTGGAGAAGAGAGGGCTCTGGGGAGATCTTATAGCAGCCTGCCGGCACTTAAAAGGGGACTACAGGAAAGATGGAAAGGGACTCTAACAGGTAGTACAGTGATAGGAAGAGGGGTAATGGTTTTAAACTAAAAGAGGGTAGATATACATTAGATATTATGAAGAAATTCTTTACAGTGAGGGTAGTGAGACAGAGGAACAAGTTGCCTAGAGAAGCTGTTGATGCCCCATCCCTGGAGGTGTTCAAGGCCAGATTGGATGGGGCTTTGGGTAACCTGGTCTAATGGGAGGTGCCCCTGGCCATAGCAGGGGGGTTGGAACTAGATGATCTTTAAGGTTCCTTCCAACAAAAAACCTCGAAAGATTCTATGAACCCCAGAAAGTAGGCAAACTTGGTGCATGCAGTCTTGATAAACTTCCTTTTCCCCTTGCCCCTTAAGCATTACTACCTTGGAATTATTTTACTTGCCAGCCGACTGTTCCTTTTTTTGACAATTCATTGCCACACAAATAATGAAAAATCTCCAGCTGGAGAAAGGGAAAATTTTACAACTGTCACAGTACAGTAGAAGGGATGATACTGGCTCCAGTAGGCCAGCTGACTGTCCCAGCTCAGTGCACTTGTTCCCAGTAAAAAGAATACTTGTTCCTGTGAATATGATCTTGGCACAGAGGGATGAGCGCAGCCAATGAGCATAAAGAAGACAGACTCCCAATGGGAAGTCAAACACAGCAGAAGGTCCACTCTGATCAGTTTCATTAAACCAGCTCAGAATAATGGACATCTTTAAACTAAAAAATGAATTAACCCTAAGTATATTTCACCCATAACTTCATACAGCCTTTTTCAATGCCATCTAAAGAGAAAAGCAATAAAGTTATTCCTGCCCATCCCCTAATTTTTTGGCACTGTGCAGAGAATAAGACAGTGAGCTATTATTTCTCTTAAAATCAAAAGGTTGATGTGTTACAATGAAGTCTAGAAGATGCTTCCCTCAATAAATTTGCAAGTTAATGGCTTACACTTCATAATCCAGCAGACTACTATACAAGCATATTTTCCATACAATAGTATCTAACTAGTACAAGATGGGTCATTTAATTAAAACTGTTAAGTGATGCAAATATGGGGACACACACAAATTCTAAAATAAGCACACTGAAATATCATTGAGCACTTGACAAAAAACCCACTCTACTGCACTAAAATTAGACATATCATTAAAATATATTCAGCACTTTAAATGTCTCAGTCACACTTGACACAGACATTTGCTACAAGAACATTTAACTCACCTCTTTCACAAATTCTGTCTTTGCACTGAAAATATGCAGTATCTCAGGTACATAATATTCACAAGCTCTCATCCAATAGACACATAATAAACAATTCAATAATATCTTTAGGCAAGAAAATCAATCATTTTATGAAGCAATTTCCCACTAGTAAGTAAGAAGCAAAACCAACTAACTTTGCCACCAGCAGCATGGGCTGCAAAACCACTCCATTATAGGATAACATAATACGCAAGACAATTAAGAAACATCTGTTTAAAAAAAAAAAAAAAAAAAGAAAAAAGTAAATGACTGAGGACTCATGACAGCCAGCTTGCATTAATAAGAGCAAATTATCACTAACGAACACTCCCTCCACGAGCTGTATTTCTTATATTACACGAAATGAGGTCTCCTTCTCCATATTCTTTGCTTGTTCAGACTCACTGATTATGACAGTATTTGGTTTAAAGAAAGATGGACAAGAGAGATGTTGTACAACGAATCTGCATGATGGAAGAAGTCAAATTTGCTACAGAAACATCATAAAGAACTCCCGAGTCTTCCACTTAGTAAGAAGGACTGTGTCTGTCTTTTGCAATAGCTCACAGAACTACAAGACTGTGGGACACTAACTCGACCCAAGAACACAAAAAGTTCTGCAGATAGCTGAAATACAGCAAAGTCACAGCACTCCAACAGAAGCATTAAAAAAGGGAAGGAAGCTATGTGCACTACACTCCCCTGATACTGCAACTGAACACTGAAACAGTTCCAATTAACTGTAGAGCAGTGCACTTTTAAGAATGGCTGTAAAAATATGGTGTATACCTCTGTCCCTTCCTTCAGCCCTTCGACATTACAGTTCAGCATCATCAGTAGAGCACAACCCGGTTACTGAGATAGCTACTGTGTGCATATATGAATTTGGCTTAGTAAAAGAGCTCTTCAGAAACTGTACAGAACTGTATAGCTCTGTATATGGTCTGGGATGAGCAACAATTGCCAGGTTATGAATCAATCACCCAGTAAACATCACTGATAGAGATACTGGATGTCTTAAAGCTCCAAAGTTCCAAGACTTATTTTGCCAAAACTGGAGAGCAAGTATCTAAAGGACAGTAAACTACTAGAAAGTGTTTTTCAACCTTCAGCTTGACAAAAGACATTGTAGGGGCCTGCTAAACAATCACAGTACTCAGCACTTGCTTTAAAAGCACGTTCTCCTGCAGGTGAAGGAAGCAAGACTAAGTTTAGCAGAATCACTCAGTGAGACCAGAAATGGAAACAGGAAAGCAGCTCACACACAAGTCCTGACAGAGACATCTATAAGAAAGTGCTTACTGCTATTTCAGATAGAATGCTAAGTAACTTGAAGTTTCCCTTAGGAAACCTCTTTGCTCTAGCATAGACATTTCCAATGTCCACTATTGTATATGGATTCAGTAGCACAGATCACTCACAAAGTGACTTGAAATATTTTGTGCAACTGTCATGCCTGTTAAGATCAATGTTTTAGGCTTGCCTAATACTTATGAGAGTATGTATGTAAACATTCATCCGACAATTGTTTAAACTAAATTAATATTTCCAGAGTTCAACTCTTCTTTCTCAAACCTTTCAAAATAATTGTTATATAAGGGGTTGTGATGACCATTTACATATACGTAAAGCAGACACAGCTCTCATGGAAATTAATAACAAAAGATACAATGTATGATCAGCAACCTACACTTTGACCAAATTACACTCCTCATCATTTTACTATGATCAGTTAAAACAACTTCCTAGCTGCAATGAAGTGCCAGTAAAAGAATGGGTTGCTAGAAAGAGAAAGAAAATTATATTCCCAGAAATTTAATCAGCATGTGTTGCCATCAGTGCTATATCCAGGAGTCCAAGCTATCTGGAGGTGGAAGGATATAAAATTAAAGCTGAACTGTGACTGAGCAGAGAAGTCAGGAACAACCTCCTTTCATTTTCAACTGGCCTCTTAGAAAAAAAACCTGTGTGTAATGGAGAGCTTGCCCCCTGAAGATGATGCAGTAGAAAAGTGGCTTTTTTTTTTTTTTTCATTTTTGCAGAATACATTAAGGAACCCAGTCACTTAATGCACCTTTTTAAGTCTAACACTAGTAGACACTGCCCCTTGTGAGAATACTCACTGCAATTTAAGAAACAAGTTATGTACATATGTGTATATCAGCAGTACATTGGTTTGTTTCATATGAAAGAGGAAAAACCCTAAACCTCTAAAATTCAAGAGAGGTCCATCAACTTCCAAAATATCTCTTCACTGCCAAAAAAGCAGAAGTAGAGCACCAGCAGGTGTTTACAGTTACAGATTTTGAGACTTGGGGTCCTTGAAACCATATTAGTGATAGTGTCATTCAACATCAACTCTCAAGGAGCTTTATAAAATACCACTCTGAAACGGCAGCACATCTCTGCTAATGAACACATTCAGAATAATATATATGATATCAACCCTGGGGAAAAACCACTACTTACATAATGCCACAGGATACTCTGTGTATTCTGTGTAAGTGGAAAGCAGCTCTGCTTTTCAGGTCCTATGGAAGCCCCTGGTAAACTACATATACTAGAAAGTTACCAAATGAACCAAAGTTTCTATTTGTACATAAAAGTAGACCAGTATTATTAGAGTGTAGACAAGTAAGAATTTTATATGTCATTAGTTTTAAGCAATATACCTCATGACCTCTGGTATGTAGCACAGGAGAAAAAAAACATATTTTAAATTAAAACACATCACAAATGTTTTGGTAGTTCCACTTGCACACACAAAGGCACATCTCACAGGTGACTTTGAAAATGCGCAGGTCAGGAATCCAACATACTGAAAATCATACCTGCAACTAAGAAGCACCAGCAGACGGAAGAGAGCTGTTCCTTTATAGCTATTCTATCAACCAGCTGCTCTTCAGTTTAATATTCTAGGAAAAACTTTATTCATTTTTTGTGAAGAATAATAGTAAAGTTACCCTTAAAAAAAAAAAGAAGCCAAAACAAACCCATCCCAAGAGACCCAAAACACCAAACCACCAGAAACCCCAAAGTACTGAACAAAGAATTCTATAGGTTGTTCACAACAGAACCCAAATGTGTCTCAACAACCAAGGCAACTCAGATGCATTTTCATACTTTGCTTCATTGGCACAAGTGCAACTTCCTGTTGCAGAAATCAACTCTGTGTTGCTTGATGAAATCTGTAAAACAAACTGAGTCCTTGCCCTGTATTTTCTTTGGAGAAAGCTTCTCTGATATTTTAACTCTAAATATAGCCCCAACTTCTAATATTTTAACATCCACCTCTTCAAAATTAAATATTTATTTAGACAACAAAAACCTAAAATTGTACTGACAACAGCCTGTAACTGAAAGACACACACTAAAAACATTTATTCTCCGAAAGTGACTCTGGAATCACTAGAACTTTTTTTTAAAAGTCTTTTCAAGAAATCACTATGATGATAACTTCTTAGTTCATACATTCATCATTTTGTTCTCATTACCTCTGACTGCCATTATATATAACAAGGACAGTTTAACTTCTCTACCACTATGGTTTGTATTGATACTTTGAGGCAATTTGTCAGATACTTTCTAAAAGAACAAAAAAACATCAAATACATATAAAATTATTACTTGTTACATACCCCTTTCAAACAGTCCAGCAGGCAAAAGGTCACCCTTTACTCTTACACAAATTATTTTGTGGTTTTTGTGTTTTACAAATCTATTTTTCTGCTGAAGCTGGTACATTTAATTACCATGAAAAACCCTTTCATAAATCCACTACTCGTGTTTTCCATTCACGTGGCTGATTCAGTCTTGACCTTCAAAGATACACTCTACTCTGTAATGCAACTGAAATATACAGGCTATACTGTTCCAGTAAGTGAAGACAAAACTTCCTCAGGGCAAACCGCAGTGGTCTTGCTCTGATGGGACTAAAACACACACCATTACAAGACTGACATCCAGGAGACCAACACAATCTCTGGCATCAGGTGCAGCCGAAAGACTTATTGAAATACAATGATACAACACACTAGTAAGTGCCTGTGTGCCATCAGTTGTACCAATGCTTGATAAACAGCATCCCATAAACTCCACTAACGGATACTGAAGTACTGACATAATCTCTTATTGTCCCTTTTGTTGTCCATTCTTCATCCTCCCCTATATACAATGCCTGTTGGTTTGCTCCCATTTACTCCATAACCTCAAGAAGACACACAGAGACTCTCAGCTGACAGTCACAGGGAAGCTAAGCATTACCACCACACAAGACATGCCAATCCCAGTAACATCTGATTCTCCTGAACAGTATTTGCAAATATGATGAATATGAGGCACTGAAAGAGTCATGGAGAGCTCTTCATTTGAATATAAACACAAAAAGAAAAGGCTATCTTGAGACAGAAATTTATGGTGATGTCACATTTCCCTAGAAAACCAGGGAAAAATCAGTGCTCATGGATGCACAAAAATGTATCTGTTTATGAAAAGGTGGGACTGAAAATAATTGCAATTCAGTAGTGTTTAATCACCTTAGTCAAAACTTTGAAAGTTTATATTGTCCTACAACTCTACTTGCCCTATTTCAAAGATGACATCTTTTAGAAGTGTTATGTTAACAGGAGTGTCAAAAATACTTCCTGGTATGGTGAAATCCTGGAAAGTAAGGCTGAAATCTCTAGGGCAGTCTGATGAGCTTGCTTACAGGCAAAAACACCAAAACTTTCAGAAAAAACTTCAATGCCTTTAAAATATTGTTCTGCTCTCTCATTCATGTTTTAAATTGATAAATTATAGATTCTGAGTCAAAAAAATATACATAGCTACATACCTAATGGTAAATTAAATACATCAATCATGTAGTCATGGTGCATAGGGACACGGTTTAGTGGTGGCCTTGGCAGTGTCAGGCTTATGGTTGAATCTTAAGCGTCTTTTCCAACCTAAATGATTCTGTTTCTACATACCCACATACCAGTTACTTCAAAGAACACCTGTGAAATTTGTTTAATAAGTAATTTACAAAATGGCTGAGGAACCGTAAGTTTGCATTTATTTGCTTATATCACTTTGGAAGCCTATTTTATAAATAAGCAGATGTATTTGTGTGCTGCCAAGTTTAGGTGTTAAGACTGATTTTTGGTTTTGGGGTTACTGGGATTTTTCAGAGTTATTAAGAAATAAGATAACAAACACCAAAACCCTCATAAGAATCAAATCCGGTTAATATTTTAATCAATGAGGGCCTCTCGTCACCTCCCTGTCCTCCATATTACTTTAACATAGCTTCTGGCAGGTTCTGTTCCATGATCTACCCAGGCCAGAGGTGAAGCCGTAAGGTCAGTAGCTCCCAGGGTCCTCCTTTCTACCCTCTTTAAAAATGCAATGTTTCCCTTTTTCCACTCACTGGGGACTTCACCCAAATGCCATGATTTTTCAAAGACCATGAAGAGTGGCTTGGCAACTACATCCGCCAACTCCCTCAGGACTCTGGGATGCATCTCTTCAACTCCCAGAGATTCATAGGTCTCAAAAAAATATGCTGAGGGCTCTCCTTAACCATCCCTCTTAATTTTGGTGTCCTATAGCTTGTTCCCCTCCCTCTTCAAGTCTGGTTTCAAGCCCTGCTAGCTCATAAGCAAAGACCTTCTGAGAAACATGAATCCTGTCTAACACCAGTAGTCCAACCCATTATCAAAAAATCCAAAATTGTGGTGGTAATACCAGCCACAGAGACATGTATTTTTAAACTGGGTCTGTCTTTTTTTTCAAACACTGCTGCCTGCAATTGGAAGGACAGGCAAGAGGAAAAATCTACATTCCCATACCAGTCATCCCAAAGTCTCTTTTAACTGCCCCTGCTAAATGTTGTAGCTTCATCACCACCCACACGGAAGGGTAATAATGGATAATAGCTTAAGGGCTATACCTGACTAGAAAATTTTCTAGTGATGTCACAAACGTGGACTCCAGGGAGGCAGCAAACTTCCCTAAGAGAAGGGTCTGTCTGGTATATTGGGAGAAGGGAGTCACCAAACACTATAACTTGTCTTTTCTTCCTCGTGGAGATCATCGTGATAAGGGGGCTAGTCCTTTTTGACCTTGGGAACACCTCTGGTGTAAATGGGCCGTCATCCACATCATCATCCATTGACTGACCTTCTGCATCCAGAGCCTCATACGTATTGTACAGAAGCACCTGGGAAGGCAAAGGCGGCAAAGAGGGGGCCCACCTGCCATCCCAAGCATGGACTTGCCTCCATTCACTTCTTTCCTTTAAGTTACTGCCTTCTGTCTGGTGAATGGATATAGGCTATAGGATCCCCTTGATGTTGTGTTTTTTTCTGGTGGCTGTTCCCATTTCTGTCTCAGGGAGGGCAGAGTACAGTTCCACCAGTCTCTCATTTCCCTACTAATGACCCTCTGTTCAACTCCTACCCAATTTGAAATAGCAGCCAAATGTCTTAACAACAGTGACTGTTATGCAGAGCCACACTTATCACAGTACAATGTCTTTGAAAATGCTGTTTTCCATTTCAAGCAATGACATGAACCGATTCAAAAGCATTATTTCCTGCTGCTTATAACCACCACACAAAATGGAAATTTCTTTTTTTGCTCACAGTAGCAGATGAATACACACAAAAATGTATTGCTAGTAAAAGGTCATTTGCTATTTGCTTTATGGATTTTAACTGGCACTCGCATCAAGCTTGAGCAGAAGCTATCTAATATGACTGATGAAGAATGAATTCCATTTTACTCAAATTATTTTGCAGTGCTTATTCTCATTAGAGGAGAAAGCTCACTAGGTCAAAAGGCAATGTAAAAGATGTCTCATTCCACTTCACATTCTGAACTCTACCTGGAATTAAACACAGTGCTTTAATATCTGGATGCATTTGGATCTACTCAAATAGGATTTAATAATCTCCTATAAAAAGCAAGTTCTGTCTAAGTTAAGATATGACTGCTACAGAGATAAATCTTGCAAGTGTTATTATAGTAAAATATGTAGCATATTCTATACACTTATGTAGAAAATATAATAATGAAATAAACATTTTTATTCTGCAAGTGCTTGTATTTGCACTATGATAAAAGCTTTTTTATCAAACAATTCTCTCTGGCTTAATAAAATTGCTGCTAATTCTAAAGAAAAAAGCACCTAACAAGTTTCTTTATCAATTAAATGGAACAGAGCCAAATGAGGAATCTACTATTAACTTCTGGAATAAGAAATGTTAATTCTTTTACGTTAACTGGCCTTTTGGGATTTCTAATAGGCTGAATCTAGCATAATGTGGGATTTTAGCATTGACATGTTTCTAATGAGAGGTTAATGAATCTAATCTCTCATACCATGGTAAAACATAAGACTGGGATTCAGGGAGCCAGTTCTGACAGTGTTTGGCTGTGTTCCAGTTGAGTTCACTTATTTATGAGGAAGTTTCCATCAGATGCTCCACTTCTTACTGAAACATGAAGTGAATTAGAAAAGAAGGTCCCTGTGGTGTAGAAGGAACTGTCAGCAACCCATGGAAAAGGCCAAATTAAAATTAAAATTCATTAGCCTTAGCATCTGTCAAACAGTTTTGAAAGGAAGGTGGAAAAAAGCAAAAAAGAAGGGTGAATACAGTAGCCCAAGACAAACAGAATTATCAATTTTTACCTGTTTCCCAGAAAACTACCTACATCAATAGCCTTAGGTCTCTGAAAACCTTTTTGACGATGGCAGACCTCATCAGTCTCTACAACTACTTGAAAGAATACTATGGAGAGGTTGGTGCTGGTCTCTTCTTGCAGGTAATTAGCAATAGAACAAGAGGGAATGGCTTCAAACTGCAATAGCGTATTGCAACAGCGGACATTAGGAAACAATTCTTCACAGAAAGAGTAGTCAGACACTGGAAGGAGTTGCTGCCCAGGGAGGGGGTTGAGTCACCATCCTTAAATGTGTTTAAGAGTCATTTAGATGCAGTGTTGGGGGATATGGTATAGGGGATAACATTGTAGAGTAGGGTCAATGGTTGGACTCGATGATCCCAAGGGTCTTTTCCAACCTGCATGATACTATCATCTACCTGTCATTTGAATGTGACAAGAACAGCTTTTTCAGTCTTCCTCCCTGATTTCTTGCTTCCTCAAAAACCTACTTTTTCCAAATCCTTTCCTTAAGGGATATAAAATCCAGTAAGAGTTTACAGTCATGCAAGATAGGGAAAACCCCGTGGGAAAACATTTGGGGGAAAACCTATGAAAAAACCTGAAAGATTACTTAGAGCTAATTAAGCATCTATACAGGTCCAAAATATCTACAGGTGAGACAGTGTATTTCTAATTCATACCATGCTTATGGAGTCCACATGTGGATTTCCTACATGCTACTGCAGTGCAAAAAATGTATCATAGAAGTCTGGCAATAAATATCTTTTGCTCTGCTCAGAAATTATTTTTGTAAGTTTTTGTGGGCTTTAAAGATGAAAGACTAAGGAAAAAAGCAAGACTTAGTGCTTGTTGAGAGAAAAATAAGACCAGCACTACCAATGCAAGAGAAAAACAAAAGGCAGGCATAAAAATAAAATATTTCATCTGAAATATACTTTTTTATTAGATATCTACCTAATATTATATCTGTATTTGTCAAATACATCTGCATCTATGAAATAAGCCATTTTAAAGACCTAGTTTCCAAACGTGAGAGTAATAGCACATGAACAACAAGCTTTATAATTTAAAAACAGCTTTGTAAAATAACTTAGTTTGTTTTGAGCAGAATTGTTAATACTGAAAAAATTTTATTTTTATTCCCTAGTGAAACTTTCATGTAGATAAACTAATTCTGCCCTGCTCTTGTACCAGGAAGAGCCAAGAAGTAACATACAAGAAATTTCTTCCTCAGGAGGCAGAACAAGTTAGTGATAGACATTGAAAGATAAAGCAGCTAATACAGGAGGTTTCTGAGGTCATCCTAAATGTGATTACTGACACCATTTACCATTTAGACAGGCTTGCAGATTTGGGTATAATTCCTGTCAGTTTAAATACTATTAAGAAAATAAAAGTTTACATTCCGTGTTTCCAGCAGAATATTGCTTGCTGTGCAAACTGACAGTAAATACGCTTTTATCATCTTTTTGTGTCTCAGATCAGTGTAAAGAAAATAAGGGGTTTTATTCCCAAATTTACATATGGTCAAGCAGAAAACATCTCATCAGCTGGGTCTACTGATCAAAATCTACATCCAAACAATCACAGTGTGAAATGCATAGACATAAACCTACTCTAGCTCAACCTAGTACACAGTTCCTAACATACAGCAGGAGACCCTAAGTACTGAAAACAGGGAAGTTTTAAGAAACTTTTTCAAGCACAGCAACTCATGAAATCTGATTTCCTATCTTTAGCTGGATTTCCATCTATCTAATCCAGTGCAAACTTTTCCCAGTTGAGTTTTACACGTATTGTCTGTCAACCAGCTTATAGTAGAAAGGCTTACTCTTTTCACAGCTGTAATTCATAATTGACAGCTCTTCTAAACCACCTATATATATTCAGAAAAAAAAATCATATCTTTGAAAACTTCAGTCTTTGTCAACTTTGGTGTAAGGTAGTTCAGATATCCAAAAAGCACTGCAGAGAACAACTGTATGGACAAGCTGACCAGAAGAGACAACATGAGTCATGGAACTTATTTTCTTAAGAGATTAAGAAAAATAATAATAATCTGGATGACAGCATAGAATATTCAAGATACAAAGTTTATCAAAGAAAACCAACCAATACATTTGAATACTAATATATATGGCACAAGTATAAGAAACTCAAAAGCAAACAGAACTCAGTGAAACTTCAAGCAGTTTGTAAAGGGATATTTTTCATTGCTAGTTCAAAAATCACTCCTTGGAATCAATAAATACTTCTTTTGCAGACTACTCTAATGAATACTTGGATTTTTTCTTTATATATTTTACATTTCTTAGCAATCAGAAGCACAATTCTGCAATTTAACAGTGCCATAACACAGGTAAATAAATAAATATATTTAATGCAAGTTATTCAGCCAGTCTTACTGCTTTTCAAATATTTCTACTATGCAACTGTAAATGATTAGAATCCTTCTCTCATCCCTCTCTACTTAACTTCTTTTTAAGTTTGTTTTTGCCTAAAATAAAAGTTTTTATCAATATAGGTTCAAGGTGATTTAAAGTCCTGTGATTCTTCAAATATTTGATTTTTATCTCCAATTTATTTTAAGATTAACATGCTCTTTTGCTCCCCTCACTAGATCTTGAGTTGAATTTCAGATATTAATCTAATTCACTTTCTTTGGGAACTCTGATTCCTTATTTGAATTAGGTAAATTCCAACTCTGGCACCAGGCATGTTCCTTTTTGGTCCTGCAACTATAGGAGAAGGTTTAAGCTACTCTGAAAGCAACACACTCAATATACGAGCATGAAACATACTTATCTGAGAACTTTTTTATTTCAACCTCTCAAAGTGTGTAAAATATGTAGAATTTGGAATTATAAACAGAATAATTTTTTAACTTTTACTTTGTACAGTAACACAGAGAGGGGGAAAAAACCCAACAAACCAAACGAATTTGGAATCTCCTCAAAATAATTTCAAAGTAGCTCCTCAGACTACCCTTACAGTTTCAAGTTTCAAGACAGTCTTCTTTTACTACAAAGAGGACACTATAAAATTACCTTCCTTGTTTAGCTATAAGGAAGGAAAATGTTGCCAGTTAATATTGCGAAGGAAGAGAAAGTATCACATGTCAACATTACAAAATCCAAACCAATCAACTTCCTTTGTTGCTGAAAATGCCAGGATTATTGTTAGTAAAGGGCAAAATACTCCCCACCACAGGCAGCGCACCTGTCAATCTTTAAACTTATTTCCTCTTTTAAAGACTGTAAAAAATGTAAACCTTCACCAGGCTATTAAATAAGGCAGAATATTCTATGACTTCCTGATATTTATTCTTTCCCGGTAGCTCTGGCAACCAGAAAAAGAAGGGAATGGAGGGCAGAATCTTTATCCACTGGAGGGCTGAGAAAGGCTGTTTTCTGGCTCATTGCATTAGGTGATTCTTGCACTGTCACTTGCATGATAAAAATATTTACCTGAACAGCTGTTAATATGAAACATGTTTAGGAAGCAAAAGTTCAGTTTATTTTTCATGACAGTGTATTTTCCCCCCCAACTTTATAGGAATCCTGGAGGAGGCTTTTCTTGTTGAATAGACTCCACATTTACCATTTTTTGGATAAAAAAAGCAAATTGACCCCATTGATGAAGATTATATTTACCAACAAACTCAGACAAACAACTAGCAAGAGTTTGAAGGTGCGGTTACTACAAAGCAGTAAGTGACGGTAACAGGAAGAACCTTTCAGAGAAATCAGAGGAATAAGGAATCAAGAAGAAGACGACATAATACGTTAAGACTCATTAAATACCTGATTAAATTTGTATAATTAAGGTAATTTAAGAAACTGGAAAACATAAAAAGCTATTATTGAGTAAGGAAAAAACATCTTTGCTTTCAGTGAAGAGATAGGTGTTCCTTCTAACACCTCAAAAAACCCCAAAACAAAACATAAGCATAGCCCAGTTAAGGTCTCCAGCTGACACTCAAATCTTTATTATTCTATTACCACCTAGTGTTCTTGAATTCTGCATTACCTAAATTCACCATTACTCTGAAAAAATATACTACAGTCTTCCTATATTAAGCAATATTTTTCCAGTTTTACATACAGAATTGCTACAAAAGCACAAACTGCATATTAATTCCAAGGTGTTTCATCTATACTAAAAATCTCAATATTTGCCAAAGTTCAAATATAGATCTCTTACTGGCAATACCCCTAGAATTAAAATACATACTTGTTTGCTTTTCTGATTGTTCAAATAAAGGTTAAATAAACTGCTAAGGTTTCACAGCAAAGTCAACAGCATAAATGAAAAAGGAAATTAAGCTGTATTAAAAATTCTGCTTTTTTTTACCACCATGTCCCTTTTCTTTCCATTCAAAAATATAACCTCAAATTCTTGCCTTGCTAGTCAGAAGAACAAGGGTCTCTCTCCACAGACACCTGAGTGTTTTCAATAAGCCTTCCCATCATTTGCTTTCCAAACTCCACAACAGTTCTAATTTTATATTACATTTTGCTTTGGAGAGGAGGGGAGGGCTTTGATCCCCGCAGTATACCATAGTTAGTAATGAGGCATATTGATTAGCCTGTCTGTCAAATACAAAGGAAAAGAAAACATTTAGACAGCACTGATCTCCTCAGATACCATGTTGGCAGTAGTCAGTAGTGGAAAATGTGGGCCTCAGTCTAACAGTCCCAGCAAAAAAACATTTTGAAGGTGGAAAGTCCTAAGTCACAAGCCCAGGCTGTTTAAAGGGCGGCTTGAACTTAGAATAAGAGAAGCTGTATTTAAACATAAATAGAAACCGTTCAATGTAGGTGCAAAGGGCAAGGCAGGGCATCCAGTTCAAAGCATGGTTGCAGATGATGGGATTTGAAAGGTCTGGGCAAAGGTCACAAATGCATCCCTTAAATTAGATGGCTACTTCAGGATAAATTATTTGAAGCTGTTCATTTCTGTTAAAACAGTGGAACAATAATTCCAGATAAAGATTCCATTGACTGATTGTTTTATTATTGTATTAAATCTGGAAATGTGGCTACAGAAAAGCAGTCAGTACATTATAATGATTAAAATGGCAAAACACTAGAAAAAACAAGGGGAAAGAGAACATGGGAAACTGAGGACATTTTGTGCACTAGAGCATTGTAACATGGTCAGCCTTGATGCACATTACACTTAATAAGCTAATACAAAAACTACTTGGGTTTTATGCATCCTTAAAAAGACAATCGTATTAAATGACAAGATGCTCCAAACTTTAACAGCCCTGAAAGAGGTTACATACAGAGATTCACTGCTCCACATACTGAAATGAGCAGTTTTATAAAAAAGTTAAATTCAGAATTTGAGCATTTGCAGTAAATAAGTATACAATTCTATCACTTAGGCCACAATTTTATCATTTTTATTTCTTTCTTCAAGGCCCCGCACCTGCATTGAAAAAGTTGCCCTACTTTTTTAAAATGATAATTATTTTTTTACAATATAGAATCATAGAATGGTTTGGGTTGGAAGGGACCTTAAAGATCATCTAGTTCCAGCCCCACTGCCATTGCCAGGGACACCTTCCAGGTTGCTCATAGCACCATTCAACCTGTTACCATTACCCCCTGTCCTATTACCTACACTCCAACTCTCTCAGCCTGTCTTTATAGGAGAGGTGCTCCAGCCCTCTGACATCTTCATGGCCCTCCCCTGGACCCATTTCAACAGGTCCATGTCTTTCTTATGCTGGGGGCACCAGAGCTGGTTGCTGTACTTCAGGTGAGGTCTCACGAGATATGACTCACGTTGCTTCTGGAAGGATTTTTGTCCCATATTTCGATAAATATTGCTAGTTCAACTTATCTATTATTGGCTACCAGAGAATACAATTAGACTGTAGAAAGTAAAATCAGCTTCAAAACTGTCATAAAAGTAATGAATAAATAAATATACCAACATTTTTCACATTATGCATTTACAGCAATAAGGGAAAATTGATTTCCAAAGCCCTCTCTCTACCATTACTCTGCTTGCCTTTATGTCTGCTTTTAAGCCTGCTCAGGGCTCATTTTGCAGTAGTCTTTTAAAGGATAGGGATTATTTGAGCTGCAGGTTTTATGTGTAGAACATGCTAAAAAAGATAAATGTTAAAATGTGTTTCTCATTTCTAATAAAAATCAAAAGAAAGATTTCAAGCTGAAAATTTAGTGTGAAAATAAGCTCTAAAAAAAAATAATTTATTATCCTGTGAACAAGAAGTTTTTATTGTATCTATCAGCAGCTTTTTTAAGAATTTCAGCTCAACAAACATCCTATTACTAAAATTTAGATACCAATGAAATCAAAGCTGCCAAAATATTTTAATTGCAGATATTTTCAAAGTCATGCAGGAAGGAACAGAGACTTAAATGGCAGTCAAATGTATGTCAGAATCCAAGAAAGATTCAGAAGAGCGGTCAAAATATAAACAGCCAAGCCAAAATATAAACAGTAGCTACTACTACTCTAGTAGTCTGAAAGCACATTTTGGAATACAGGATACTATTTCAAGGAAGGAATACTTGGAAGTAGAAAAAAGGTATTTTGGAAATAACTAATTTTTAAAATTTTAAGCCATCTATAAGTATCAGAATGAACTACACTAGACTGCTTCTTCTTTGCTTTATCTACACAGAACGTACAGGAATAACAGTGTTAAAACTCCAAAGATAACTTCCTATCAGACCCATATGAATAGAAATGGTCTAATTTTAAATGAGAAGCTGTCAACATGGAGTAGAGCAGAGGGTGATCTTAAATTGTGCCTATTGCTAAAAAGGGAATTCTAGTAAGTGACTGCAGTGAACTTCGAGAAAGTGAATGGAAAAGAAGTTATTTAGAATGTAACTCTGAAGAGCACATGTCAAAATATACATATTAATGTCCTTTGAAACAAATGGTTCCATGTCAGCTCTAAAAAACCAATTTTTTTCCATGCTCCAAAACTATTTGTGAAGACATTTCCTTATTTCAGCTAAAAGATCACTTCTTTTCCTATTGAAGTACAAGATTACTGAAGAATCCTTTAGAACAAGTTGTTTCACCTGATGCCACAGACTTCCTGCTGCTTAAATCTATGTACTAATGAATTTGGAGATTTTAAGGTTATGTTCCTAATACATTCCTATTTATACATCTCTTTCTCATAACACCATAAAACAGATTCTAAAAGAATATTACTTATCCTGCAAGATCTTACTGGACATAGTAAAATGTGCAATCACTCCTTTATTACACAGCTTGATAGTGACTATTTCACATTAGAAGACTAATGGCAAATGTTTTGTTTTTTTTTTTTTTCAAATTATCAGCTCATGATTCAGTATTACATTTTTGCTTTAAAAACCCACAGATTTTCAATTATTCTTAATACTGTTGCTAAATAAATGGTGCCAAGTCAACTATACGGTTCCAGGCATCTTATATTTAATATTCCTTTTATGGATTTCCTAGGAAAACTCTAGGGGTAAGGAGCAGGAAGAAAACTCTTCATTTTCAGAGAGGTTTTCAGACCTGATTGAAATTTATTGATGGGACTTCTCTGTAAGCTTGAGATATTACCACCAGAGTATTGGGGTTGGTTTCTCTGAGGAGAGAGTAAATTTAAGCTTATTAAGCATCTTAGTTTCTCTCGACTTCAATTTTAATTGATTTTCTTTAGACAAAGCTGTTTTTGGTTAAGTATGATTGTTTTAAATCACAAAAATTATCACACAGATACTGCAACACTTGGCTATGCTTTTAAATAGAATCACTGTGTCTGCTGCCTTTAGCAACTCATAGTTCTAAAAATCTTCAAATTCACATCTTCAAGAAAGGCTCGGGGAGACACTGACATTGAAGATTTAAACCTTTGCAACACAATAGTCACTTCACACATACAGATGCTTGTAATACTGGTTTCAAGCATCAAACATAAGAGCAATTACAAATGACAAACAATTTACCATTCATCTTTAGCTATTCTACCCATTCTTCTAATTTGTTTTCCCAAGGATACAATACACAAGCAAAAAAAGAATTGTTCAGGAGGCCTTCAATATGCAAACTCAAGTACAGAAACAAACCCAATGTAAACAACACATCAGAATACCAGGACCCAGCTAAGACTTAATGTACAAACAAACAAAAAAAAATTAAAAGCAGTGCAATCTGAATACAGAAGAAACTAACTTTTTAATTTGTAAATAATCAAAGTTATATGAGATGCACATTATACTTATAACGCAAAGTTTCAGTCAACTATGGACACATTACACTCCCCATGATGTTTTCATCATGTATTCACTGGGTAACGAGGGCTCAGCAATGCCAGTTTGCAATGATCGTAGTACTTTCCCAGGTTTGGTACATAGAGCTCTCCCTAAGGATGCACGCCTCGTTGATTTCTCTACATATACTCATAGTTCACAAATGCTAAAATCCAGGACCAGTTCTATAAATTATAATTCCCAATAGCAATCATAACTTTTCACTTGCACTGTCAATACTAAAAAAAATTCCACTTCTATACTGAGTTTTCTCAAATGGACTAATGCTTCATTACTATAAAATGTAGAACCCAGTGAAATGTAACTGTATCTAAAGCCACTAAAACTAATCCAAAGCAGTGCAAGAATATGGAAAGTGACAGCTTCATTGACTTTTACCTTTTCAGGTTGTCCTGGTTTGAGGTAAAACCAAACCAGGTTTGTGTTCTGTAATTTTACATTTTAGTTAGGCCNNAACAGCATATTGTGGAGCAAACTGCTCATTCTCAGGATGATAAGGGCAATGTTTGTGCTACGTGCCAATGGATGGTGTGCAGAGAGGCTTTTGCTTATACTTATTGCCATAACAACCAAGATCAGACAATTTTCGTTATTTGCCCCATAAAGGGTCGGAAATGGAAAAGTATAGAGGGGTCCCACCTCTGGGGAGGAATGGACAAGCAGGTGACCCAAACCTGACCAACGGGGGTATTCCATCCCATCTGCCCCATGCTCAGTATAAAAGCTGAGGGATCAAAGGGGCAATCTTTCTTCCTCTTTTCCTGTGATGGCCGATGTCCGAAACGGATCCTGTCTGTTCATCTGCCTTTGATCCTGATCCTGTGTTCCTGACTCCAGAGCTGGAATCCAGTTCCCATCCATTACTGAGTCCAGTCTGGGACTTCCCCAGTGCCTGCCGGGACTGTCACCCTGGGAGCTTGATACAGTTTTGTATATATTGTATCCATTTCATTATTTTCTTCTTTTTTTTATGTTAATATTAATTCTTCATTAAAGTAGTTTAGTTTATTCTAAACTTCTGTATCTCCTTATCTCTTCCTCTCCTCTCGTCTGGCGGGGGGGGGTGGGGGGAGGGCCATCTGTCGGTCCGGTTGTAGTGATTTTTGGCTAAAACCACAACACAGGTTTCTGGCTCCAAGTGATCAGCATATTAAGCACAGACCTCTAACCCAGAACTACTCCTCAGCTGGAAACACCTTAAGAAAATAAGTTTCTGGTACTCAAAATGCAGGGCTCAGGGAAATTTTGCTTTCACTCAAACAGGAAAAAATTAATCTGTAAAAGACTCTAATGTCTCTAAATTTTGGTACATACAGGGAAACACTGATGATTAGATGACCTCCTCTGGGTTTAAACTCTTGTAATTTTGTATTAAGGATTGCAAGGACCACCTGCCATCCACACATCCATCCTGTATTTGAGATTAGCAGTAGGACTATCCCCAAATCCTACAGAAACTGGGATGCAGAATTCACAGGCTCTATTTGAATCCTCTTGCCCCACTCAACATCCTCACCCACAAACAGGAAAGTGCAGGTACCTGCTCTGAGCCTGGCAATACAGCTACCTTGAACTTTACATGACATAGTGTACGAGAGGAATTTTCTTTCCCTTCCCCAACCTAAAGGGCAAGTAAACAACAAAAGGCAGAAACCATTTGCAAAAGGTTTACAGAGATGTGGCATATGGAGAAATTTTTAGGTTTTTTGTCAAAGACATTTTCTTTCTAAAACAGGGTAACAAAAACAATATTTGATTTAAACATGGAAAGGACATACATAAAACTGTCAGAAAGAGCTAACTATTTAGGATACATGGATATATTTTGGGCATAATCTTGTCCATTTCATTCAGTTTCCAAATAACTAATTTGTAATAATTTTTATAATAGTATATTTTTTCCTAAAAGTAGATTAATTGATTTACATTTTAGCCATAAACAACACTACATTCCAGTAACATTCTCAAATGCAACTCTCCTATTTTTAGAGCATGAAATAAAAAAATTAATTTAGCTAAAATATATTACTCAACATTTCTGGCTTCATTTTCCTAAATTAGAAATGAAATAATTGAGGGGGGGGAGGGAGAAGTAGGGGGGGCCCACTGCACTTACTTCCTGGTGTTAATAGTGTACTGAAATATCTTATAAAAATGTAAGGAAAAAAAAAAACTTATTGGACCTTATACTGATACTGAATGTTATCAGCAGAAACCTCATTTGATCACTGGCTGTGTAACTCCAAGTGTAAACAAGCTGTTTGCACAAATCAAAAGCTGTTAAGGTTGTAGAACATGCCCTTCTATTACTGCAAAGACTATGTAGCTATACGCTCCATTACTATTTTCTCTAAGTATTACTTCAATGCTTCAAGCCTGTTCCTAAGTCTTACATATTTCCATGCTGGCTCTTGCCTCACTTATTAAGTCCTTCCATCTGGAATTATATCACTTCGCACACTTCGTTGCTGAGATTGCTATTTTTCTTGCGAATTGTAATAAACGTGCACATTTATTCTTGCCCTCTGAAATGACTGTGCATAAAAAAACAGCCTTGAGATATGTTAAAATATTTTACAGTATTTTTTCCACTGCCTTATGCTAAGAGTAATCAATGCATTTTGTAACTTATCCTTTTATTTTTAAACGTATTTTTTTAAATGCATTGTGTCAAAATGATAGGAGGCATTTATAAAGATTGTATGATTCTGTCTATATGAAACTTCTAGTTCACATCAAGACTGAGCTTTTACAAGAAAAAGTAACACCATACGTTGGTTTGCATCATGGAGCTGTCTCAAGAGTGCATGAAACGGATGCCTTTTTTGGATGAAAGAACAGCAGAAAAAGCACGTCATCTAACTGCCAATGAGTTTCAATCCACAGGACCAGACTAGAGTCATCTCAAAGAAAAAAAAAAGACCAAAGACTTACGTAAGCACTGGGTCCCCAGCAACACTTGTGCCAACCTGCTTGACAGCATACACATAGTCAAGCAATGAACACATCACTTTAGCAGATCAGAAAAAAATGTAAAGAACTGTGCTTTTCCAGGATTTACCCTAAGTTTCAGAGTTTGCTAAATAAAACTTTGAAAATGGTTCTCTTTAGCAAATGAGGGAGTATATAATTGCATTCCTATAAATGTAAATTCAGCTGGTTGAATTTGAATTACCAAGAAACTTAATTCAAACTTCAAAATCTATACTTGCTATATTCAAATTAGTTTGAACAGGCCTAAAGAAAGTCGTATCATCATTCTAACTCTGACTGCTTCCCCAACAAACATGGCAATTCCATTCACTGAATGGACTAATGTTGAAATTCGGTAATGAGGACTGCAAAATCAGTTTAAGATTAGAACTCCAAGCTGCTTTCTTTTAAAACTAAAAAGACTGTTTGTTAAAAAAACAAGCATACATACACTACACATCAAACAATGGTCCTCTTTCACAAAATACAAATGATCTAATTACTGTCAATTTACTAGTAAAGAGAATACACAATCAGAATCTGGCTCTATTCAAGTTGCAAGATAAACAAGCCCTGTCTTAAAATATCTATATTCAAGAACATACATTCCATTATTTTTCAAGCCAGCCCAATTTTCAATCATCAGACACACTAATCAACCAAAAAAGTGTTCTACCTCATCAAAAACAATGGGGGAAATAACTTCAACATGAAACAGTCAGGGGTGGAGGGCAGCCAGACAACAGGAAAAATTAAACAACAAACCAACCACAAACGAACCAACCAACCAACCAAACCCCAAGATGCATTTTTCTCAGGAAAAAGTCAAAAACTCTCCCATGTTAGAAACACAAGAAAAATATCCAGCTACCTGGAGCCAACATTTTAGTCCATACATCCCTGACAGTGGTGGCTAGGTTCCAGGGCGACCGCTGAACAACATCCAGAATCCTGTCTTTAGGCTCAAAAAAAGGAGGTCTTCATGCCTTCAGAATTAGAAGCTTCCCAGAGGAATCTACACTGCACACAATCCAACAAGTCAGCACAGAGTACTTAAGCCAGCTCTAGGCTAACTCATGTGTAGACACCAAGCATTTTCAGGAAGTCCTTTTCACCCTCATCCCCAATTGATTTGCAATGGAACTGGACAGAATGAGTATCTTGTGGGAGACCAGGCAAAAAATAATCACTATCTTTTCAGCCCTGAGGATGCAAGAGGATGGGGCAATGGGAGCTAAGGGATTGATAGCAGAGGAATCTGGATACACACATCGTGTTACCTGTTCTCTGCTGCTTGTTAATCACCATATATTTGAAGAGATTCAATCAGGATTAGAAGTGGTTTTAGGTGATCTCACAATCCCAAATAAGGGTTTCAAAGCAATGAGGTTTTTTCCTTTTAGAGTGGGTACAGACACTCATATGCAAATCTATGAACATAAATAAAATTAACTTACAGTAAAACTTTCTTGCTCATCCCTTTGTTTTAAGCCACAGAAGCAGTTTTCCCAATTCCATTATGCTATCTTCTAATAATTAGATTACAACAATGAGACAGCAAAGAACTATATCATTATTTTGTCAACGTTTGTCTTCCTAAATGTTGCCTTAGCAAATTCAGAATTTAAAAAGATCTTGCGAGACAGAGAAGAAGACATTTCACAGCAATACGGCCACCATTTAAAATGTATATCACAACTGACTACATTTTTTTTTATAACAGATGCCCTGAGATATAGACAATCACCCACAGCCAATATGCCATTGTACAACTGAACTTCAGAACCAATCATTTGCCTAATAAACACAAGACACCTTTCCTTCATTTTGAAAGAAAGAAGGAATGTGCTTTAAATAAAAAACAATTATAACAGCTTTGCATTTAACATCATATTTACAACTTGGGAAAGGTGAGATATGATAATTTTACTTCATAAGATGTTTTATCTGCTTTATATGAACTGGTCTTTCAGTGGACAGCTAAAGCCCATCGTATACTCTAAAAGGGATGAAGGGGCAGATACACCATGAAAGCCACACATAACAGAACATTCCAGAGGGAATTTAATAGAATAAACCTCTCAAAAAATTCCTGATTTAGATACTTGTAATATAGAAATAACTTCTTTCTGATTCCAGGCCCAACTGTAACTTCATCCTATCCCTGCCACGATTTTACCATCTGACGCAGCAGTACAATTTAAGAAGAAAGAGCTTAACAGTTTCTCCAATGATGCAAAGAGGTGGACACAGATCAAAAGAATGGATGCCCCACCCCTGGAGGTGTTCAAGGGCACACTGGATGGCCCTTTGAGCAACCTGGTCTAATGAGACATGTCCCTCACCATGGCAAGGGGATTGGAACTAGATGATCTTTAAAGTCCTTTTCATTCTAACCATTCTATGATTCTAATTCAGGGAAAAAGCTCACCTCTAACTGTTTAAGTAACACATTTTATTACCTGCTATTTACAGAATGGCAGGCAGCCAATAAAATTCTCAGTAGAACTCTGCATCCTCACAGTTTGCAAATCATCTTATTTTCTATCTCTGAAAAGTACAATGCATTGTCAAATTAGTTTCTCCCTTCCTTCATCTGGTAATTTATTATATCAATCTTAACATAAAAATCCCTATTTGAATTCCTTTAAATAAAAGGTAAGCACACACAGTTTTGTCTCACAATGGAGTTAATCACATATCTATTTTCAAAAGCTACGTTTGGAACAAAAGCAGCTATGATGCAGAATATATTCAAAACAGGTGGGATATCAGAGATGTATCTTCACTCTTTCAGCACCACAACAATAAAACCCAAAATGTGTTTAACATGTTAAACTTTGCAGGAATGTGCTCAATAAAAAATACTGATTTATTAAACATAAGCAGCACCATTGCCACTTGATAGCCTTTGATATACATTGCTTTTAATTCTGAGCTAGCAATGAAATTTATCAGTTCCCTTTTAGCCCAGGTCATAAAGGCTACAGAATTTTGGTAGCATGGAATGAAAAACACTGGTGCACTGCTGTCTAACCTCCGATGAGAAGGCAAAAACATCCCAATGGGTATTACTGCAACTGAAATACAATGTCCCAATGATTAAAGGACATTTGGAAGAACAGGTTGCTAAAGGTGAAAAAAGTACATCGGAAGAAAGAAGGTCTTGAGATTGAGGGGCTTGCTGACCTACTACACATCTCAAAAAGGACTCAAAGGACTGCAGCAAGTCAGCAACAGCAGATGGTTATATTCTGACAGGATTTTAATACAGTGACAAGTTTTAATCACTGCATCTTAGCAGTTCACTCACCTGATTCTTGACAGGCAGAGGGCAGAAAACATTGCTAGAAACACTAGAGGTGATTTGGGGAATCACAGGCACACCATCTTTATTTCAGACTTAGCATTTCATTCAAATTACATCAGAATTAAATGTACACTGGAATGTAGCTTCCCTGCAGCTAAACAACAACAGTACTTGGTTGATTAAAGCACCAGAACGTGCTATAATCTTTGAGACTGACTCATTGTATTAAAAAATACTACTTGTGAGTGAGCTGCAAGATGAACACACTGTTACTGTAAATATAAGCTGCAGTTCCTACTGTAACAACACCCAAAAGCTAACTACATTGCGCTGTAAAGGAAAAGTTGGTTTTATTTCATTTAATCCTGATAAATATATACACAGAGAAGTACAAGCACCTATATATATTACTTTTTATGGAATGTATGAAGGAAAGGTTGTATATTTTTTCAGCAAAATGGTAACCAAGCACTTCTAGCTTTAGATCACATTCTGCAAGAAAAAAAACCACAGACAGATCATATTTTATACAAATAGAAATTCTATTACATATTATTTTATGAGCTTCTGGATTGAAAAAATATTCAGTGAATAAAATCTACTTATGTTCAGAACCTCTTTCCATCACATAACTCCTATCCTAAAGAAAAACACAAACATGAGATCAGTAAAGGTTTGTGCATTATGCATGTAATCCTATGATTAAGCTACGCTAATAATCAATTTAAGTGCATACTACATATACATCAAAACCTGAGAATATACAGTTTGCCACTGAAGCTTACAATTCTCCAACTCTCTAATGAAAGATGATCAAATTCCAATGAATATGCTTCAACAAGTCGGTGCACACCTTACAGTGTGACAAGGAACACTGGCATGTTGGAGACCTGTACATGCAATACATTTCAAATGCAAAAACCTGAAGAGAAACGTACAAGAGAGTTGATACCCACCATACTGCTCTTAACTGAGTAGATTTTGAATTAATTTTAATACCAGTAGCCTTGGTTAACATCACTATTACTACGACATACATAGAGTGCCTTAAAAGAGCCACGACTCAAAACATTCAACACTTTTTACAGGTCACGACTAACAGTGGATTACTGTCACCAAAAGCCAGGAAGCTTAAATTCACTAAGGAGCCAAGGTGAAAAAACCAAATAATCAAGCCATCCATTTCTAGGCTGGACACAGCTTCTGAGCAGTTTTTTTTTATGTAGTATGAGGCAGATAATAAAAATGGGAAGGAATAGGATCAGCCTCAGTCATGTGTTGCCTTAGAGAATGAAAAAAATGTATGTAGCCAGAGTATTAATAATGGAATAAGAGGGAAGGGGAAAAAGTGTCTCTGAACAAGCTGTGCCCATTGTGGTATTCAATTAGATGTGACAGTGCTAGTTTTCAGAGACTCACAGATGCTAGGAACTAGAACTTCCTTACAAACAGCATGTTACCAATTAAATGGCAGAAAGCCTATTTTATACTAATAATCTTTTTTTCTGCTTTCTTTATGCCAGAGGCTTAGCCTATTTTGAAACTGGTTTACATTGAACCTATTTTAGTATTACATTACTACATATGAAATATACAGCAAAGACTAACCCGTAACTATGCACGCTCAAAAATATGTATCTGGGAAAATAACCTTAATAATCAACCAATGTTTAATAGGTAAGGAAAAAAAGTAGAAATTAATATGTTTCATGTATAAATGCAATGTTTCTTCAAGTCTGGAATCTAGCTTCTGGTACATATCTGGGAAAAATACAGTATCATGGTCTGTCAGGGAAGAATACGTTAACAGGACCATTCTATGTATAAAACATATTGTCCCATACTGTGTGCCACTGCCCTACAGACAGGTAAACATAGCTTTTTTCAGTAAACTTTATATTAATCATACATGACTCTTAGCTGGGATATCGTCACCATTAGTTAAAAAGCAACACAAATTAATACTATAATATAGTCCAGAAGAAGCTATGAAAAGTAAAAAGCTATCCCATCCTAGTGTGCAGTATGTTTTCAAGTGGAAACTTCATTACAAAAGTTGCAGTTCAGAAAAAAGCAAGATCCTCTTGTTCTGCTAGATAATGCAATACTCCTACCTACAAAAGGAACTGTAAATATTACAGTGAAGCTATATGGTACTGAACTTGTATAATTAGGTTTGTAAATCAAAAATGCTTTGATTATTTAGTATTTTTGTGCCTTAACCACTATAACTAACTTTACAGAAGATATTCTGATATACTGACTATATACCTTTCATTATAGGCAATGGCCTTATTTTCTTCACCCTGTAATAATTTTATGTTATTCGGCAAGATTTAGACCCAATTCAGCTCTGGGAGAAAATTGTGTCTACAGTATTATACCCCTGCAAACAGCCAAGATGAAGCAGGAAGACAGCAGAGTCAAGTGCAATGATGACAAAGTGTTTGTGTAACTGAAGGCACAGACAAAAAAAGTTCAGGCCCTTACTTTATACAATCCATCTCAGATAATATTTCAATGCCTAACAAGCAATCTATTATTATATTGAAATATTCTGGTGTAATGAACTCAGCAACCTGTGAAAGTGAGAACAGTCACCTCTTGTGCTTTAGGTTTGTTTCCACCTGGCTTGGTTCTATTTAATAAAGTAATTACAAACTTCTGAACACACCTGATTTTTCTGCCAAATTCATTCTTTTCATTGTTTTGGTTTTGTTTTTTTTTTCCTTCTTCTGGCTTGATGTACGATACTCTGACTGCATTTCTACAAAATGAACTGTAAATATTACAGTAAATATTGCAGTTATTATAGATCATTACTCCTTAAAACTAAACCAAATATTTTCCTCTGAGAATCAATAAAAAATTTCTGACTGGCTTTGGAATACTTCCATTTATCTTGTTATAGATTTTTGTCTCCAGGTGAGCTTATTGCAGCTTTTTAAACTCTAAAGAAAGTTGGTGGCATATTGCTGTTTGAAACTAATATCAAATTTCAAAGTAGCCAGGTAACAGGTAACTTCAGGGGCTGAAAGAAACAATCTTTAGGTCAACTGCATGAACCCCCAAATGATACAGAACATTGTAGAGAATATTGTAGAACATTTTCACAGAAGGATGGCAAACTGCATGTACAAACATGGATAGAGGGAAAATGACAGAAACCATTTTTTCCATAGGAGTTCTGACAGGATGACTGTGCCACCTATCTGCACTTCTGCACAGAGAAGTTACAGGTCTTAATCTAACTGTTCACCTACTTTTTCATGTGCAGGTTTATCACTTTTGCCATTTCTACGTTACCAACACATCCACATGGTATATCTAATCAAGAATACCTGTTATGAGTTTTGTCAGACTATATAATACATAAGTACTTACTATCCAGAGAAGTCTTACCTGCTACCAAGGATTGGCTCCCCAGAGGCTCCCAAAGCAGAATAGTCCATGCCATAGAAATTCAGTCCTAGAAGTATTTTATTCCTCCATTTTGAATCAGGATCCAGTACTTGAACACAAGCTCGTACCCAGGGAATAGGGGAATTAGGACCAGGTCTGTCAAGTTAACAAAAATCAAACAGGTTGTCAGAAACAGTAGACAATCATTCTCAGCCTTCTCTTTTTGACTAGTGTAAATGTAAAGAGGAAAACAGCACACAAGAATAAGTGGTTAACCTACAGTCCTATGAAGGTTCAATGCACATTCTTCAGTGGCTTTAAGTACTGATGCACAAAACATACTTGCTCCACTCTTGACTTGTGATTCATCTCTAAGGTAAAGGGACACAAAACTTCTTATAGTTGGTAAGAAAAGGTTTTGACATAGAACATTTTCTCTGTCACTGGGCCTGGCACACTGCCCACACAGTAATCCAAAACGCTGTACAACTTCAGTTCTTTTTCAATACTTTCCTCAATGTTTTTACTTTAAATTGGCACAACATACTAGGACAAAATCCACCATTTACTTACAGAAATAACTATAAAATCAGTGACTGAGTAAGCAATACAGGTTTCAGTGATTGTTTAACATTTATGGATAAAACCCTAAATAGGCTATTACCTAACAGAAAGCTACATTAAGAAAAAGAGTAGAGCCTTAATGCACAGAATAATTGAATTATCATATATACAGTATCAGTATATCACGCCCATTCCATTCCTATCTCGTCAGAGAAGAGAGCACGTTTTATCGCAAGGATAAGGAAAAGCATATTCTAATCTTACAAACATCAACATCTACTCCCTGCTAATTATCTGCCTCAAAGCATTTGGAATATGTGTGCCATTAAAACTCAACATGCTGATATAGTATAGAAATGTTGCTGGAAATTGTATTCATATTTAAAGGCACAAAAATTGTGAGAAAGCATACGTATTATCTTGTATTTCATATATTCAGACCAATCAACGCAAATTCAAGCAAAAAAGATTTGAATTTTTTTATCAAATCCTTTCTTAGACTAAAAGCATTACATCTCAGAAGCCACATTTATTCCAAATACAATAGGTGTGTTAACTTCCTTCCTTTCAAGTAAAAAAGATTAGCAGCTCCAAGTCAGACCTAAGTAGCATAAAGTGCCAGTGAAAGCATAGAGATGTGACTGTACCATAACACATCCTGTGTGGTCTAGTTTCACCACAAAGGAGAGATACAGCCTAGAGCACAGTATTTAAAAATTCTAGATGAGTTGTATAGTCTGTACAAAAGCCCTTAGCACCTCACCTTCATAGATGTCAGATTTACCTAGAGATTTATCTTAGTTAACCTGGATACACCTATGCTGCATATTCCAGCAGAGAGTAATAAAAAAGCCCCACCTGTTCTAACTTAAGTACACATTACTGCCTATGTTCGTTCTCCCCTAGGGTGTTAGGCTTGAAAATGTAGACAGAGGCCTGGGGAGAGATAGAAACTTTCTCTCTTCTAAAAAGAATTTAGATACTTCCTTCCTTTCTTTTAAATCTGTCTAGATGTTATCAAAATGCTAATATACTACAGGTGAGGAAGGTTTTAGTAATGCAATAAACACAAAAACAATGTCATTACTAAATCTGCCAGTTTACCAAAAATATTAACTCTGGACAGCCATCTTAAAGCAATATACACAGAATCTCCCGGGAATTCCAAAAGCATATCCTTAAATGCAATTTGGAGGTGAAATGAACTGTGCTTGTGGAGAACAGGAACATAAAGAGTCTCTGTAGAGTTTATGGACATCTCAACTACGCTTCTGTTCCACATTCACACAGCTAAAAATACTAGGATTCGGAAAAATCAATATTCATGTATACAAGTAGGATTTTGTGTTATTCTTCAGTCAGATCAGCTCCCTGATCTGCTTTGATGAGCTGCTGCACAAGCAGCTGTATCAGTACAAGAGGGAGTAGTGGAAGAATGGAAAAACATGTTTAAGCACATCCACATTGGCAGTGTTGCCAAAAAGCAGTTTACTGCCTCAGGATGAAGCAAATAAGTTGTCAATTTTGCTTTAAAGCTAACTTTTTCGACAATGATATGTACTAGACTATTAGTGTACCTATTCTGCAGTGCTAAATAACTAAAATCAAAAGAACCTGGCCTGGAAAAGAAGAAACTTCACAGTACTAGTAAAAGGATAATATTTTAGTTTGAGTCAAAGTTTTTCACAATCTGGTGACCTGAGTGTCCTCATCACCTATCCTAATTACTATTCCAAAACATTAGTAGCAAATGCAGTTAAAACACACTGTCCACTTTACTAAAAAATATGAATTCATGCTGTAAATTTAATAGTGACTTAACTGGGAATCAGTTCTTTCAATCTTTCCCTAACATTAGGCCAAGTCTTACCGTTGTGGTGTTGAATAGTCATATGTCATGAGACTGAAGCTGTCTATTGCTGAGGCCAACTGATCAAATTCTTTCTTTGTGAACATTCCTGGCTGGTTAGTCCTTTTAAAAAAAGAACAAAAAAAAATAACATCAAGAAATTACTACAATAACCTGGTTTAGTTTCTCTTTCGGGATTCATAGCATTTGATCAGGTAATAAAAAGTCTTTTATTCTGAGGTGGCAAAAGAAGATATTTCCATGGTATTTTTAAATGCCTAAGAGAAACAAATATTCAATGCTACTTATGCTGCCAGTGGAAAGAATCAGACTTCCACAACATACTTACCAAATAAAGTATTTCCATCATGGCTACAGTAGTGATTGTAAGGGCTGTGGACTAATCAAATTGCCTTAAGTAGCAACTATCTGAGCTCTAAAAGCTCTTACAAAACCTTTAAGTGCTTGGTCTGTCAAACTGTTTTTAATATTTACAGAACTAAGTTAACTGAGCCATACTTAAATAAATGGATGGGTGCAGCTGTTGATACAAAAACATAAACCAAAGATAATTTTTTAATTAATCTCAAAATGAGCGTTAATTTCAGCTTGAACTGTACTTAAGACTTTTTCTCTCACTGGTGAGAAATACTTTAGTGTCTTTTCATTCCCTTACAAAAACAGCCCTAGAAAGCAGAAGGCCTGTGCAACTGCCTGATTTTAGCAAAAGACTATACAAACCTTTTTTCTTTCTTTCTTCTTTTGGAGCAAAGAAGAAATCCATTCTATGACCTTCTCTAGACAAAAGTCTAGTTATGCCTTCAGCATATCTTTGTATGAAATTTGGAACAATTGTTACTTCCACCTTTTTTTGGTTATTCTTCATTTACAAAATCTAGCACTGGGTTAATATCTACCTTGCATCATGGATGAGGGGGTGTATTTTTGACAGTTTTGGACTCACAGAGACTATTGACTTGCTTCAATTATTCAACTCAGAAACAATTAATGGACACTAGTTGCCTGAAAACACTGAATCTGTTTCAAAGAGAATTCATAACTTCAAACTAGCAGCACACATAGCACAGCAGGGAACATAAGCAAGCCTTAGTCAATACTGCAAAGATGGGACTGAAATAAAAAGGAGAAGCTGCTGCCATGAGAACCATGTTCTCAGCCAGAGGACTCTGAAGCACATTAAGATGAGACAGAGGTAAAGAAATACCATATTATCCTAAGTAGCCTGGGAGAGCAGGATTCATAAGTGAACATTACAAAAGAAAAGAAAAAAAACCAACCACACAACTTTTTAACAGCTACAAACTCTGTGGTATGACTCTGCCATTTGAGATCAGGACTTAGAGGATTGTACAAGACTCCTCTAGAGAGTAGGGGAGATAGACTAAAGAAACCAGACCCTCCCAGTAATATCAGAAACTGCTACTTGACCTAGAAATCAGTAGGCAACTCCTGTCTAAAAAAGATACACATTAAACTCACTCATGTTCCACCTAAAAAGCAAAACCAGTGACAGATGCAAGTAATGAACCAAGAAAAAATTCACTTCTTTTGACCCTTATCAGTTTTGGATCAGTGTGCAAATTCTACATCCAACAATATGCGCCAAGTGGATCATCAAAGCATAACAGTGTCCATTTATCAGTTTACAAGGACACTTTTTGTTCCATCACATTAGGAAAGAGCTTAACAGAATACAGGTTACAAGGTGGGACAAAATAAATCATTTAATGCGCCTGTCATGTTACAGGGGAGCAAAAAATGAATGTTATTTGCAAGTCAGGTCAATAAACTTGACCAAACATACACTGGATTATGTAGCTGTAATTTATATGAAGTGTAGTGGTGTTCTGGAAGTTTCAGGTTTTCAGAACCAGTGATATACTTGTCATATTAGGGAGAAATCCCATCCATTTTCTTTCTGGGGTTTTAAGAAATTAAAACAAATCTTCACTTTTGGAACCTCTGTTTTTTTGTGAGTTATCTGCTTGTCATTTACTGCAATTGCAAACTCCAGCTTTTCCACAAGAATACAGAAAATGAAAGACACCTTTGAAATAATGTCATGGCAACTTGGATGTCTGTAGGCAATGCAATTCCCCAATGCAAACTCCTACAAAACACATTTTCAGTAAATTGATTTTGATTACTCATGAAGGGAAAAGCATAACAAGTAATTATAGTGTGTATTAGACATTAGGGCAAGTTGGATTGCTTTATAGATTAAGCTGAGTAGTACGTGAATGCATCCAGAGGAGGGCAACAAAGCTGATAAAAGGACTGGAAAGAATGTCATGGGAAGAGCAGCTACGGACTTTGGGTTGTCTAGTTTAGAGGAAAGGAGGCCTGAGTGGTGCCCTTATTGGTCTCTACAGCTTCCTGAAGAGGGGAAGTGGAGAGGGAGGTGCTGATCTCTTCTCCTTGGTATCCAGTGATAGGATGCATTGGAATGGTTCAAAGCATCCAGGGGATCACAGGTGCCAGGGGAGGTTTAGAGGAAGTTAGGAACCATTTTTTTACCAAGAGAGTGGTCAAACACTGGAACAAGCTTCCTAGATAAGTGGTTGATGCCCAATGACTGTAAGCATTTAAGAGGCATTTGAGCAATGCCCTTAATAATATGCTTTAAGTTTTGGTCAGCCTTGAAGTGATCAGGCAGTTATAGCAGATGATCGTTGTAGGTCCCTTCCAATGGAAAAATATTTAATTCTATTTTATCTTTTCTGTTCCTCGGAACATTATTTGCTTTATGCCATCCTTGAGAGGTGATGAGACTTCCACCACACACTTTTAAGAGATGCATTTTCTTGGATAAAATACTGACTTTCCTATTGAAACCTTGTTTACATGGCTCAGTATTCATTTCTTCCCATTCTTAGTTGTCATTTTTGACATGACTAAGAAGCTCCTTTGTTGGGAGATTTGCTGTTTCCATTTATAGGCTCCTGACACAACTTTCTGCTAGAAAACACAGCAAGAGAGGAACAACTATTCCCCTGAGAGTATAGGTCTTATTTGCATATATTCCTGACAATTTGTCAGTATTTCCCAATGGCACACTGCTATATGTATATGCAGAAACAATTACAGGGGAAACATCCCTTAAAAGAAGAAATCACGTTATTCCTCAGTATTTCTGTATACACAGTTTAGAATTTTACAGTCTCGTTTTACCATTCCATAATTTCAAATCTAAAGTCAGTGCAGGGAAGTTAGTTTCATAGCCTAGAATGTCTATTACCTGACTCTTCCAAATGGCATATAACCATATTCCCATTAGTGTTTTGCTTGTAAGTATTTCTCTAAGGTTTTGACTTTTTAGCCTTTCATACTGAAAGACTGGAAAAAATACTTCAACCATGTAAGCCACTTTTATTTACTTTCAAATGAATCTACATTCTCAATTACTTCTTGTCTCACTATGATTACTCTCAAGATGAAATAAGAAAAAAAAAAAGTCTTGTAACTGACTACTGTTCCCTGAAAGTTCAAACTGCATTCTTGTTTACTTCACGTTCTCCCTCCCTCATAAAAGAGGAGTTTTCTGTATCCTCACATCTTTGAATAGTCCTTCATAATGGAAAACTGATTGATTTTGTTTCCTGTATATTTCTCTCTCAGAAGTCATCATCACAGTAATAACTTTATTTTCTTATTGTGCACAAGCCTCTGTTTTCTCTGTAAAGCAAAAGTTTGTGAATCTTCCCTTCTCCTATCTTTCTTCACCATCAGATATTATTGGTTTTCATAGCTCCTTGCAGTTAGCTGCATTAAAGTATAATGCTATTGCATTTTATGAACTAATATTAATATGCATATTAACTATTAATTTAGTTAATGCACAATCACTCAATAAAAATAAACCATTTCTTCCTGCATCCAGTCTGTTCTACAGCAAATACAGGAAAGAGTTAAAATCTACCCTGTGCATCAGACAATTATAGGCATTGATAATGAAGCAGTCAAATCCATAAACAAGATAAAATCCGAAACCATTTTCTTTTCAGGAATAATCCCCTTGGCAGTTTAGTAACGACCCTATTATCTCTTTTTAGGTTCTCCAAAACTCTATAAGGATGACAGCTCACTGAAGTAATCCTCCACTATCAGTATGTAGAAAACAGTTTTATATGGATCTTGGTTTCCATGGATGCATTGTGACTAGATTCTCCAGTTCCTTATAGATGTTCCATTTATAATGACCTCTCACTACTGGGTCTTGGGTAAAAAAGATGACTCATCTTCATCTGTACAGATGCTTACTTTCATGAAGTTGCAGGGACTTAAGTATTAAAACTCTATGTCTATGTCAATTTTGTTTGAAACTGGTCAAATGCTGAAACACCTTCTGCAGAGAGATGAAGAATGGAACAGATAAAGCTTACAGACACCTTGCTTCCTCAGTAATCATGCTAAAAATAAAGTTCTGTCTGCAATAGTATTGGAAGAAGCAGACAAGTCAACAACAGGACCTTGACACAACATCACTGTTCAAAGCCATGAATGATAATTACAGATCTAATCCTTGCTGTCAAAAAAAACCATGACCAAACTGAATGATCAACCAAAAAAAGAGAGATTCCGAGTCAGATGAAAATACATTCAAGACATAGTGGAGACTGAATTCTATGTGGTTTATTGGAGATTTTAAAAAGCACAGCATGATCTCCATCTTTGACCTCTCTCTCTCAGTCAGCACATCCTTGCAAACAATATATCAAGGCGTTTACAGAGATGCATGTTACTCATTAAGCATTTCAGAAAACGCATATGCTTAGTATTCAAATACTTTCACAGGCATTTGTAATACAGCATTCTTTTTCTCTATTTCCTTTTTAAGGACAAAAAGTTGCAAGAGCTGAAGAACTGTGTGTAATGACACAATCTAAATCTCAGTTAAATCAGAGCTTAAACACAGTATCTGATTTTGTGACCTACAAATCCAGATCAATATGACAAATCAGGGACTATACATTGCAAAACCAAAAACGTCAGTCCATTGAACAGTAATGTTGAGCTCAGTCCATTGCAGGAGAAAAATAAACACACAAATTTCAAGCTAGTATAAATTTCTTCCTTTTTTTTTTTTTTTTTTAATAATCTCTATGAAAGTCCCAAATAAAAATCAAGGCAAAAGGTAGCTCCATAAAACCAATGCAATCACCACTGCTCACATGCAAAACTCTTCCAGACATGGCTTTTCATCTGGCTCTACTCCTTGAACACTCTCCCAATTTCACACACTAAAAATATTGGGACAGATAGAGGCAGAGACAAAAGGAAGAGGTTCCTTCCTCTCCCAACTCCCCCCCATCTTCTTAGTATCTCCAAAACACATCTCAATCATGTAATATGAAAGACTACCTTACTGTTAATAAGTCAGAGAAGCATCATCCCAAAAGATAAAAATTGTGAAAGGATGAGCAAATGAAAAAAGAGAAATTTTAATGGAAACATGACAATTTAGCACTTCATTTCTAATGAGCTGGAACAGCTTGAATATCCCAAGATAATTACTTTAGTAAGTCTAGGCTAGACATCAGGGAGAACCTTCTAATGGCGCAGGTAGTCTGGGAGCACTGAAATAAAATTCATTCATTCAATGGTATATTTTAACTATTTATTAGATAAACTTCTATCAAAATCCACATAACTATAGTTTATTTTGCCTTAGAATAATGCACTTTCCAATACTATTCTCTACTATTCAGCAGAGTAACTAAAATTCCGAAATAAAAACCTGCAATACTCTTGTGCACTGTCTTTCGTTGCTGCACTGATTTCATGAAAGAAATGGTAAAATTCAGATGCCTTCAAAGAATCTAAGGGATATCTGTCCGTTGTCCACAGAGAAGATCAAAATTCAAAATAAAAAAAAATCTCTACCAAGTGCATTCTAAAACCACAAACCTGACTTTCCCTGATTTTATTAGCATTATGTTCAAGTTTTCTTAATGGCAAGAATCGATTTATCAAATTCTCAGATTAAATTAGGGTAGGCATTTAAAAACAACAACAAAACCTAGCCAGCCTGACAACCAAGAAGATTGTATATGAGTGCTATAAATTCACAATACAAAAGAGCTGTGACTGTAAATGATAGCAGACTGACAAGTAAAAACTTGCTGTATTTTCATCAGGAAACAAAATGCTATTTATGTACCAAATTAAATTTTTGCAGAACACTAAGGGCTAGCACTCTTTCTTAATGTACATATCCCATCCCAGCTGTTGCTTTTGCAGTACTTGCCCTTCAAAATTGGGAAAAACACAAGATCTGTTCTTGTCACGGAGTAGCCTACACAGTTTTCACAAAGCCAAACTAATTACCTGTGGCCCATCTGGTTTAAACCAGTACAGAAGTCAAGAAGGAGAAACATGACAACAATTATATGACGTGAAAAGAAAGCATGAGATCCCAGCAGACTCCTAGAGACAAACGAGCCTGAAAATTGCTGTCCTCAGAGCTGAAGCATGCTGGCAGACTAGTTGGCACCACTTACACTGTATTTTTCAAGTAACTTAAGAATTTTTATCTGATACTCTTATGAAAAATACATCTGTTTGACAAAAACAGGTGATCTGAATACCAAGAAGAAAAAGTGGTTTTTTCCCCACTTTTGGGAGGTTAACTGCTCTCCTTTAATGCTGTTTCTGTTATGTTGTTCAGCTTCTTCAGAAGAGTCATTTAAGCAAGACTATGGATAAATTAACATCCTCTATGTTACCATTTGGTTCTCCTAATTTCCAAACTATTCTAGTGCCTTCCATGCCAGGGCTTAATGCCCAGGCAAGCCATGCTCCAATAACAGAACATCACGCAAAACAAGCTTGTACCCTGAAGCATATGAGCCCAATTTAAAAGCTCTAATGCATCAAATGTAGGCTTAATTCCTCCTTGCAAAGATTAAAATGCTTATCCTTTTTATTATTTTTTATTTTTTTTTCTGGGTTGGGATTTTTTTTTTGAAAGTTCTCCAACTTCACACTGAAACTTACGCAGTAATTGCTCTACAGCAGCTGGCTCAGAATTGGTAGAGCTACAAGTGCCAGACACAGTAAGAAATACATTTCACTCTTTCTTCTCTTTGAACATCATTAGTTGACCTAGAGATTATTTTAATGATTCTTGCTAGTGGGAATACAGAAACTGATGTGTACACCTGCTTCAACACATGTCACAGTGCAGTCAGACCTTGGCTACATTAATTTTTATATAGTGAGGCATGGTCTTTAAAAAGCCATTTCTAAGGAAAGATTTATTCCTCTCAAGTCCTTTCTGAATCCGTATGAAATGCATTGAACCACTCATGTCTGCAGTTGGAGCCATGCTGTACTGAGCTGACAGCCCAAAAAACAGCAGCAAAAATAGAGAAGTTATCAGCAAAGGAAACAGATGTAGTTTAGAGCTGTTAACAAGCATCCAGATTTACTGCAGCTAATAGAATTCAGTTTAAACAGAGATGTGACTGAGACACCTATACTTAAGCCTTTATACAGAGAAGAAACAAAACCCATGAGCCCAACAACATGCCTCTAAGTACAATTCAAAAGCATTACTATTATCTGAAGTGGTTATTAAACTCTCTCCAATAACTGTTACTCAGAAGTACTCAGGAATTGTTTCCTATCCAGTTTTCCGCTTCTCTCAATATAAACTAGTATCTCAAGCTATATCTTGCAATCCAAGGCACGCATATTTTACAGGTTCTCTTACATGCAATGAAAACTCTCATGCCAGTCAGCTAGCCTTGACAGCCCACTTAAGAGTCATTTCTATGCCTTCTTAAATGCTGAATTTTATGCACAGAGCCCAATTTAAAAATCTCTTCATAGGCAACTGTACTCTCCATATTCCTGACAGTGCCTTTTTTAATTTTAGGATACTCACAGGAAGATTGACGACTACAGAAACGATGGAGGGCAGTGTGTTATTATCGACTAGACACAACAAAAAGAGGAAAATCTGAAAACTATGAACAGTTTCCTAAGTCGCACTTCTGTATATTGCTTGTCCAAAGAGATTGTGTTTTAACATCAAATTTCTTTATTAGCAGCAGCAAGCACGGTGCTTGGTGTATACACTAACTAATGATACTGAGCAATGATACTGAGAGGAGCAGATGGATTAAATCAGTCAATACATAGCTCTGCGGTACCACCGTACCTTCCGTAACTTCGGATATTGTGATAGTGGGTTGGACCATACGGCACCAAGGCATCCAAGGTAATGGAAGATGCCTCTCTCAGAAGGGGAAGACTGGCTTAAGTCAAAAGCACTTTGAGGCTGAAAAGAGGAACCACAGTAAAACACTGTCAAGGCTTTATAATCTCCATACTCTAAAAACAGTGATACAGTAATGGCTCTTAAGATACTAATAATGTATAAGTAAACCAAAAATATCCTCTGCCAGCAATTTCTCATTGCTTTTTAAAAGATGCAGTGTCAAGAACACTTAACCTTAACATAAACCAAATCAGTTACAAATCTTCAGACTGGTTGAAATGTAAGAAGTGTTACGAATTTCAACTTTTTTTCCAATCAAATGATGTCAGCCACAGTAAAATGCAGCAGTTAAAAATTACGTTTGGCATATAACTGCCCTTAACTGAGAATGAATGGGAAGCAGAAATACACTTTGAGATGCTGTGCTTGACATATAGATGTGGCAAACTTTTCAGAACAATGAGAAAACAGCCAGCACAGTATCTGACAGGAAGTGTTTCATCATAGACTTGTTTCATCGATTTTAAACAATTCATGAAAATTTACATCAGGTCACAGTATGAGCTGCTTCAGTGTTTTAGACATTACTTTGGAAATGTTTACCTGTCATTTTAATTCACTGAGGCTAAAAGAAAGCCTATAAAGTCTCAGTTTAAGAGCAGGTGGCCAAACTCTGACTTAAGTTATCTTTAGCTCTCTCAATTCTTTTACTGGGTCTGCCCCACCCTCTCTTTTTTAATCACAACTAAAAGAAAAAAAGATTTCTAGCTTACCTAAAACTTTAGTAGGAAGGCTTAACAAAGAAAGCCTTCAAAAGCATCTATTCAAAAAGAAAAAGGCTAGCTTGAATCCCAGGTGTATCCTTTGCACAACTCTTCAAAAGAAACAGAGGGAAGGTGTATTTGTGAATATTTGCTTTGTTCCTGGGATAGAGGAAGAAAGTTTCACAACAGAGCACACTCTTTTTCTTCTTTCTTCCACTGGCTCAGCTCTGCTTCTTTTCACTTTTCTGCCAAACAGACACATATGGAGCTTTAATTCTGCCACCCAAAGAAATTAATAAAGGTGCTACCCTCCCTTTTCTCTTCATAGAGCTGAGCATAACCTGCTGCCTAGATGTATCATCAAGTTCAAAATGCATACGATTTCCAAAATTTTCCTACTGTGTTTCTACAGTGTTTTGCCGTCTGATGTTATTTTTTTTCTAGTATTCAACATAAGAATTCTTTATCATGAACTAAAAGCATCTTTGTCCTTTTCTTCCAAGCTGATGTAAAGACTAATGTATCACTGTCACTTATACAGCCCCGTTGATATATCTGAAGACGTATTATATCTCCCAACACTCCTCTCCTCTTTTTAATATACGAAATACAGTTCTTCAAACTTTCCTCAAAGGAGACATTACCTATATCTCTAGCCATTTTTCTTGTTTTCCTCTAAACACTCTCATTTCTCTACATCCTCCTATAAGTACCCCAGACCAATTTTCCATGAGACCTGCCTAGCACTGAGGGCAGAATAATTACCTTTTGTCACCCTAAAAGCTCCCCGTCAATCATCTCAAACTGAAAAGTGTCCTTTTCCCTACATTTCCCAGCGCTGTTGCCTCAGCATTTTGAAACTGCCTGATTCTCTTCTGCCTCTAAAATATATGGTTTGGGGAACCATATATTAAGGAAAATGTAGGAGATTTAGTCTGGAGAAGAATGATCCATGGTCTAGAAAATATAACCCCTACTAAAACATAGCAGACTTTGGTTTATTTATACTATACAAGGTGTGCTGACAGGTCCCACCTGAAATGTCATCTCAGTCTGACAGTCACACACAGTCCACTCTGCAGAGTGGACTATTTTGAAGAAAGCTGTCACTTACATTAAATTCATACCAAGAGCTTTTGTTTTAGAGACAAGAAGCCATATTTCGTATTTCCACTAATGTCTCCCAGCCTTTCTGCTAGATCTGAAACCGAGGTTAAGTGCACGTTTCATTGGAGGCAAACATGCTTGTTTTTAATTTAAATACTACTTTGACAGATACTGTCAGAAACTTGCCAGGAGATAACAATATATTCTAGCTAAACTGTATGCATTTACGAGTAGTAGTATTTTTGAGAACCTCATGAGGTGAAGTGATAGTTCCAATGATTTGTTTACAATTTGCTTAATTTTTGCTAATAAACCCAAACACCATATCCCATAAGGTTAAATGAAAACATACCCTCTGCTTTGTACTGATAAGTATGTTATTAAGATATGGGTAAGATCAGAAGCTATTTTGCATACTGTTACTTAAAACCAGGATCAGGGTCTGATATATATCTAGTATTATCATGCTAGATTTGATAAAATTACTGAAGTTTAAAGCTGCCTTGTGTTACCTGGGGTTTCGTAAACAATTGAAACGATCTGTTTTTAAATCCGTCTTCCATACATTTTAATTATGATTAATACATACAAAACTCCAAAGTTTTGGAGGTTTTAAGGTACTATTTTTTTCAGAAATGCAGCAGGCTTTTCATTTATAATTCTAAAACTCTTAATAGCAACAAAGTAACCAGTACTTTTTTGTAGCTTCACCATATACTCGGGGTATGACAAACCCGGCTCTTTTATCTTAAATATGATCTGCCTTTAAAAAAGACCCCAAAAAACTTCTTAATGGCATGTCAAATAAATCAGGATACTTCACCCATTTACTTGAGTTTTTACTGTTTCTCATTTACAGATTCCATACAGCTTCAAGAGATAAAGAATCATGTGCTATGCAAGGAGCAGCTAATGTCTTGTAACCTAAAGGCAGATGTTTTAAAAGGATATCCATCACACAGAAAAAACTTATTGGTGCATACCCTAACCATACACACATATCCTAACCATGCATATCAAAATGCAAGTAAAGAGCACAGTGTTATATTAAAAAGTGACACAGCCAATGCAATGTTTTATTGCTACTTTGTGCAAAGGATTATACTTCAGGGGACAATGAAAGTCCAAGAAAAGTGACCACTAACAACCTATCTGTAAATATGGAGCTATTTAACACTGTGTTTAGCAAAACTAACAGCTTTTAATGACCGAGCTGATCCTTAAAACAGTTACACCATATGTCTAATGTCTGTAATAAACTACAAATACCAGAAAGGCCAAGGTTATACAACCATGGCTAGATTCAGAATCCTTGCAAAGGCAGCATCCTATCTACAGCTCCTGAGAGTTTTTGTCTGCCTTTGCTCTTTCTCAAGACAGCAGGAAATAGGACTGTTACTGATGCTCTATCTGATGATAGCTGATCTAAATAAATTTATAAGTTTTCTTTACTCATTGTTTTCTTCACAGTAATTGGGAAAAAAATGGATAAAATGGTTGCTGGAGCTGGACAAAATATCTAATAATCTAGTCAGATTAAATTCAGTTTTCTTGCAGGCAGGAGTTACTGTTCAAATTCAAGCATCACTTTTTGCCTTTGAAAAAGCATCCCTATCATAAAGCATGTAAATATATAGAAAAAAAATAATCAACTTAGTCCCTGTGATTTACAGGCTTAACAGGTACAACCAAATTTGCCATGGTTTGTTTTTTTTTTTTCCCCCAACGACATATTTAGGCATAAATGTAGTTTACTATGGCGCAGCTGTCCTATTTAGAAAGAGGCTTGTCATACCCATATAAAACATCCACACAGCTTTCACCAGTATTATTTCTGCAGTACAATAATGACTGAAGCACACATATTTAAACCAGGAATTTAACCAAGCCCAGGATTAGCCAGCACAAATGCAATTACCCATGATCACCAATGGGCAGAATACACCTGGCTACCCATTGTTGTTTTAGAAAAGGTACTCATATAGTTTGTACACGCATCTATACCCCATGCATGTTAAAAGCAGCAACACTAACATTTTGAGACAATCTGTTGAAAGACAGGCTGGGAGTCTTCAGCAAGCCATCTGCTCTTGCAACCATTTACATAACACAGCAATCCTAGCACCTCGCTTCAGACACAGGTAACCACAAGTCTCCCATTCCAAAGGACAGTCACAGTGCTTTAGAGCATGGCTTTGATTCCTGCTGTTCCCCTCTCTTGCAAATCACTTTTGTTTGCAGGAAAATCATGCAATTCCTGCACATCAGGTGGAAGAGAATTCTATCTTAATCTGTGTTTGCCACAATGATAGCTCTACATGCATTCTCTGTGACAGCAAAACTTGCTAGAGATTCCCATCTCCCCATCAGCCTCCACACACGTTCCAACCTCTTGGTTATAGCAGTGCAACTGTCTCCGGACAATGCCATAAACAGACACAAAAAAAATGCTGTAAAGGAATATATAAATTGTCTGGATTTAAAAAAAACAAAACAACAAAAAAATCCAAGTGAAATTTTCTTATTGCCCAGAACATTTCACAAGCAAACCAAAATCCAAAAGCTTCACTGCATCCCTTATTTATGAAAGCAAGATTCAGCTACAGGATCAGCCTCACTTAGTCTTTGCAAAAGCTGAATTTGAGAAGTTAAACAGATGACCCAATGTTTCCTTCCTGCATCATGCACTTGATCTCATGTGAAATGCTGCATTTCCAGAGCGTTTGTCCCTAAGCAAACCAGCATTTTTAGCTTTTAAAAATGTCTCCTCTCAGATAGCATTTGCTGCCAGACTGCTTTGATCTTAATGCATATCAAAGGAGTCTAAACTACAAATTCCTAAATAAACTACTTACATTTAACTATGCTCTCTCTTTAAATGTTAATCAGGATAGAACAGAAAGGAACAATGTTTCAGCTCCTAGCATCCCAGCTAGTTAGGGTATTCCACATACAGCTCAGGTCTCCTTTATCAGTCTTTTGCGAGCTGATGAACTCTAAAATATTATTTGATTCTTGATGGTACTTATTTCCATGCCTTTTCCTGTATTTTTGATGAACAGTCTACAGCGATTCCAACAAACAAAGACTATAAGATGCAATAAATCACACTTTCAACCACATGTAAGTTTTGAAACCCGAAGCGAGTTTCAAGACACAAAGGATTTGATAACATGAGGTATTTAATACACAGTGAGAAGCACTTTTCAGTTGGAGCCTTGTTATCCTATAAATGAAAAACTTTCAAGTACAGCTACTATCTATGAAGTCAAGCAGGGCACAAAGAAAATTTCAGGATTCTGCTTATTGACATCATTAAATCGAACATACTTCTAAACTTTAAAGCATGCATGGACATTGTGAATGTTTTGGGATGGTTCTGTAACCAATGAACATACTTTCAGCTACCTGTTTACTCAGGGAGTTAAAAGTGTTTTTTCTAGTTAAGGCAATAGTAAGACACAGACAGGTGCCTTATATAACAGTATTAATTGAAAAGAATGTGACTAATGCATGCTCCCGGGCAATACAAGTTTATTAATAAATCCTATAAACTTTAGGAAAAAATAAAAGAAACAAAACAATTGACTTAGAGGAATGAGACTTTTGGATTCTTTCATACAAATTGTGGGTGTTATTCCCCACAGCTAGAAAACAGCTTCACTACTCCTCTACAGATGAGGCCATTTAGAAACAAGCATGTAATGCATATTCTAGGTTAAAAATTGCACTTCAGATAGACAGCTCTTCCCAGCTCTAATAGGGCATCTCTACCCCAGTTCAGAAAGGTTTTGGAATTATGAACCCACTACCCTGTCAATATGCAGGACAGCAGCAGGAGGGACAATGGTTTCAAGTTGCACCAGGGGAGGTTCAGGTTAGACAGTAGGAAATATTTCTTTACTGAAAGCGTTGTCAGGCATTGGAATGAGCTGCCCAGGGAGGTGGTTGAGGCACCATCGCTGGAGGTATTCAAGAGACAAGTTGACATGGTGCTCAGGGATATGGATTAGTGCTGGGTTGGTGTTGTTTTGGCTATGGTGTGGAGTTTGGGGGGGGTGGTGGTGGTGGTGTTTTGTTCATTTGTGGGTTGTTTTGGTTTGTTTTTTTTTTTCATTGTTTGGGTAGTTTTATTTTTGTTTGTTTGTTTGTTGTTTATTTGGTGGTTGTTGTTGTTGGTTTTTTTCATTGGTTGGACTAGAAGATCTTAAAAGGTCCCTTTCAACCTAGGTGATTCTGTAATACAAGGTCCAAACCTCAGTGTGGTGGATGACCACAAATAGTCCTGAAAGATACATTTAACCATAACAAAACAAATTCTGGTCAAGGCAAAATGTGTTTAAGAATCCAGAGAGCTTATAGTGGCTTCAACTCCTATTTCAGGAAAAAAACAGACTGTAGAGCCTCATGTGATTGTATATAAACAAAACAGATTTGGGGCCCTCTGGCTTTGAGGCTGAATAAGGTAATGTCAATAGGCATCACGATGCACAAGAATCTTAAGGTTTGCACTATTCTCCACTTTCTCTGTGTCACCAAAAGGAGTAAATGCACTTTAATGTGAATGCCGTTTACAGCAATTATTTAAGTTCTACTAGAGCATGCATTAGCATTTTAAAAAGCATCTGTGTGATGAACTGACTGATAAAGCATTTTAGAAAAATGTTTTAAAGTGCTTGCCTTTGCTTTATCTGTACTAGACTACAATTAATAGAAACGGAAAATTGCTTTAAATTGGGATTTAAAGATCATCAGAGGGCAGCATGAAAGATTGGAATAAATGACAGACAGGAGAGAAGACATAGTAATTTCTTATTATTTTTGACAACCAAAGCAGTCCCTAACGAAATGGCTCCGCACAGGTATTATTTTACAGGAATGTCTATTTTACCAGTTTACATGGAATTTATTTTGTTCGCTTTTCTTCTAGTCTTCAACACATTGCTTCTCCCTCTCTGCCTATCAAAATTTGGTGGCCAGTCTCACACAGAAGCACAGGGATTTTTTCATTAAACTAGCTACTTCATTTTAAGGATATGAACCAGTTATATTGTGCAACAGAGGAAAATATAAAGCAACAAAAACCACCCTGAAGAATGTAGTTTTACAGAAAACAAACTGCAATCAGATTTCATGCAGCTATTAAAGAACAAACTCACAGGTAGATATTATTCCAGACTTACAGTCTTATGATGGTAGAAAGTACATATCCTATATTCAGGAATTGATTTGAACATAGTTACATCAGTAACCTACAGAGGAGGTGACATCACAGTTACAGGACAGACGCTAACTGACCTCAGCTCATAGACAAATTTTCAGTGACTTACTTACTACAGGGTCATCATAGAATCATAGACGGTTTGGGTTGGAAGGGACCTTAAAGATCATCGAGTTCCAACCACCCTGCCATGGGCAGGGACACCTCCTACTAGACCAGGTTGCTCAAAGCCCCATCCAGCCTGGCCTTGAACACTTCCAGGCATGAGACAATCATGACTTCCCTGGGCAACCTGTTCCAGTGTCTCACCACCCTCACTGTAAAGAATTTCTTTCTGGTGTCTAATCTAAATCTCCCCTCTTCCAATTTAAAACTGTTTGCACCTTGTCCTGTCACTACACTTCCTGACAAAGAGCTCCTCTCCAGCTCTCCTGTAGGCTCCCTTCAGATATTGACAGACTGTTATAAGGTCTCCCCAGAGCCTTCTCTTCTCCAAGCTGAACAAGCCCAGCTCTCAGCCTGTCTTCATAGGAGAGGTGCTCCAACCCTCTGATCATCCTCGTGGCCCTCCATTGGACCCGTTCCAACAGGTCCATGCCCTTCCTCTGTTGAGGACTCCAAAGCTGGATGCAGTTCTCCAGGTGGGCTCTCATGAGTGCAGAGTAGAGGGATAGAATCACCTCCTGAGACCTGCTGGCCACACTTCTCTTGATGCAGCCCAGGACGCCAACGGCTCTCTGGGCTGCCAGCACGCACTGTCGGTTCATGTTGAGCTTCTCATCCACCAACACCTCCAAGTCCTTCTCCTCAGGGCTGCTTTCCAACCATTCTCTGCCCAACCTGTATTTGTCTGGGATTGCCACATCCCAGGTGCAGGAGCCTGCACTTGGCTTGCTTAAACTTCATGACATTTGCCTGAGCCCACCTCTGCAGCCTTTCCAGGACCCTCTGGATGACATCCTTTTCCTCCAGTGTGTCATGAATTTGGTGTCATCAGCAAGTTTCCTTAGGGTGCACTCTACCTCACCGCCCATGTCTCCAACAAAGATGTTGAACAGCACTGGTACCAGTATGGATCCCCAAGGAACATCACTCGTCACTGGCTGCCAATTGGACATGGAGCCATTGACCACAACCATTTGAGTGCTGCCATCCAGTCAGTTCCTTATCCACCAAGTGGTCCATCCATCAAATCCATGACTTTCCAATTTTGTGTGTTGTGCAGGACAGTGTCAAATGCTTTGCACAAGTCCAGGTAGACAACATCTGTTGCTCTGCCCTTGTCTACCAAGTGTGTGTCAGTATCATAAAAGGCCGCCAAATTTGTCAGGCACGATTTGCCCTTGGTGAAGCCACGTTGGCTGTCTCCAATCACCTCCTTGTTTTCCATGTGCCTTAGCAGAGATTCCAGGAGGATCTGCTCCATAATCCTGCCAGACACAGAGGTGAGACTGACTGGCCTATAGTTCCCGGGGTCATCTTTTTCCCCTTTTTTGAACATCAGGGTTATGTTCCCTTTCTTCCAGTCTGCAGGAACTTTGCCAGTCTGCCACGATTTCTCAAATATGATGGCGAACGGCTTAGCAACTTCGTCCGCCAGCTCCCTTAGGACCCGTGGATGGATTTCATCAAGTCCCATGGACTTATGCACCTTCAGGCTCCTTAAGGGATCACTGAACCTGTTCAGCAGGCAGTATTTAAGCTTAAGATATCTGTAGGCAGAAACTCTTTGTTTCTCCGTGGTGCAATTGGACCTCCACACAAAACTCAACAAAAACTTGAGACTACTACAGAGCAAAGTCCAGCAGCAGAAAGGACATTTACAAATCTGCTCAGACATTCAATTTTCTAAGACTTTTTTGTACCTCAAAAAAGAATATACACTGAAAGATTGTTACAGCCTACAAGAAATTTAGAAGGTTGTACAACACCATTCTGGAACTGTGCTGTTAAACTGTCATAAACTGTAGCGGCTGTGAGTCTGTCCATACTGTCCACACAGCCCAAGGCAAGAGAAATAAGACACTGTAATCGTTTTCTTCATCTATCTCCTAACTTTCATCTGAAAAATACCTAATAATGACTCTATATTTAAGAGTCACTTACATTACTAAATTTTCATGTGCAGCCATAAGGTTGCCGAACAGATTGAAGAGAAAATAAAACCTGGAAAAAAATAGTCTTGCATTGCCAACTATGCAAATATTACAAGTCTTGCCCAGGTATCACGATCAGCAAGACAAGCCCAGTAAGCCAAAAGTATCTGCATAACCAGGAGAAAGTACCTCCTGATAAAATTCAGAGATAAGGAACAAGCACAACATAGAATTAACATGTGCCACCCATATGTCACCTATTCTGCAGTTAGCAGAACACAGGGGAACATAATTACTGTAGAAGGCAGTTTCTTGTATGTAATCCTCTACAACAGGTTATGCTTCATTATACTGCAGGCCTATATGACAAGAGCCACCACCAAACCTCTTAAAAATAACTAATAGGGATTTGGAGCTTCCTACCCTGACAGTAAAAGGCCATGACCAATGACATGTACATAACTTTAACATTTTGCCTATCCACAGCGTAACAGAGCAAGTCTAGGGTCCTGCACCTATAGAGAAATAACCCCATGCACCAGTACAGGTTAGGGGCTGAGCTGCTGGAAGGCAGCTCAGCAGAGAGGGACCTAGAAGTCACAGTGAACAAAAAGTTGACCATGAGCCAGCAATGTGCCCTTATGGCCAAGATGACTAATGGTCTCCTGGGGTGCATTAAAAAGAGTATGACCAGCAGGTTGAGGGATGTCATCCTCCCCCTCTACTCTGCCCTGGTGAGGCCACATCTGGAGTACTGTGTCCAGTTCTGGGCTCCAGCAGAGGGCTATGAAGATGATCAAGGGAATGGAGCATGTTTCTTGCAAGGAAAGGCTGAGAAACCCGAGTCCATTTAGCCTACAGAAGACTGAGAGGGGTTCTCATCAATGCTTGTATCTAAAGAGCGGGTGTCAAGAAGATTGGGTCAGGCTCATCTCAGTGGTGCCCAGTGACAGAACAAGAGGCAATGAGCACAAACTGGAACACAGGAAATTCTGTCTGAACAGGAGGAAAAAATTCTTTACTTTAAGGGTGCCAGACCACTGGAAAAGGCTGCCCGGAGAGGTTGTGGAGTCTCCTTCCTTGAAGATATTAAAAACCTGCCTGTATGCATTCCTGTCCAGCCTGTTCTCGGTGAACCTCCTTTGGCAGGGGAATTGGACTAGATGATCTCCAAAGGTACTTTCCAATCCCTACCATTCTGTGATCACCTTTGAGAAACAAGGAAAGGCAAGAATGCAATACAGAGATTCAGGACCTGGTAGTTTTTAAGGTAAGATAACCCTTATTACCACAAGTCTATGAAAGGCATGAAATATTCCTTGTATAGCACTCATAGCACTATTGTAAACCGTAAACACTCTTCTACAAGGTAGCAGAGCAGATAGCTATGCTAATGATTCAAGAATAATCCATGCATCTTTTTTTAACCTGGAAGGCATCCGAATGTGAACTAATGTTACCAAGTGGCAGATGGATACTGGCAAAACTCTTACTAATCAAGTTTTATAGCATTGGCATAGCCCACATTTCATTTTGAAATCACAATAATGAAGTCACATCACTCTGCTGGTATTCGGAATCACCTTCCACCCTTGACTTCAGTTCTGTTTGCTCACTCTCACATGGATGTACTCACTGATTGATCACACAAAACCATGCAGGACCAGGTACAATCTCCCAATCTCCCTGAAATATCAGAATACTGGAGTGCTATTTTCTTTCCAGAGACTAGAGATATTGTAAAGCTGCAATTTTTCAGTTTTACTATAGATCACTTGGAGACAATACAGAATCTTTTTCTAAAAATGTAAAAAACTTTAAGAGGACTCAAATTCCTTCCACATATAATGAAATTAAATTCTCATTTTCCACATGGGTTTTGTTTTTGCAACAAATACCATCTTAGGAAGCAAGTATCTCTCTGCTATAAAAACTGGAAGATAAGAATTGCTTGCTGCTGTTGAGCCAGAAGAGCATATAAACTGTTACATCCATCAGATTCAAATCATTGCACAAATAAACAGAGTCATTAACAATTCTAAATATTATCCTCTTACTACATGCACTTTCTGTACATATGAACTACCAAATCAAAATAAATAATTTCAAAACCCCACAGCCCTATTATAGATATAATTCCTTCCCATAGCTCTGTTTTTCTTACTTGAAGAATAAGTGCTATCTATCATAGCTGAAATTGTGCCCAGAGGCTCAGAAAGATTTTTTATATGCTACCTCTATGATACCCTTTCACTCCTTGGCAACAAGTCATTAAGTTCCACAACTGTTCCTGCTCTTGCTCTCCTGGAAGTTCTTACCATTCATTTTGGTTTAACACCACAACAGCAGCCCCCTCTGCAAGTTATTTCAACATCAAAAGTTATGAGGTGTATTTGAATGCACATAGTTGCTAAAGCTATTCAGTGCAACATGCATGAACACATGACTACCAAATTCAAATAATTTCTTACTCATTTAGGCTGCACAACTATACACAAAGCTTTGAATGTATTACGTATCGGACAATAAAGTATCTCATCCAGAATCTGATACCTAAAAAGGAATACTTACCCTGCTGAAACTGCAGGAGGGATGACCAGTATGAGTTTAAGCTGTGCTTCATGCAGAGCTTCAGAAAGATGAATGAGCAAGTGAATCAACTCCCTGAAATATAAATATATTGTTAGAGGGAAAGGCAGTAAAACTGGTACTAGAGATATTGGCAAGAGCAAGCTAACAAGTAACTGTAGAAATAATTGAAAACATGCAGCTGGCAAGAGAGCAAAACATATTTTGTAGTGAATAGCAGAAAAAAAAAATGAGGAAGACTGATCAGAGGTTCACCCTCTTACAGGACTAAGAATGCTGAACTGCTGGAGATGGTCTTAGTTTTATTGGAACTGGTGATCACCTTGGGGCTCAAACATTTTCTAGTTGTATTTTAATCTAATTATGCATTGTTAGTATGTAAAACCACCATACATTATCAGAGAAGGTTACCTCTTGAGGTCATATTCAGTAACAAGAATTAAATCAATAGAAGAATCAAACACAGTTCTGAAATAAGCAGCTATTGAATAGATCTAGGTTGTCAATCTATTACTACACATGACATCTGAGAATTTGTAAAGATGCTTTTACAGCAAGACATGCAATCTTCAAGGGATATTTCTGAAGCCTTTATTTAGAAACATTTCTGCTACTGCTTTTTTCTGCATAAATAATCCTTTTGTTTCTCAATACATTATAGCTACACAATAAACGTTTGACAATGTCATATCTGGATGTATCTCCTTCCATATGAATCATTTTAAAGGGCTTCACAACATCTGATTTTCATATCCAAATTCTAAACATTTCAATAGGAAAATAAACTCCAAAATTCTCACATAAACTGGTTTTGGTCATCCTGATTTGAAGGGTGATATTAATAGAAAATCCTTCAGAGACAGGCTGCAGATACAAAAAAAGTTTAATGAGTATTGTTATCTTAAGAGGAGTCCAATATTACCCTCAATTTGCACTACAAATATGGCCCTTTTGTGTGCTTTCCTTAAGTGATTAAATTTTCAGAACAAAGGCAAGTTTCGTACTTATCCACTGACAGGCTGGATACACAAAGGCAGTCAGACATGATACCAGCACAGAACTCTAGATCTGTTCAGACCTATGCTTAAACCTGAACCGAATAGAAAGCAACTTTGTGACAAATTACAGGAGGCTTAAAGCGCTAAAGCAGCAAAGGTAAAATATACATAAGTATATATACATAAGTAGTTTTCTCCACTTAACCTGAATTAGACCAGAACTCTCAGAAATACCTTTTGTTACTGTCATGCCTTTCAAGACAGTATCATCCTTGAGATATTCTGAAATCATTGATCTTCCAAAATAATTATCCATCACAGTAATGATGCTTGACTTGCACAATTTAAAACTATTCAAAGGTAACAAAGTATTTTAGTTCTCCCTGACATGGTTTGATGATGAAAACCTCCCGAGGATGGTACCAAAGCCATTACTCTCAAAATCCCGGTAAAGCAAGTTTTATCACTTTCTCAATACTATCAGTATTTCTTGCTTACAATTTGAAAGCTGGCTGTGCTGAACAGCTCTTGACAATGAACAGCTCTCCTCTCCCCTGCCCTCTGCACTGCCACCTATATTTCTCTCGGGGGGAGACATGAAATTGCAGGAATCAGCTTTTGGTCTGGCTGCAGCACGTACTTCTACCATTCTTACTCTGGGAATGTAGCAGCTTTCCCTCCCATTTCCTTATCATATGCATTCCACATTAAGAGTGTCATGATTCAGACAAATCAATTATAGCAAAGAAGAATTCTTTTCTATAGGAATGCATTAAAAAATTACAGCATTAAACTAAACAGACATTTATTGATTCCAACATACACATCACAGCTCCCACATGACATAGTCTTATCAAAAATTATAATCAGTATTAGAACGAGCTAAGCCTTCTTTCCCACTGATTTGTGTCTCATGGCTAAGTGACCTTTTCAACTAATTAGGCCCAAACTGCAGTATGAATGCACCCATTATCAGATGTCAGAGATGCTACATACAAGATAAATTTCATCAAGATTCAATTCCTCTGGCTCCGAGATGATTCTACACTGTTCATGAGCAGGGATCTCTCTTCTTTGCCAGCCTGCCATTGCTAGTTGTAGGAACTTTGAGACTTCTACACCACGCAAAACACTTGCGGACTTCACATTTAATGCTTTATAAGGTGAGGGGATAGGAGGAGGGGCAGAATAGGATAAAAAAAACTAACAAGTGCAAAGCAAGATAATTTTTTATGTCTTTTTTCTTTTCATTTAGGAACAAGGCAAACACCCTCACGCCCACTCTGCATCTCCACATATCTGCCCCAGCTCCTAAAACTTTGCTATCCAGGTAGAAATGCTTTGAAGAATAAAAAGAAAAGCAGTTGGGATTATTTTGAACAAGATGCAGAGAAAAAAAAAAAATCAAGTGAATATTGAATTCAAGGTTTCCCCTTTCTTGGCAATGTCAGACACTGGTGGTTACCCAGTAGAGGTAAAATCCACAAAAGCAGTGAAGTGCACACAAAAACAGCAACTGCACAAAAGCAGTCATATTTTAAAACTAAAAAGGCATAGAGCGTAGAACCACAACCTACACCTGTAAATGAAGGACAGAGATTTTTGTCCTGATAAAGGGTCAGGAGTGCAGTTTGGATTGCTGTTCTTATTTTGTAGCTAACAGACAGGCCTCTAACTAAACCCAGACTCTCTCAAAACAGACACTTCTCTCCTCCCACCACCAAATCTGTGCAGAATAGCTCTGGCCAAAAAATAATTAGCTTCACCTTCAAGGAGGTCACGAAGAAAAGGGGTAGCTGGACAACTGCAGATTCTTTCTCAAGAAACCCAGATTAACATCTGCTCACTAACCTGTCAAACCAGGTCTCTGGGCCCTTAAAACTTTTTAGCAAATCAGACAGGATTAGCGATTGAAGACTTAAATTAGGCTCCCTTCCATTTGTCAGCCAAGACAGATTATGTAAATCAAATGTACACTCTTCTCCTCTCCCCCAAACAGCAAAAGCAGAATGCTCATTTATCTTGTGCTATAAATTAAAATTTTACTGTATTGCACAGTGCTTTCCAATGTTTTAAACACAATATTCTCCAAAGTTATCACTGGTAATTTTGAAAGAAAAGCTACTGACATTTTAAACATTATAATGAGGTGTAGAAAAGTAGGACTAGAATCAGTCTTCCTGAAAAGGCTTCATTAAATATTTACCAGAGACTTCACCATTGTCAAATTTAACTTCAGAGTAGCTACTAAAACATTGGCAGCTTTGAGGCTCTATCTTGAGCTAATTAAGGTCTACTTCATTCCTACTGTTTCAGGCCTTCTGTTATCACTACTTTATCGTAGGTCAATTTCCAAGTGTTCATGATATCAAAGTATCTTGTTCCCTATAAAGTATTGCAGGCCTCCAAAATTTTCATTACCCAAAGCATGATGGAAGCTTATTTTTTCAGAAGTCCCTTCTTCCACTGGTCTATTTCGGTTTGTGACACCTTGTACTACAGTTTACTTTATGCATAAGAGTGTACATAGGTATATTCAAAAAGCCTTATAGAAGAAGTGAAGCTGTTGAAGCCCTCCCTTCAGTTACGTGACCCTTCAGAACTCTGCAATTTTCCAACTTCAACCACTTTTTCCGCACAAGTTGGTAGTCAGTACTCCCTAAAATTTATGCCTTGTCAAGAAAATTGTACAGAATAAAGCTGTCTATTTCAAGAAGAAATTGCCCTTTTGTGCCATTTCATTGCCTAGTTAATACTAAGAAACTGGAGTGAATTATGGCAAATCTTTGATTAATAGATTAATTTTTCAGGGACTAACATGAAGGATAGAACTGCCAGAAGAGCTTTTTGCTCCTATTCTCCTTCCAACATTAATAAGATGTCTGAAGGTCATCTTCTGCATGATACCAAGTGCCTGCAGCACGTGATGACAAAAAAAATTTTAAAAATCATGTTTTTCAGATTGAGTCTGTGTGATGGCAGTGCCATCTGTCAGCTAATGCCAGGCTGATCAGAATAATGCTTGCACTTTTATTTACACTGTGAGATTCTGATGGGTATATTCATGTCTTTTTCACAACATGACACACATCTCTGGAGAAAGAAAACACTCGATAAAACCCCAGGTTCCCCAAGTATGATTAAGAAGAGAGACATGGTTCTGTCTAGCTGTTGACTAAATAAGCAGGAGAATCTTTGCTTGCTTGCTCAGTTATCTCATTATTTCTGCCATGTACATTTCTAAATTTAAATCACAGAATCCTCATGGTTGGAAGGGACCTTTGAGATCCATCAAGTCCAACCACACAAAAAAACCCAAATCAAACCAAAACAAAACAAAAAAACCCCCACAAACCAAAAATCTCAGGCACTAGAGCATGCCCTGAAATGCCATGTCTATACATTTAAATGCTTCTAGGAATGGTGACTCTACCACCTCCCTGGGCAGGCTGTTCCTGACCACTCTCTCAGGAAAGTAATTCTTCCCAATATCTAATCTAAACGTCCCCTGCTGCAACTTCAGACCATTTCCTCTAGTCCTGTCATTATTCTACAGGATTAATAACTTGGAATATTTTATTGCAAAATTAATCAATAAAGTTTTAAATAAAAGACAGTTATTTAATTAAGAAGCAGGTTTAAACTACAGGAAGCAGAAAAACACATTAGAATTGAGCTATCGTCTGCAAAGGATATTTTTGCTAATTTAGATTTTTGTTAGGAGACTTATTTCTTATGTGTTAAAATAAAAGATGGAAAGCTGAATCCTTTTTCACTGTGCAATGACTGTCAGCATGAGAGGAGGCAGCATCAGTTAGATGCAGTCTTTCACCTCACATTAAATTTGACCCAATGGTGATTTGTATATCAGTAATTCTATTCACAGAAATCATAGAAAAGATGTACCAGTACTTAGAGGGTTCCATATTAGAGGTTATTAAATTATAATATAATTTAACACTTTAGTATGCTGAGCATTACAGAACAATTCAAACCCCAAACCAGAATGAATAGAAAAAATTTTGTTCTTGAAAACAAATAAAACCAGATTATGTTAGTTCTGCTTAAGGAGATGTAAAACAAAAGACATTGGTGAGCCTTAAATGACAGAATGACATGTCTTAGCAGATGCCAGCAAGGTAACATCTTAGCAACACTTTCCCTCAAAGCGCCAAGATTTTCTAGAAACATGCACAGCGCTGACAGAGAAGAGTCTGACTTTGCCTCATTTTAAAAATGCTCAGTGATTATAGTTCTTAAAGAGGGTGATCACAGGATTTATGGGTTAGAAAAGCTTTGCTCAGAGTTAACCCTATTACCTGGTTGCAAGTATCTCCATACAAAATTTAATTGTCGAAAGGTCTTTAGAAAATTCAGTGTTTCAAGCCACAACATCAAGACAATGGGGAGAGCTTGCGTTGTGAAGCTGCCTCTCTAACCCAACCAAAATTCATGTTCAGCTGTTGAAAAAAAAACTATCTCATGGGGACACTTCCAGAGCTGAGATCTACTGAGAAGAGATTTACCCGCAATTAATCCAGCTTTCATGTACTCATAGTATCAGAAAATCATAACCCAATTTATTAGTGAGTTAGGACACTACTTTGCAGTTTTTCAGATTCTTTTGCAGACTCACTTGCCTCAAGAAATAATGGTGCACTCTGCTAAAAAGTATCACTTATGAGAGTGGACATACCAAGCACAAATGTTCCATAAGCAAATCCCACTCTGATAATTTTAAGCTTGATAAAGAAATTTGTGCTATCACTGATTATGCGAGACTATTCCTTGCATTTCAGAAAAAAAAAAACCACTAACAACTCACACTTTTAAAAAATTTTCTTTTTAAAATAAAACATTTTCACATTAAATAATAGAAATAAAATGTATTAGCTAGGTTTCCTTGTATTGTCAGACAGCTCTGAAAGTAGCTTGAAGGCAGACTATGAGCATCATTATGATCTTTTGTTCCTTTATCTGGAAGTAAGTTAAGCTAATTTCAGATGTTTGACCTTGAAGGATCTGAAACAGGAAAGCCTGGACTATGTACCTAACAGTTTATACAGATGCTTTATATGGAGCATACACAATTGCTGTTCTACGAATGCTTCACATCTCTGAAGGATTAGGGGTCATCTCTGTGTTGATATCTACCTGTCGAGTGACCCCCACCCTTCCAAGACTAAGAACACCGTTTACTACTTGTGTTTGTCACTTTGGAGACACAATCTGACAAGAACGATCAGGTTTGACTCACGTTACAACACTGCCACTCTGTGGACTAAAGAGTCATGGGCTGCTCCAATTCTTTTCTGGCAGGGACAAGTGGAGCAAAAGATTGCCTGTGCTTACTCGTTTATCACGAATAACTCCACCCTGCTATTCCAGAGGAGATTAAGAGACCCCAAAGTAACAGCACCCAATGTGCAATAAAAATACAGGCTTGCCAAGGTGCTAAATTCACTTAACTCTGCCCCTTAAAATCTGTTCAAAGCACCTACACACTCCAAAAAACATTGATAGGAAAACACCTGGAGCACTGGATGCCATCCAGTTACCAAACTGGAGCCATCCAGTTTTACAGCAAGTGATAGACAAATTGACAATCTCAAAATGAAGGCACCTATCCCATAACTTAAAAGCATCATGAGATAAAATTTTAATGTAATGATGTGCTTCTACTGTCACAAAACAACTGTAATTCCACACACAAACCCAGCTTCAGTTTGCTGCCTAGATTAGACTTATTCAGAAAGCCTAATAAGTTTAAGTTTTGCAACTTAAACACTCCAACCATTTCTAAGAAAGTGTCAGTAAGGGGAAGAAAAAAAAAAACAGAGATGAGTTCACAATGAAGCACTTAAAACTGGTATTGAAGAGGAGGAAAATCTGCAGTTTGTAAACTTTGTTTCTATTCACATTTTCCTGACAAACATCATCTTTCACATTTTTAGTTAGGATAATCCTAAAGTCTTTTTCACAGGTAGACACATATGATCAAACTTTACTGACTTAAAGCAAAGGAAGATGTTACCATTATGCTCTATGGGAATAACCTTTTCTTCCCCTGAAGTTATGGAAAATACTTCCCACTCCTGTTTATCAATAACAGACAGTGAATGTGTAAGTGGGGCTTCTATTACTTCAACTAAATAACACTCTGACACTGAAGGCTAGAGGAAACAAACAGCAGCACCTCCACTAGTACAAATAGATCTTATCACACAAGATAGGACAAGCAATGCTGTTTTGAACCAGTGTTACTCCTGGCAAAGTATAATGTTTGTACCATGCCACAAGTAAACTCCCCTTGGAACTAACTCCCCTTTGTTCATGTGTGTCATTTACAATACAGCACTTTGATGCTAGCATGCTTAAACTGGTGTTCAACGAGTCTTAAAATTACAGCAATACATTCTGTCTTACATTCCTGTAAGTTAACTAATAGGAAAAGCATCAATAAGCATAGTAGATAAACTGTCCACTACAGCCAACTTCTGTTTGACAGTTACTATTGCTCAAAACACCTTGTTGGTTGTCTTACTAAGATATTGCAATAGCTTCAGAGATCAGTATAGAGATCAAATCTTAGGGACAACCTGGCAAATCACCTAATAATGATCTAAGGATCATTAGCTTAAGGATTATTTGTTTCAGTGCAAATGATGGAGACACTGACAAGGCTTTTGCAGTTTCAATTCTTTGTTCCCAAGTGTTGATTTCATAGGGAAAACACAGGACTCCGTTAATAGCACACACAGTTCTAGAAATTACTATTATATGCCATTGGGTGAAAAGTCTTCCATAATGAAGCATTCATTCTGTGGAGCTTTCTTTAAGCTATCTTTCCCACACACATTTTAGGCAATAGAGAGATGGTTGGAATATTGTGCTTTAGGAAATGGATGCCTGAATTTCCTGAGAGAACTAACAGGACTAATCTTAAAATTGCTGCACTGAATTATTCATTTCACCACACATTCTGTTCCGTCTTTTTCTCCTGAAGCAGCAGTTTGGAACTTGCCTTACCTTGACTCTGTCCAAGATGTTAAGACAGCCAAGGGGCTTTTGCTCAAGGATTATTTTTTTTGTTTTTGCAATGAATTAGAACATGTCAGGAAAAAGCTTAATATGGATAAGCCCTTTAGTCTTAACAGCTACAATAAATTCAGACTCACTGAAACTTCATAGTGATGCTACCAAAAGGTAGATCAACTACCACAAAGTTTCAAATATACTGTTCTTGCATGAACTAGAAGGCAGTTTCTTCCTAGATTTCCTTCAGGTTGGGGATTTTGGTTTTAGTTTCAACATGTCTAAAAGAACTCTATAAACAAGTTTAGAAGGTTTCCTTACTGACTCAAATTTGGCAGTCTTGAAAGCGTCCCATGATTCCAAGCTTTACCCAGTAACTCAAACCAATCAATGTTATAATAAAGGCTAAGGCCAACATCTGAATTAAGAATGCAATTGAGGTATCTTCTTAACCCTTGTACATTATCTTGCAGAGCTTAAGTATGAAAGGCTAATATCTGCCAGGCACACTATGAAGATTATACAAAAATCTTTGAGAACTCTACATGAGATCAAGGAGAACTCAGAACTTAATTCTACAATAAGTGGAACAATCTTCAGTTGTCCTAGAATATGCATTTATTTATGACAAATTCAAATCAACATGGGCAAATTACAAAGATGTTTTAAAAGTGCCAATTTTTAGGAATTGCATCCTAGAGACTTATACTCACGTTTGCTTTTGATTTCCCAGCTGACTCCAAACTTCAACTACAAAACCATCAAAATTTTCATTCTAAATAAACAGAATTGACAACAGCAGACAGTTAATCACCATTCTCATTCATTAGGCTTGTACAGTATTAAAGCAATTACTAAAGTTTTGCTTGTCCTAGTGCACATTGAACATACTTTGTATTTTTTACCAGCTTTGTCTTTAATGTAGCATTTCGTTAAGAAGTCAAAGAGAAGCACAAATCATTTAACAAACATGCAAAAGATTAAAATCTCTTATTAGTTATACATGACTTCTATTCTTAGAGGATAAACCCGGATTGGATTGGGAAAATTCAGCCATTAATGAAAGCTGGTTATTAAGCAAATCATTTGACACACATTTACATGTATATTGGGAAAAAAACCTCTTGAGCTCTTGAGTCTAAAGATGTAAATCCTAGCTTGGCATATGCATGACTCCAAACATCTCCCACAATTAATCTCACTGGTGATAATTTATGTTTCGCATGATCAAGGATACTGTTGTACTTGAGTACCCTTTCCTTAAGATGCCTATTGTTACCAAGGACCTAAAACTGATGTATCAGTTACAAATTTTAAGAAACTATTCAGTTTATCTCTATATATCATCCATATCCTTCCTCTAGAGGACACTAAGATTTCTTTACATCATGTAGTAAGTGAGAAAACTTATTCTGACAGTAATTAAGCAGGCTGTCATGAATCAACCACTAAAGATGAACGTCTTTTGGGTGTAACTTGTCTAGTCCTATGCATAGCTCTAAAGGCATTAGCTAAAGGGCTGCCCAGAAATCTTTAGCAAACAATAGCCATTCCTTAAGGGAAATCCTCTTCTCCTCTTCCCAGCCTCTTAACATTTTAGGAAAACTGGTTTGTCAGACCTGAACAAAACTGTGCAGCAACAGATACCCAGTGAGTTATTCTTGGTATTAAAAGTGGCTCATTAGCTTTAGCATGCTGAGCCTGAGCGTACTCCTGTAACACAGAAAACAGAACTCATTGCACTCACGATCCTTTTTCTGCCTACCAAAAAATGCCATTAACTAGTATAGTCCACGCTTAACAGATTTATTTTTTTAATAGAAATTTAAAAGAAAGCAGCCTGCTCACGAGGCAACCTCCATGAGAAGTTTATCAGGTATCCACTATTGTCTATATAACATTCAGCCTGTCAGAGGTTTGGAACAGGTTTTATCAATCACAGTTTATAGCAGGCAGAAGTCACCAGTGTACCTGCCAATGATAACAAGGCTATGTTGATCAGACCTATGCAGTCCCACTTTAGACTTGTAGTTAACTGCACTTAAGTGTTAGTATACTTCATATTTACAGGAATTGGGCTCATACTAGGACACATTCTTAAGAATTCTGCCTTACTATTGTTTGCAGCAAAATTTTATTTTGTAGAATATAAAACTACTGGAAATGAGAAAATACTCATTACAAAATGAATCAAATGTCATCTCACACTTTTTTCTAAGCATTAACAAAATCTTTTTACCTTGGCTAGTAGAACCATGTTCTTGGAAAGTTCCTCTATCTCATCCTCGCTGCCAAACACACTCTCGAAGTCCTGGTAAGTCCAGCCATCAAACAAAATTCGAGGCACTATCAAGCAAAGTCAACAATCAGTACTGAAAATTAAGAATCTATTATCTACACTGCAATATTTCTGCAGAAACAGAGTACATCAGATACAAGCAGAGATGCCACTAAACAATATATCCCATGACTAAGATCATTACATGTTTTATTTGACCAGCATTAGCAGCACAGATAAATTGACACTGTACAACATTCTTCTTCATTTTATCTTTAGTTAAAGGTCAGATGCAAGTTTTAAGAAAAGATACCTTCACTTGATTGCACTATCTTAATTGAATTGCCATTTAGGGCCCCAAGTAGAGTCTTAAAAGAACACCAACATAAAACAGTAATCTTTCTCTAAATTATGTATCTCTCCTACCATAAGTACAAGACATAAAAGTTCACCTCAAACTCCAATTTACTCTTTTGCACACAGATCTATATATTACTCCACTCTTCTTCTCAAGTTTCTATGACAAATTTTTATTTTGGAAAGCATGGTTAATTGAGTTCATAATTTCTTTTTCTAAAAACACACTTAAAACACTAAAGAGTCAGGAAAACTGCTGTTGGAACAGTTGATAATCACACATACTGGAAAAATTAACAACTCATACAGAGCTATGTCTAAGCCCTTTCTAACCCCCATGGATGCAAAAGAGAATTTTAGAAGACTTTAGACAGATTTCAAAGGCTTTATTATCTAGCAGCTGAAGCAACTTAAAATATCTGAGTAATCAATTTTTCTAAAGCATTTCAAGTTTCATACTCTCATCTGAATCAAGAAGGGTTCCACAGAACCACAGAATTCTTGCTATGGACAAATCTAAGAAGTCCAGCACAGTATTATCTCTGTAATTGTGATGTTGTGATTTTCCCTATAGACAAACACTGTAGCACACCCCTTGAATATCCAGCTTCAAGGGGAGAAGAGCCAAAGAAGGACTTTTCTACTATCATGAAGGAAAGTCTGACTGACTCAGATTTGGATACTTATTTATTTTTTTCAACTAGCAGAACCCCTGAAAAAGTTTGGAAACTGCTCACCCAGGCAAGCATATAGTGCTGTATACAAAGCACCATCCAGAGAGGGCCCTGTGACCCAGGATTCATTCAGAGACAGGAGTTTTATGCAAAACATTAGGGCACCAACAGAATCAACAGTTCAGTTACTTAGCTATCTATAGATAACTGCTTTTATTTTTCTTCTCTGACTTCTTCCTTCACACAGCTATACTAAGGCAACCTCCCTTTCTCTCATAAACACCTAAAACAAAGCTTTCTTTTTCTCTGCTAGCTTAAAGAAGCTAGCTAGTTAAAGAAGATGAAAAACAAACATAAACCAGAAGCTCACCTATTTTGATGGTTTTGGAGGTTTTTTTAACATCTTTCATCCAGCCTGTCAAACAGTATTATCAAGTAAGAGAACAACTGTTAAAATATAAATGATGTTGACAATGACAACATATTCTCAAGCATTCTTCAAATAATATGGGACAGTTTCATTATATCTGTCTTCCTGACACAGGCTACTAGTTCACAACCAACACAGATAAAACATCCTCCAATGCACAGAATTTGAAGCTATTCACCTACACCACAGTATAACGAGCATTTGCTACAATCTTAAAACAGTTCCTCCCTGCTGCTTCCAGTTCTGCCTCATCAGGGAAACTATCTTACTGCCTACTCAGAACAACAATCCTGTAGTTACCAACCATCACTTGATCACTTTTTTTTGGTGAGGGGGCATGGTAAGATGCTACTTTCAAGTGTCCCATCCACTCTTCTCAATGGTCACTGCACTAGAATTAATTTGTGAGCAGGTATTAACATGGTAAGAATCATAACTGTTTGAAATGAGATTCCACAGACAAATGTTTCAATTGAGTTCAAAACCATAAACAACCGAGTTATTATTTAAAAACACACTAGCTGAAATCTGAACTTGCTGTCAGTTTCTTGACAGCAAAGGAAAAAATTCTCTGAAATTATCTTCTATTCCCAAAACATTTTCACCCAAACATATTTGCAGAGAGAAAAACACAACAACTGCACAGTGCAAACACCAAAGACAGATGGTCTCTATGCCTGTACAAATTCTTTGTCCCTTCCTTTAAGAGGGATTTTGCAGACAGCCTGTTTGAAGAGCCAATCTTTCACTTATTTTTTGGACAGATCAACTACATACACATGTGGAAAGGAGTGGGGACAGAAAAAAGCTCATTCTGAAGAAAACTCCCCAAAGAACATAACAGATGAAAGTACTTCACCATGAGGCAGAGCCAGAAAAACCCACATGCATATATTGTCAAAGGTACCAGACCAATAATCAACACGATCAAATCTTACTTGCAAGGCATATTCAAAGAAATGGAAATAACACCTTTATCAGCATCATGGAGCCCAGTGAACTGGAACCTTTCCTTCCCTCTCCTTTTCACTTGTAACCAGACTGGTGAGAATAGTGTAAATTTGTTTCCAAACATCTTAGCAATGTCATAGCCATGGCTGTTCCACTTGCAAAAGAAAGGAGAAAAAAAAAAAAGTGAGAGGCTGAAAAGCAATATATACAGTTCAGTTTACTTACGACCAATAGAAATTCTTTAACACAAATGAAATACTTTGCTACACCCCTATTTGTTGGTTTGAGGAAACTTTCTGAGATGTCATTTTTATAGCTGATAGCTACATGGAAGGCAATCTTCAAATTGTGCAAATGCACCTGAGCTACAGAAATTTGAGTGTAGATTCCAACATAGTTTTGAATTCACAGACTCTGCAATCATGTTCAAGAGAACTTGAGAAAGGTGAAAATGTATAGGGCACCTATTTCTCTTTTGAGCAGTGTGAGACTGTAACAAGTGAAAAGCATCCTCTGAACAAAAGGAAGAAACATTTATTATTCAAGAAAGGATGCTTTGAATAATAGCAAGAGTGGATAGCAAAAGAGATCACTTTGACAGCAGCATAAATTTTTTACTGTTTATTTAGAAAGTTCAAGGTGGTAGCTGCATGGTCTGAGGACACTTAGTAGACCTCCTGGTCTGACTTTACTGCAACTTGACTCAAAGACAAAAGAATACTGTCATTTCTGTTTTACCAACAAGCTAGATATCCTTCATAGATGGGAGAACAAGGGTTTGAGACCACCTGAATTCCAATCCATCTATCAAACAATCCTCTGATCATTTGACTGTATTTGACCAGAAGTTCCCATTATTATAAAAATACTTTTAAAGCATAATTTTTTTATAAAAGATTAATTTTATTAACTTACAGGAGTAACATATCCCAGAACATCTCCCAAGAAATGTCTTTCCTTCATCTTCTTGGAGCAATAACTTCTGTGTTCCAGTATAATATCCTTTGCTTTTGGATTGACAACTACAAGTCCCCGGTCTTGCACGCTTTTATCAGAATGCAGCATCTTGGGGGAGAAGACAGTTTTTAGAACCATAAAGCAGCCACTTTGAATAGCAAAAAGAAAAAAATAGCAAAAAAGAAAAAATAATAAAGAAATCACATCATTAAACTGAGCACTTCTTTTAATTGATACAGAGCAGTTTGATTTAAAACTGAAACAGGAAAGTGCTCAGAAATTATTTTACATAATCAGTAAACTTATTTTGTTTGCAAGGCAAAAAGTATATAAACCAAAAAAAATAATCAAGAAGTGATAATCATCATTCACCATAGCTGATGAAAGCTCTCTAGTCAACGCTTTCTGGCACGTTACTCCAGAAAGGATAAAAGGGGTTAGGAATTATAACAAATAACTTGAAGACAACTTTTAGACTGGATATATCTTAGACTGAGTATCCTACATTGTGGTTACTGAGGCTAAGGTTCGGAACAACTTATTTCAAGGAAGATCTACTTCAACTAAAACAGCACAAATAGTTTTAGCAGACAGAAACAGAGTGAGAAGGCCTAACAAAGTGTGCAAGGTGAGTACACAGAAACCATCTATTGATTCAGCATAAAGACTTTGAAGATAAGGCCTGTCTTAACATTTTGTATTATCCACACTATCTGCAGACTAGATCTTCTTCCTAGTAGATGTTGAGCAAGCAAGCAATTCAAACAATGAGAGATACATCTGAATAATGAAGGATTAACTAGACTTCTAATTTAAGGAGAGGATTTTGAACTACTTTTTTACCTAACGTGCTTAGCAACACTAAGTACATATACTTGGTACATGCACTTGTAAATATACTTCCTCTCCATGCACGCCCTTTCTCTTGCACTGCTGTGCACTCTTGCAGTTTTGAAAGAAAACAGGTGGGAAACAACAACATGCTCAGCAGGTTAAGACAGACTTCAGCATGTTGGCTCCCCTTGCTCAGATTGTTACAGGACTCTCAACCATTTCTGCCTGCAAAGAAACTGCTGGCTAGAAGGTTCTTCTACAAGGATCCATTGGCAAGGCTGAGAACTTCCCCTCCATGAGTAAATGACCTAGCACTCTTGGTCCAAACTACTGCTCTCTGCCCCTTCTTGCCAAATGGATGGAAGTATGTCTCCTTTTGCTATGCAAGTGGGACAAAACCCTCCTGCTTCTGTAGCTTGCATGGGGGATAAAGCTCCAGAAGTCTAGATCACATTTGTTCAAGGAGTGAACCATTCGTGACATTCATAAAGGTGAAGGAAAGGACAGTTTCAGGTAGTCTTATGTGCAAGCATAAGATTCAATGGAAATGCATGGTTGCTTTTAAGATTGTTTTGACAGAATGAGTCCCTTTACCAAAGTTCACTGGACATATTAGATAAGATAAGCATTTATTTTTCTTACCTTTTCTTCCAGGTTTTTTGTAGAACCTTTCTTTGCATCTGTTTTTGACAGGGTACCTTCAGCTAGCCAGCAAATCATGGCAAGAGAAAATGAAGTACAGAAAAGCCTCATGGTGTTCTTTCCCATGTCAAGATTCTTCTGCCCTGAAAACATTAGGGCTCAAATCTCTGTAAACAGAATATTACAGTTTAATTCAGTTTTCTTGTCTAAGAAAAGTCAAGTAATTGTCTTCTGCCCCTTAGAATCAGACTTATTAAACATGGTTTTTTGTCCCTTGTTTTAGGAGGTGTGTCACAGAGAAAGTGGGTTGGACACTTGCAGCTTCCCATTTAAAGTATCCCCAGAGAAGCATTATAGTTAACACCTGAAATTGACATAAATTTCTGCTGTGCCATACAATTATAGTATCACTTTACCTCTTCTATAGCAAATAGAAATACTATTTGTTTTTGCTCCTGCCCAACCCAGTCAGAAAGTGACAAATTAATTGAGACAGAAAGAATTATAGCTATACACTTATAGCTATGTGCCTTTCCTCTAAAAGGTGAGAACTTTGCTTTCAATTCCTTGACAAGTCACTGATATACACAGAATTGAAAACAAAACACCACACCAAACAAACAGTCGTTTTGCTCTAGAAGAATAACTTTGACATTTTGTCCCAGCTCCAGATGGAAAGAATTGAGAATTAATAGAGAACAGTTCTGTTTAGTGCTAGTTATCTATCACACCTTAGTTTTGTCAGGGGAAAGACTTTACAAAAAAATTTCAAATACACCCAGAGACTGTTTTTCACCCGCTACCCATTCATGAGTCACATTGGTTTTCCAGCCTAGTTGCCAGAAGTGGGTAAGAATAAAATAGAAAAAATATTTAGCCTTAGGGGAACCAGGGTGAAAGGAAGTAAAATGCCAGAATGAAGAAAAGCAACATGTTACTAATTCTGGAAGTACTAATTATCAAACTGGCGGACTAACTTTCATCTATAATAAACTAGTGGCTCTAGATATGCATCAGGCTGCTTCTTAAGATATCCTAATGGAGAAGAAAAAAAAAGGTTACCTTTCCCATAATTTTCTGAATTTTTCTCAAACTAAAAAAAAATATTGTGCTTCCCATGTTACTCTGAAGATTAACAGTTCTACCATTTATTTTAAGTTACCAGTCATTATGAACTCATTTCTTCAAGTCATATTTACAAAACTTGTTGGCATGTTGGCACTGGCAACAAGTGCTGCTCAGTACAAAACATCAGGTGAGGGATCCCACGGGAGCATTTGAGCAATCTAAAGGAGAGCTGTGGCAGTAATGTGGTGGCAGAAGGAACCTTAAATGTTAAATGGAAGCGTACTCAATGGAACAGTAGCTATTTGAGGCCAACAGTGGTAACACACAGATGAGATCAACAACACAATACATTTGAGCATATATGGATGTGTCTGACTGTGAGGTTTTAAAAAGCAAAGATACTTATTGCAGGAGTTAGGAATTCTGCAGGAAAGCAGAGAGAAGTCTGTGACTGGGGAACACAGCAGAAGTATGATGGCAGCAGAAGCACTTGAAAAAAACAATGCCACCAAAGCACATCAAAACCTCATGTACAAAGTGATTTGAAGAGTTTAGACACATCTTATAAAGACTACAAAAGAAAAGCAGAAAGCCTTCTAATACTCTTTGGATCCAGAGGGCAGGATAAAAGCTAAATTGCACACCATTTGAAATTCACTATTATTAATAGTTAAGGAGGTATGCTTCTACTTTGACTTGAAGGTCACTGCTAACTCCCTTGTTTTCCACATCCTAAAAAATTAGACAAAGTAGGTTGCTCTTGATAGCATCTACTTTTTTTTCCATCTAGCTTGGCAAGATCTATAAAATACTGCAGAGAGGAACAACTGAAAGCCTGAATAGTCAATACAAGTCTTAACTATTTGGACAGGTTATCAATTCTTCCAGAAGCTCGTATGTATTGATTTGGAGGTGGTTTATTTAACTTTCAGAAACAATTAGTAACAGCATCCTCTGCCCTGAAGAGAAGTTAACATTTAACAGCTGAAGCACAGAAGTTTAAAAAAAAAACCCCAACATTGTACTCCAATTAGACATCAAAATGTGCTCATTTCCTTGACACGATCATATCCATTTGCCAATTATTGTTGTTGCATTAACTCCTAGTTCTATAGGAAGCACAGAACCTCTGGCAAAATGTTTTTTTGCCAGTGGCAGTCCAATATCAACCCTTAGTTGGGACCTTATTTTAAAAGTTTGCTCTTTAACAACATTTGTTTTGTGAAAGCGAAGCAGACAGCATTCCTCTACTACATGAAGATGAATTAGTCAAACTTTAAATGCTCTTTATGGAAACTATAAGCACAAATTTTGCAAGCTTTACAAAACCAGATCCCCATCAAGTTTTTCTTCTGCATTATCATTCCTTCATCGTTTTTTAAATCTCCTTAAACTAACTAAACTGACTAGAAAGGTAGGAGTTTGGCACTCTTGTTTATTTCCTGTATCACTGCAAAACGTAAACAAAATTGACTCCATTTGTGCCCAACTGATACTATGGACACTAAGGTTTAAAACATCTCCTGACAAATTGATCTGAAGCCTGGGTTTCTCTCTAAGCCAGGTCACAAATGCTATTTAACCTGAGTCTGCACATGAGGCAACATGCTCTTACTCAGCTGTTTTAAATGCATCTTTATTTTTAACAGCGAGAAAAGCTGGCATAAATTTAGGTTGTCCAAAAGAAGCAAACTAAGAAACTAAATAATCTTAGAGGGTGACATAGTAACTAAGTGGAAATAAAGAGTTAACGTTTATACTTTATTTCTAAAGAAGAAACTTGATTCCAATTACTGCTGCAGAAGAAGTCTGCAACACTTAGTAAAGGAAGCCCAGGAAGCATACTGCTGATGCATTTTTAAATTAAATCAATAATAGCTAGATTCAGGAGTGAAAAGTGAAAACAAACGCGGCTTTAACACGTGTAGCAAACCTCAGAGCCCGCCAGCAGCCTGCAGGCCTGCCAAGACAGAAGGCTCCCTCGCCGCAAGCCCCCGCCGCGACCCACCCCCGAGCCGGTAGCCCGTGGGGCCACCCTCCGTTGCCGCATCACCCCCCCCCCCAACTCCGGCAGACCAGACCGTTAGAGCACAGCCAGCCAGCCAGCCTTCCTTCCCGCCCGACCTCTTCGCTCCCTTCCCTTCCCTCACAGCCCTCAGCCGCCCACTGTCTCACAACACCGACCCGCTGCCACCACCTACTGCCTGCCGCCGCTTGGGAAGTCGAGGCGAACGGCACCGCCCCGCCGGCTGACGGGGAGCGGGCGCCGTACGTAGATTGAGCCGGTTGCGCCAAGATGGCGGCGGTGCGGTGGGCGGCGGGGGCAGGCTGGAGGATGTGGCCGGCTCTGGGTGCCGGCTCTCCGGGGCGGGGCTGGAGCGGGACGGGAGCGGCTGCCTGGTCCGGCCGAGCGCCAGGTGAAGAGGGGCCGGCTGGGTTGTCCCTGAGTGCGGGTTGCATTGGTGCTCATCGATACCCGAAGAAAGCAAAGGGTAGTCACAGCCCAACCGTGGATTTCCTCGGGGAGGCTCCTGGTTTATTCCAAGTTGTAGCAATGGTGTAGGTACGTACAGAGTCTGGGGTAAAATATACCCGCTGGCCTGGAGACAAAATGACAGTTACAGGCAAGGCTGCAGAGGGTCAGCAAGCAATTTTGCTAACCCCAGGTGTGCAGAAAGGAATTGTCAGATGGCCATTAACAGGCATTAAAGTTTATGTTTTAAATTGAGCTTTTTATTATCTTCTGTTTTGACCTTCTACAGTTTGTGTTTTTACATACAACATGGCTGTGCTACTACTATTTTTGCTGTAGGGGGAAGTTTTGATGTAAGAGGTTTTTTACAGGCTAATTGCAGCGACTAAATGCCATATCAAAAGGCTTGATAAAACTGGATGTGTTATCCATCCAGCTATCTGAAAGTGTATCACAGATCTTATTCTTATACATAAGGATGCACCCCAATTTTTAACACATCTACACAAGGTATTGGGCACTCCCCGCCAAAGGCTGACATTCCACTAAGCAAGACTAAAACTGTGGTTCTACATTTTCAATGTTCTCCAAAGAGACAAGAATCCATACCTGTTCTGGAAGTCATAAATGAAAAAAAAAAAAAATATCCTGTGAACCAGAAGGAATTATACATTCCTTATGGAATTCCATACATTTTATGGAATTATATATTTTGCCCCTCACAAAGCCATCCAGCTGGCTGACGTTACTCTGACAGCATGCAGGTGGCAAAGGAGATCTTGTTTGTGAAGCCTTTATTCATCTTATTTTATCTCATCTACTCTCCTGCAATTTATTTTAAAGTTTAAGTATTATATTCTACATTTGCATATAAATATGCTGTTTTGAGTGTAAACTCTTTCTGGTCATTGAGGGGCTCACTGTAAATAAAAGATCTAGGTGGATCTGTCCAAATTTCTAGAAGTTTAGGACTTCATAATAGTGGTATTATCCTAACTTTGTGTTTCTTAGTCTTGAAAGTAGCACATTAGACACTCTGGCATGGCAGAAGGCATTGCTGATAAACCTGTGCTCTCTGTTAATGGCTAATGAATGTTAGCTGTCGAGTAGAGAAACATGATTGAGTGTACTTGTGAAGAGACACCAATTCTGTTTTCTCCTTAGCTCTTTTTGCTTCCAGTAATGGTCAGAATGGCCATGAGGGCAGAAGAAAGCAATAACTAATGGGGTGAGGAACAAATCTGAGGGAAGTAAAAAAGGGAAAGGAACAGTTTGCTGTTTGTAGTTCCCATAAATGGATACTCAGCAGCTGAATCCATTCAATTTAATGGTAATACTTTTACAAAAGTCGGTGTCATTATTCAAGTCTTTGTACCACTGCAATGAAATTCTGAAATGACTGGAGCAACTAATGTATGGCATGGGAAAGAAAGGATAGACATTGTGGATTTGTTGGCAAACAAATGTGCAGCAAAACATTTTGTCTAATAGGAAGGTGTTTCTTGAGACTATTTCCCCTTTAATGCTAATTTTACAGTAATTAGAAATCTCTTTAAAAATCATGACATTTTGGGATGGATGGAACTAATGAAATCTGGGTTTTTTCAGACTGGTGTTTTATAGATGTTAAGCTCAAACCAAAAGTTTACATTACTATGTTTCTTTCAGTCAGGACATGCCTATAGATTATTAGAGTCTCTCTTTCCTAAGTATTTATTCACACAAGATTTTTGCCTTTTGCCTACCCAAACTGTCTGAAATGGGCTAATAAATTCTAAATTATGAAGCAGTAAAGGCAGACACATGCTTACACATTTGCCATAATTGCATAAGCCTTTGTTAAGGCAAAAAGAAGCAGAGAGCAAGGATGAATAGTCAGTCAAAGGAGATTGACATAAAACGACAAGGGTATGTGTACTGCATACTGAGCCACTTCAAATGAAATATTTAGCAGTATAATTACAAAAATAGCACCACATGTATTAATTACTTGAATATTTATCCCAGTTCTCAAGCAGAATTTGCAGTCCATGCCTAGGTTGGTACTGCCACAGCCATTCTGCTAGCCACTGCTTGAAAGGTAGTTTTAATGTACCTGCATGACTTGCAGTTACAGTATTGACTGGAATACAGCCAGACAGGACTGATATGCTTAGCCTTTAGGTGTCACTGTGCTCTTAAGACTACAAATCAGTTCAAAGTTTTGGCTATCTGAAAAAAAGATGGGGTTTTTGCTGAAACAGAAACTCCTACATAGGACACAAACACCTTATGTTTCCAGCTTCAAAAGTAAATAGAAACTATTGTTAATCATCAAATACTGTGTATGAAGCTATGAAAAAGGAAGGTTTTCTTCATGTAGGCCTACAGATGCAGCTGAATGTAAGATGGGTTGTGCACGACTGCCCGCAGTTACACTTGGTCTACAAAATGGATCCAGGGAGAAACATAAAAGCATCACTACCACATTCTGTTGTCTTGTCTTTCTAACAGATACTTACACAACTAAAAAGTGCTCATGTAACAATGTATCCTGAAAACATGCAGAACAGACACTTGATAGGTGACCTGAGGTGTACAGCCACTATCTGATAGTATCAAGTATTATGTAGTTCTTTATCTACAAGAGAAAAATTTATCATTAACTTAAAGGCACTGGAACTTGATAAATTTAAATAAGATGCAAGCTCTAAATGAGGAAGATTAACTGTGGGAACAAACTACCCCAGAAAACTGTGAATTTGATGATGTCAGATCGAGTACCTTTCTAGAAGATAGGCTGTAGCTAAAAGCTAGATTCTGGGCTCAATTCAGGGGAAAAAAGAAAGAATAAAGAATAGGTGAAATGAAATGGCTTGAAGTGTACAGGAAAACAGATAAAATGACTGATTGATCTCCAGTAGCCCTGAACCTCAGGATTCCACAGGTCAGTATATTCCATTAAGAATACTAATCACTTGCATTATGACTGAAACTCTTGACATACTTTTGCTGAGGCAGACTAGGCCAGTTTTGACACCCTTTCAATCTATTTTCAGCTGATGAGATTAAATGCTCTGTGCACTCCTACCTCTTTGGCATATTTAAGGCAGTTTAACCTTGAAATGTCTTCAATCTCAGGAGTAGATGTGGCGTGGGACTGTGTTCCTCTGCATGTTCATAGCTTTCTTGAGAAAGACTTGGGCCTGGGTTTGAACGCTGCATGCCCAGGTAGTCAGAGATGTGTAAATTGCCACATGTAATGCAGAACAACTGTGTCACTTGCACTACTGAAGGCAGGCTCACAAGGGCTGTGTGACAAAGGATGGCTCTGAATGTAGTATCTTTTGGGCTTGCAATGTTCAGAGTGACTGTGCCGGGTACATGAGGGAGATCCCACGTAGTGCTGTGGGATCCCTTTCGAGCTGGAGGACAGAGGCACCGTCAGCCAGGATCAGTCCATCCTGTGGAAAGCATGATCTTACATACTGTACAGAGGGTTGGTACCCTGCTCTCTGCATTTTAGAAATAAGATATTAGATTAACAGACTGCTCAAAGTTTAGAGATTAAGTGAAATTTTCTTGTCTCCTAATCTGTCATCCCTCTTCTCCCTCAGAAGTTACATCCTCCGAGACACCTGCAAAGCCCGACATTCTCCTTCAGAAACCATAAAACTTCTCAATCGTTAGGGGCACGAATAAGGCAGGAAGGCCTGCCACTCCTGACGTCGGCCTAAGCCCATTTGCCCTGACGGTGGTGACTGCTAATAGCGTCCCCGCCCGATCTCCGGGACCCGTCCTCCAAGCAGCCACCCCTCCCGGGCCGCAGGACCGCCCGGGCTCATGCGGGGGATACCCCGGCGGCGCCAGGAGCCGGGGCACAGCCCGGGGGCCCTGCCCGCCGCGGCGGCGAAGGGGAGGCCCGGCGCGGCCAGCGGCACCCCCGCCTCCGCGCGGCAGGTGGCGCCAGAGCCTCGCGCAGCCACCGCCCGCGGGGGCGCGGGAGCCATCGCTGCGCCTGCGCGCTGCAGAGGTGGCAGCGGCAGCGGCCTGAAGAGCCCCGCGGGGAGAGCGGGCGGCGGCGGTGGCAGTTGCGGCGGTTTGGTGTGTGGCAGGTCGGCCGTGATCGGGCGCCAGGATGCCTGCGGTGTCGAAGGGCGATGGGATGCGGGGCCTGGCGGTCTTCATCTCCGATATCCGGAACTGTGAGTGGTGGTTGGGGCGCGGTGGGGCCGGGGCCGAGGCCTGGGCCGGCCGTTGCTATGGGCCGTTGACTCGTGGGGCTGGGGCTTCTTTCCTTCAGTTCCCTTCTTAGTGCTCTCTTCTTTCCCCTGTCCCCTGCAACGAGCTGGTCAAAGCGCTGCTGCATCACGAAATGGCGACGCGCTCCGGGGGGCGGCGGGGGGGGCGGCGCGGGGGGGGGAGGGCGGCGGCAGCCTGAGGTTTGGGACTGTGGTTTTGGGTTGGTTTGTGCGTTTTGGGTGGATTGGTTGGGGTATTTACCTTCCACGACACTGTTGTAGAGGGGCACTGGGTGTTGTGGTCGCCGCCCCGGCGGAAGGCGGTGCCGGGAGGTCGGTTCCCGGCGTCGTCCTTGTTTATAAGGCGCTGAAGCGAAGCCGGCCTGTATGCGGGGTGCGGGTGGGCTTGTGGCGGGGCAGAGAGAGGCATCTCCGGTCACCTTCCAAATCCGTGAACGGCTTTCAATTCAAAACGTCACTGATGAAAAGCAGGCCTCTGTAAGGCTGACTGCGAGCAGGGCCTTCTGTGGCTATGCCTAGACTTGGCTAAAATTGGCTTTAAAATTCTGCTTTGACAGAAATCGGCTCTTAGAATTTGCGTAATTAAAAAATGGGGTGTAGGGGGAGTGAGTAAGTGCCTCCTGAGGGAAGAGAGGGGAGCTTGCCTGTGAGTGTGCAGGAGCAGCACAAATCTGCTGCTGCTTGGTAGTGGGTGTGGGGAAGGTGTATGTTGGAGGCACACCTCAGTGCTCAGTTTCCTTTTTGAGTGAGAATTGTATGTGATAGAAGTTTAATATTAATCTGAGTCAAAGATCTAAGTCTATGATGTGGCAGGAATTGCCTGGGGAAGGGCTAAGGTCGCTGTGGTTGGTGTGATGAAACAGCCCTATTTTGTCCACCTGTGTGTCTCTGTAGATTACTTGAGGCTACTTTAAAAGTACTGGTAGTAAGCTTTCTCCTCTAACAGATGAATGGTGATTTGGAGATTTTTTTAAGTACAAATTATGATCTTCTAACTAAGCTTATATTGGGATAACCATACTGGATCAGAAGATTCTTCATGTTGATGCTTCTAATACAAAAAACTGTGGAGAAAACTACATGAATAAAATAAGACTCTTTAAATGCAGAGTTTTGGTAAACTAAGTCCAGGTGATTTGGAATTCTGGAGGCCGCCTATGTAAAATTCAAGATTGACACATCTTTTGCTGTAAGGAAGATTAACAATGTTTTTTGTAAAACAGAGTTGCAGGTTTCTTCAGACTTCATGCTTGTATGTGTAGATAGTGACTTAACCTTGAACTGATACGCGACACATTTTTTATGTGAATGCTCTTGTGCTTTGTCTGGTTGGACCAACTATTTATTGAAAATTTTCCGGTGCCCTGGTAGTCTATACAAGCTGCATAGTTTTACCTGGTGTTAGAGCATTTGAGACTTACTGTTATATCTACCTGCTATTTTTTAATAATTGTTTTAATTTATTGGAGGTATTATTTTATTTTTCAGTGTCACTTTTTGTCTTGCATTTGGTTTGTTGACTCTTGTTTTCAGTGGCATTCAGTAGAAGGGAATACAAGAGAAGCATTCAAGCTTTTTGGTTCCTAACCTATGTTTAGAGATATAGAATAACAAGATTTAAGGTAGTGGGCTAGAAGATGTTAACCACTTATTTCCCCACAAGCTTGCTAGTGCGTAAGCAGTGTGGGAACTCTGATGGAACAACCACCTCTCTGTCCAGATTGGACAACAAACCTCTCAAGGACTCAGTGTCTGCAAAAGATGTTACTCACTTGTGACACAAAATGTTAACCTTTTCACTGTTTAAACAAATACTGATATTTCTCAAATGTTTTGTCCCTGTCCAAATAGCTATTAGGAGCTGTAATTATTTTTGTATCTTTTTCATCTTCATAGCGAAGAAAGTAACTACATCTTCCAAATAGCTTTGAAAGAGCTGATAGTTCCCACTAATAGGTGATCTATGCAGTTTCTAAATAGCTGCCTAATGGTATTTGAATATTTTTCCTTTAAGGGAGCTTTGAGTGTTGCCAGATAACTGTGAGGTGGTGTGCAGTGACTTAAGATTCCCAAAAATACTTGATAGCATTCCCTAGAGACTGTGCTTTGCAGGCATGGGCATTGGCATAAGTTCCATCTTCCACTCTTCAGAGTAGAGAGCTAGATATTTGTCAAGAACAAAAAGAAACAGCTTCTCAGGTGAACGGAGTCTTTTGACTTGTAAATCTAAGAAAATGCCCCTGTTCTGAGATGAGAGGGAAGCTAGACACCAATTGAAGCTCTTAACCTCTATTACTAGACTTCAAGTTGGACTATGTATCTGACAGTTGCACTGATACGCAAAGTGTCTACTGGCATTCTGAATTTCAGTCTTAATTTTGGCTATGTTCAACAATTTTGTCTGTATAATACTACGTATAATACGTGATTATACTATGTATAATACGTGATGGTTTTAGTTTGCCCTTCCACATTATGGGTAATGTTGAAACATGGTGGGTGTTTTTTTTTTTCTGAAAGATTTTACACAGAAAACAGATCTGCATTATAGATGTTGCTGAAAAATGGTAATGTAGTTGTGTGTTAACTGTGATCAGGTGAATGCACAGCATGTGATTTCAAAGTGATAAAATAACCTAAACTTCAGGGGGATACTTAGGTAAACTTAGACTGCCTGCCTTAGGAAATACTTAATTTTCTTTTATCAAGTCTTATTTCTTGGGAGTTTGTACCTACAACAACTGCAGCACTAAACGATGCATCGTCCTCTTACAAGTTTATTGTATTACTAATTTGCTAGTGATGCTTGTCTTGCCTGTCTGGCTTTACAGTCTGTTAAAGGCTTAAAAAATTCTTATTTCATAGCAATTTTTAGTGCTTACAATTGTCATGGATTCTGGGTGAACAACTGTAGTGGATTTTGACTGGACAGCTGATGCTGCCAGTCTGTCTTTAATAGTTAAAAGGTAGGTTGGTTATCACTTCTGTGTCAGGCATATTTTTTGGCAGTTTGGTTATCTGTCAAATTGCTTGATCCAGGCCTTAAATGCTTCTATGCCACATATGACTTTAAATATATGAATTACTTTCTACGTGACTTCTATACATGACCAGTGACCTACATTACCTCATAAAAAAATCTGTAGTGTGAAATCCACAGGCAGTGGAAGCAGGAACAGGTATCCTGGAAAGAGTATTGGGATGCTGCTCATTTTTATAGGGATGGAGTCAGGAAGGCCACTTGGGATGGAGCTGAACTTGGGCATGGGATGTAAAGAGTATTAAGAAGGGCTTCTACAGGTATGTCAGCCAGAGAAGGATGGTCAAAGAAGGTGTTAACCCCCCTGGTGAGCAAGACTGGCAACATGTAACAAGAGATGAGGAGAAAGATGAGGTACTCAAAGATGTTTTGCCTCCATTTTCCCTTGCAACTTCTCTTCCCGCATTTCTTGAGTGGATCTCAAGAGATCATCTCAAGGCAAGGCCTGCGGGAGAAAAGTCCTTCCCACTGTAAGAGAAGATCAAGTTTGAGACCACGCGAGGAATCTGTTTATGGGACTCAATTTATGAGACTCCCTTGGAGTCCTGAGGGAACGGGCTGATGTAGTTGCCAAGCTCCTCTCCATGATC